>OX336389.2:895650124-895995714 GCA_946902985.2 Meconema thalassinum
TTGTCTTTTACATCTGATTGTGCAGCTGAAAACAACCTTCAGAGATGTGAATACCAATGGTTAAGCTCGTTGAGAACACAGAAACACATGCGATCTTGAACGTGGTCAGTAGGCTACTTGGATGGTTGATGGCACACTGTTTTCAGCCACCCAACCGCAAACTCCAGCTGAGGAAACCCTCTTTGGAAAACTTGACCAGACTCGGGTGGAAGATATTGTTGCAAATCAACAACACTATATGCAAATGGTCCGTATTCCTCCTTTCAATAAAGCAGAGGCAGAGTTGGGGAATGATTGTTTGAATTAGGACTGTCAACAGGAGCAGCACACGTGAGTTGGTCTTCGGCCCAGTCCTAGTATAGGCTGGGCGCCTGATTCTTGATTCATTTATTACCTCTTATCTTCATGAAGCTAGAGAAGGTCTCAAATCACGAATGTGATAAAGCTGAAACAGATTTGTGAAGAGAAAAGTTTGTCCAGTGTTCTCTTATAGTTCAGAAGTTTGCAACACTTATAACGCAAGTTGTTTTGTTGTTGCTGTTATCATTTGAGGGGCTTGGACATCGTGGTCATAGAGACCCATGTACTTGACTTTGTGTAATTTTGTACGATAACTTGTTGTAATATTGTGACTGTATTAGTGTGTCTTTGTACTTTAGGTGAGGATTGGGAGGCAGGCAGCCGTGGCCTTAAGTAAGGAACCATCTCAGCATTTGCCTGCAGTAGACGTGGGAAACCACTTCCAAGATGGCCGAGGTGGAAATTGACTCCACCTCGTCTCAGGATTGCCACATGAGGCTTAGCGTACCCCGTTTTAGCCCTCAGATCAGAATTACTTTTATGGGCAGGGCTAGGAAACAAACCCAGACCTCTGGGGCAACAACCGAGAATGCTAGCTACTTCACAACGAGGTGGTCAAACAAGAATTGTGTCCAGGCTTATATATAGGCCTAATGGGCAAGACTAGGGAGTTGTGTGTCTACAAGGTATAGGGGACCTGAGAACATGGTAGCCTTTCTTCCTGGAACTACAAACTGTAATTCACTCACTGAGAACAGTTTCGACCTAGACCGTAAAGAACCTATTACAGATTTGTCTTGTCAATCTTTCATTTGCTTCATCTTGGCCCACATCAGGCTGCAGAAAGTGACAAGCAGGAGATGGGACAGCAGAACACTAAACACTTTTGCTGTCATAGAGCTTATCTTTCACATTATATGCACTAGTTTTAACATGGTTATGTGTATGATCACCAATGCAATGCAATTGCAGGAATTGCAATTTATATTCAACTGCCCATTGGAGGTTATAATCCACACTGTGAAAACTGCAATGTCCATTCAATGCATCGATTGAGTGGGGAGGAACTATTCCTACAAATCCTGCATTATTTACCAAAAGAAATGGTATTGGTTTGGTATATGAAACACATACTGCTATAACATTTGTGAAAAATTAGTGACAAGTAACACACTGCTACAACACACATCTGTTCCCAGGAATTCACCCATATATGCTCATATTTCCCAAACATCAATTCCTAATAGCAATAATGTTATAGGATTATTGTATCAGTTGTACAGCTATAGGCAGTTTCTCTTGAGATAACGGCTGGCTGCGTGGCTCAGCGGTAACGTTCTTGCTCGCTGGGGCCACGGTTGCAGGATCGAATTCTGGTGCAATCAGCTGGCATTTGAGGGAGCACAAATGAAAGGGAGCAGTGTCAATAGATTTACTGGCACGTTAAAAATCCCCTTCTGGGCAAAATTCTGGCACCCCGGCGTCTCTAAAAGCCACAGTAGTTAAAAGGCACGAAAAACCAATAACATTATCATATCTAGAGATAACAACTTTCCATATCAAAACAGTGTCACATACCGCAGACTGAACACTGTCACTGTTATCGAAATAACATTAATACACAGTACACCTGCACTGATTACACACACACATTGGTTGTACCACCGACATCCAAATAACCTACATAGGAGTTATTCAAGAAGCATACTGACACCAACTGGTAAGGAACGGGAGTCCACAAGTAGTAAGTATTCAAGTAATTGCATACAAACCACACCACACAGCTCAGGGAAATAATTTATATACCGAGAGCATGAAGCAGTTGCAATGGAAGAAGATACGGAAAAGTAAATATTTGAGGAGAAACACCATGGCATAGTGAACATTGCATGCTTAATGCTGTGATAAATGTGCAGTAATAAAGAAACCCTACACTCACGTGTTACTCAGTAGTAGGGAGTGACATACATCCATTGCAATGGTTTTCGCAGCATGTATGGCTGCAACCTTGGAGCCATGCAGAGTGTGTGTCAAAATAGAACCAGGGTCCGAACCTGGGTGCTTCGATCACAAGTCAAATTGTATCTTTAATACTGTACTTGTAGTATTTGATTGAGACAGCTGCATGCATGCACTGCAAATATTAGCATAGATAGGAAAATTACGGACATGGGCAGGCCCTACCACATTTCAAACTACTTCATAACCGTTAACTAAACTAAAGCTGATCCTGCACATTTACAAAGACTTGACAGAAGTCTTCAGCAAGATGAAAACAATTGTTTGGTACATTTGGCAGGAATAAATTATATATATATATATAAACTTATATATATATATAAGGGAAGAATTGTCCACTATGTACAAGACTATATCGTACCTATATTAGGATTTTACGCGAAAAGCAAACAAATTAAAGTAAATCCATAAATTCTGATTACAGTATAGTTATACCGACTGAAACTATCAGCTAGGTTTACACCTCAGCAATTAAAACCTGCCCTACATATAAATTACTAGGTACATAACATTTGGTTCAGATCGGTGATACGGTATGGATTTGTTCCGAAGGTCCTAATTGCAGGGAATGGAGTGGTCTGTCCGAAAATCAAAGTGGACAGTGTTACTCGGCAGGTTTGAAAGGATAAGTATGTAAAATTTGGTTCAGATCGGTGAAACGGTATAGATTTGTTCCAAAGGTCCTAATTGCAAGGAATGGAGTGGTCTGTCCAAAAATCAAAGTGGACAGTGTTACTCGTCAGGTTCCAAAGGGTAAGTATGTAAAATTTGGTTCAGATCGGTGAAACAGTGTTGATTTGTGTCAAAGGACCTAAATGCAAGGAAATTTGAAGTGGACAGTATTACCCGCAGGGTTCCAAAGGGTAAGTATACAAATTTTGGTTCAGATCGGTGAATCGGTATAGATTTGTGCCAAAGGGCCTAATTGCAGGGAATGGAGTGGTCTGTCCGAAATTGTAAGTGACCAGTGTTACTCGCACGGTTCCAAAGGGCAGGTATAGAAATTTTGGTTCAGATCGGTGACACGGTGTAGATTTGTGCCAAAGGGCCTAATTGAAGGGAATGGAGTGGTCTGTCCGAAATTTAAAGTGGACAGTGTTACCCATAGGGTTCCAAAGGGTAAGTATAGAAATTTTGGTTCAGATCGGTGAAACGGTGTACATTTGTGCCAAGGGCCTAAATGCAGGGAATGGAGTGGTCTGTCCGAAATTTTTTAGCGGACAGGTAGGCCTATTATGTTTTGATTAAAGCGCATTATAGCTATTATGTTTTGAATAAAGCACTTTATATCACTTTAATATGTACACACATCTCAATCTACATCTTAACACATTGATCAATTACAACTAATATCGTCACAGAGTAAAAGCGTATATACGCTCCGCCCAAGTTCCATAGAGGATATAAACTAGATACATAATAGTCTCCCGCACTTATAGAAAAACAAATGAAGGAACTATTCATATTCATTTGGGCACATAGTCTTGCAGATACTGAGGAGGTCGCCTGTCTTTGGCTGATCTTCTTAAATAATTATCAGCAGGTGGTGGAAGGCTGTTTCGATCAGGGCGTTCATCAGGCTGCAGGATGGTCTACCTTGTATCATCTGAAGTGTGGGTTGCAGGAGGTATATCATCATTCTCTAGTCTTGGCTGGGTTGGTGTTGGTATATTTGAAACATCAAGCACTGGAGGATTTGTTGGAGCAAAAGTGACATGCTTATCTTTCTTTGGCACGAAAGTCGATAATAACTGGTCAACATGCCGCTTTAAAATTCATCCCGAATCCAATTTCACAACATAGTGGCGCTGGTCGAGTTTAGTTTGTATAACACCATACTGCCAAATATTACGTTTTTTTTCTGGTGAATCCGGACTTGCACTCTCTCCCCCACTTTGAAAGAGCGAACAGGGGGTGAGAAACTGGATATAGTCAAGCTCTTTTGGTTTGGCAGTAGAGCATCCAACCGGACACGTAGCCGACGTTTCAAATATAGTTCAGCTGGAGACTGCCCACATGCCAATGGCGTTGCTCTGTATTGAAACAAGATGTTCTGTAACTTAGTCGATAATGGTGCCAGGTCATTTACAGCAGCACGAAGTCGTCTCTTCAGAGTTTGGATGTTACTTTCGGCTAGCCCATTGGTTGCTGGGTGCCCTGGTGCAATATATTTCTGAAAAATCCTCTCTCCTTGCAATAGGATCTGAATACATCACTCGTGAAGATAGTGGCATTATCTGACACAAGGACATTCGGGTACCCATGTACGGTAAAGATATTGTCAAGCAGACTGATTAGATTAGATTAGATTAGATTTTTATTTATCCATTTGATCAATTACATGTATAGAATACATTTTTGATATAGGACACGTCAGAAATTACATAGGAAATAAAAGAACTTACAGGTATATATTACTAATACCATAACGAATAGAATAAGAAGTGATATCACTGGCCTAGTACGCCTGGTCCGCCGCAGCGCAGCGCTGGCTCCGATCTGTGATGTAAGTTAGCATTGGCGCTTACGAGACTTTTAAAACCTTGCGACCTGTTTTACATGTTCAAAAACCGCAAGATATCCTCATAGGCGCTAATAAGTTCGACATCTCCACTTTGTACTGTGCCCAATTATAATTTAATAAGTCGCCTCCTGTAATAGTCCAGTTTCGACAATAAGCGAAGACAGAGAGCAAGTTCAAAATGCAATTAGTATTGCCAGCTATCTGTACAAAAAAAAAAAAAAAAAAAACGGAAAAATTAACCTCGCTATCAGAAAGGATTTCTTCACATTGTTACACATTTTACATTCCCTTAACAGACTTGCAACACAGAAAAAAAAAGCCGTATGAACGCAACTTTCTACTTTACCGTAGATTACTATAAAATTCAATAATAACCATAAATTTCACTCCACAAACACCAAAATCGGTAAACTACCATCATTTCAGAAGAACTTAACATTAAACAGACATGGAAGGCTAAGTCGTGACCCCTTCATAGAGTAGGCTATTGTCTAAAACTGATCACGCCTCCTTCAGCATTACGGTACATATATGTTTTTTAACTCATTGTCTTTTTATTCTCATCCCTTTCTTCTCAGAAGTAGTCTTTAATGGCATCAAGAGTATTTTATTTACACCATACTGGACAAATACTTAGGCAAATTAGGAAATATATGTGGAACAGGATAGTCTTTCAATCGCCAGTTGGTTCTTGGGAGAAGTAATACTTCCATCCCTTCTATCACAAATTTGTCAAATTTAACAAATAAATCTTCTGAAAAGTGAGCATCACAGATGTAGGACTTTTCAGCAAGTTCCCTATCCTTCCCTGGTATGGCCCCTTTGCACTTGTAAAACGTTCCTTATCTTTAGGTTTGAAAAACCATCTGACCTCTTTATAGTCCCCATAGCTGGATCTGCATCCTGGTGCAAAAGATCAAGGCATCTTCACTACGCACATTAAGCACTAATGAAAATGTAAGGGCTAAACTGCTGTTTACTTACATTAAATAACAATAAAATTAACACACGAAGATAACGTCAACACACGACAAGAAATTAAATTCCATTTCATTTAATGCTTCCTACAATAGCATTTCAGGTATTAATACTATGAAGTAATAGTGTAAGCACTTGTATATCAATAAACGTTTGCACAGAACACCACCAAAACACTCCGACCGATTAAATACTTAATATATCGCACATAAACACATAAACATATGTGGAAATCCACAATCTCAAGTCGACTGTAGCGCTGCGTAGTGGCGAGTGCCAACCAGATCCGTATTCATAACATGCTGTTGAGGGAGAAGGGATCACACTTTATATTCTATTCGTTATGCTAATACTATAACTATTTATAACTTATTATAATAACAGATCTTAAGACATACAATCTTATTGGACAACTATTTACATCTTACTCTATTATCACAATATGAAAACTTAATTCTATATATACAACAGCTTTCAGCTAGGTATTACAATTAAAATATAATTCTAATTATCGCTCCTATATGCTAAGGTATTCAAATACAGAGTAATAACAATGGTACTGCAGATAAGCATTCAACATTCTTTCAAAGGTTTTTATTTTTGTGGCAAATTTGATACTGGGGTAGTTTATTGTATAATTTAACTCCTGTGTGAAAAGATCCTTTTTGATATATGCTTGTGTGTGTGTGTGAAATATGAATGTTTTGATTTTGTCTTATGCCATGTCTATGAGCATCATTGTTTGTTTTAAGAAAAATGTCTTTATTCATTAAATTCTTTTTAAACACATAATACTTTCAAATATATGAATGCAGGGCAGTGGGAGAATGTTTAAATCTTTAAACAGAGGTCTACATGATTCTCTAGTGATTACATTTGCCCTAATTCGAATCACCCTCTTTTGTATCCTAAACGTGCTTAGTACATCTGGTAACATACCCCAAAATATGACCCCATATTTTTTTGAAATTTATTATCTCATAAGGGGCACCTGAGCCGAGGCTCGTGATAGTGCAGTACATCAAGGTAACAATGGTATTTTAGAAATTACATGTAAGTTACATTGTTGAATCCATTAAGAATTTAAACAGTTCTTTCCTGAAAGTTCTCGGTGAGGAGATATTTTTCAGGCCATCAGGCAGTCTATTATATATAAATGATGAGTAATGCCATAGTGAATTATTTCCAAACCTGCTGGTATTTATTACATTATGGTGGATATTGCTTGCATTTCTGGTGATGTGTGAGTGAGTATCTGAATTGGTTGTGAGTATGATATTTGAATTGGTTATTTTATGTTTAATTTTATATATCATTATTACTGAGGCTCTTTGACGGAGACAATTTAGTGATAGGACATTACATTGTTGGTATAATTGAATTGTAGGTGTTAACATGGGAAGATTGAAAAGTATTTTCAAAGCCCTTTTATGTAATATATTAATTTTATTGAATAATCCTTTGCTGCAACAGGCCCAAATGTGAATCATGTATGCAATGTGACTTTCAATAAGTGCGTGATATATAGACTTCAGTAGTGCTCGAGAAACTTTGTATTTTACTCGGCTTAGAACTCCTATAGCTGGAATTATTTTTCCACCAATAGCTTTGACATGATCATCCCATGAGAGTAGCTCATCAATGACTAATCCCAAAAATGTGGTAGATTTAACTCGGGGTAGACATTGGTCGTGGAAGAATAATTGCATGTCTAAAGGTAGGTTGTAGGAAGGCTTGTGAAAGACGATATAGTTAGTTTTACTTAAGTTAACTGTTAGACGGTTTCCATGCATCCGTGGTAGAATCAGATGTGCATCTTCCTGCATTTTCTGTTCGAGTTCATGGACAGACTTTCCAACATAGAATACATTGGTATCATCAGCAAATAGGGATATCTTACCGTTTAAATTTAGTCTACCAATGTCGTTGATAAATATTAAAAATAATATTGGGCTTAAAACAGAGCCCTGTGGCACCCCAATAGTAATTGCTTGGCAACTACTCTCAGCATTCATGCAACTAACAAATTGTTCCCTGTCTTTAAGGTAATCTACAAACCAGTGAAGTGCAGTTCCTCTCACACCAGCTGATTCTAATTTATGAATCAGTAGAGAGTGATCCACAGTGTCGAAAGCCTTTTTTAAATCTATAAATAAACCTGAAGCAAGCAATCCTGAATCTAGAGCCTCTTGAAGTCTAACAATAATATCTTCCACTGCATTGTTTGTGCTAGAGTTGGGAATGAATCCATACTGATGCTTATAGAAATACTGGTTACGAAGAAGAAATTTTAGTAGCCGGTCCTTCACTACCTTTTCTAATATTTTAGAAATAACAGGAAGTATTCAGATAGGTCTATAATTATTAACATCATGTTTATCTGATCCCTTATAGATTGGTACTACTCGGGCCACTTTTAACTTCTTAGGAATTTTCCCTTCGCTCAAGGATTTATTTATTAATTTTGTGATATACGGTACTAACTGATGAAACAGGGTCTTAATTATGTTATTATTTAAGCCAGAAACATCCAAACTACTACTTTTTTTAAGATCATTAATTATTCGTTAGACTTCAATTTCATCTGTGGGCTCAAGAAAAATAGAGTTGACAGGTCCTGTTACTGATTTGGTGCAATCGTTGATAGGAATTTTATCGGCAAGTGACTTACCAATACTTGTGAAATGTTCATTAAAAATTGTATAGACTTCAGTTGGATTTGTAACCAAATTACCATTTACTTCCAGGTTAATATTACTATTATTATGAATAGTATGAATGGAAATAAGCAAAATAAGTATTTATTAATGTGTGCATGCTAGTGCAAGTTTTCAAAATACGTGACGCAAAGCACATCGAGATCATTTTAGTATTCAGATATTGTATATGTTTATTCCATTTCAAGTCATGATGTATCCATAGTCCTAAAAACTTTGTTTCTGATTTATTTTCTATTTGATGACCATTTAATGTTATATTGGACGTCGCAGGATTCCTATTCTGTATAGTGTGGAAATTTAGACATACTGTTTTTTATAGTTTATTATGAGGAGATTATCTTGTGACCATTTGGTTAACTCTTCTGTAACAGAGTCAGCAGACTGCTGTAAGATCTGTTTAGTTTCACCTTTTATTACGAGTGTTGTATCGTCTGCAAACAAAATTTCCTTATGAGAATGAACGTTCTGTGTTATATCATTGATATATAGAAGAGTAGTGGGCCCAAAACCGATTCCTGGGGTATTCCAAATTTAATAATACCCTCATTGGACAATGTTTCATTAAGTAATCTGGTTCCTTCATCCTTCTGTCTCAAGCTTACTATTTGTTTACGCCTTGTTAAGTACGACTCTATCCATTTATTAGCTACACCTTTAATACCGTATGGATTTAGTTGTATAAGGAGAATTTCATGGTCAACAACACCAAATGCTTTCGATAACTCCAAGAATATGCCAGTTACATGTTCCTTATTGTCAATTAATTTCAGTATACTATTAATGCAATCATAAATTGCTGTATGTGTAGATTTTTCCGTTCTGAATCCATGTTGTGAGTTTGATAGTATTTTATTTTTTACTATAAAACTTATCAGTCTCTTATGCATGATTTTTTCCACAATTTTTGCAATACCAGTTGGTAAGGTAATAGGACGATGAGTTATCTAATTCATCTTTAGTACCGTTTTTGTGCACCGGAATTACTTTTGATAACTTTAAAATATCCCGGTAAGTTCCTGAGAGAATTGAACTGTTTATTAAGTGCGTAAGTGGATTTATTATATTATCTGCACATTTCTTTAAAATTGCATCAGGGATACCATCAATACCAGCACAGAATTTATTTTTAGCTCTTTATTTAATAATTTTTGTGGAATTTCCAGAAAATAGTCATTAAAAGTGTTTGCTATTTCCTCTGGATTATTAATCACTTTGTTATTGCAGGTGAGTGTAATGTTCCTTTGTATTTTAGCAGATTTCCAGTTTCTTTCTAAATCACGGACCACATAGCCCTGTTTTTATTAGATGATTGGGATATAAAATTATCATTATGCATTTTCTTTGCTAGTCTTATTACCTTGCTTAATATTCTAGTGTATTTTTGTAGTATAAATTGAATTCAGGTGTTGTGTGGTATTGTTTATATAATATGTGCAGAAATTTCTTTCTTTGACATGAATGTATAATCCCTGTTGTTATCCAATTGCTAGAATTGTTATTTTGAATAGTTCTTTGTTTAAAGGGGAATGCTATCAAAATAGGTTTTTAGGGTACTGTTAAATGCATTAAATATATCATTTACATTTTCTAGTTTATAAATTTCTGACCATGTTTCCTTTTTTAATAAGTCATTGAAATATTTAACATTTGTTTCAGTGAATGACCTGCACTTTGATTTTATTTCATTTTCATTATTATTGATTTTTCGGGTACTACTGTTAGTAGTTGCAGTGGATGGAGCGTCTTTCACTATTCGGACTTCGACCCACTTGGATTTCGCGTCAACACATATCAAGAAATGGTGGTAATCAAGTGGTCCCGCATAGTCAATGTGTATGCATTCCCAGTTTTATTCTGGTTCATCCCAGGTGTGTATTGGAACTTTGGTGGACTTGAACGAGTCTGCGCGCACTCTTCACAAGATTTGATAAGCTTCTAAATGTCTTTGTCTAATTGCGGCCAGTAGACATATCGTCTTGCTAACTTTTTTCGTTTTCACAATGCCGATGAGTGTTAAATGTAATTCTTCCAAAATGTTTCTTTGTAGTTTCTTTGGGATAACAATTCGGTCTTGCCGGAGTAGAAAACCATTTTCAACTGTATTTGGCTCATCCAAGGATTGAGTTTGAAGACGTTGCAGGGTGGCTTTAAGTTCTGGGTCTAACATAGTCTCATCATGGATAGTTCCGTACGTAATGGCTTCACTTGACACTTGAAGAATCGTTTCAACATAGAGTTGTGAAACTTCTGCATTTATTGATGTTTCAATGTTTGGCAAGGTAGATGCAACAGGGGCTCGGGATAGGCAATCAACATTCACGTTATCTTTCCCTTTTTTCACTCCTACCGTTTAGTCAAACCCGGAGAGAAACGATGCATATCTTAGGAGCCTTGTGGATGTCATTTGTGGCAGGCCCTTGTTCTGATGAAAAATACGAGACAGAGGTTCTTTGCCCGTCACAAGAATGAAATTTCTTGCAAAAATATAGTTGTAGAAGTGTGTTGTGGCGAAAATTATTGCCAGCGCTTCCCGGTCAACCTGACTAATTACATTCTGCTGGTATTAGGGCACGAGATGCATAGGCGATGAGTCTTTCTTGGCCATCCATCTCATGACTTAATACTGCTCCAACACCAGTAGGACTGGCATCGGTTGACAAGATGGTATGCAGTGATGGATTGAATGGGGTAAGGACACGTTCACTACATAACTCGGATTTGAGATTCAAGAAAGCTGCTTCACAGGCTGCAGACTAGGAAAACCGTTCACCTTTCCGCAATAACTGCCGTATTGGGTGGGACTTCGTTGAAAAATTAGGAATAAACTTTGCGTAATAAGTAACCATACCATGGAAGCGTCTCACTTCTTCAATGATTTTAGGACGTGGCATTTGTGACACAGCTTGAACTTTCTCTGGTGACTTGCGGATTTCATTATGTGATACAATATGTCCTATGTAGTATATGTTTTCCTTGAAATTGAGCATTTGCTTTTGTTCAAAAGCAGATTATTTTTTGAAAGCCAGTCTAGACAGGCTATTAAGTTCTTGGTGCACTCCTCCTTCGTAGTACCATGTATTATGATGTCGTCAAAATAAGCTTTTGGAAGACCATGAAGGATCTGTGATAATATCCCATTAAATTCTGAGGGGGCAGTTTTGATGCCAAAACTCAGTCGGTGCATCCTGAAGGTTCCTTTGTGAGTGGAAAGAGTTTGAATCATAATACCTTCTTCATCAACCTTCAGATGTAGATATGCCTTGTATAAGTCTAACTTGCAGAAAAATTTTGAGTTTCTAAGACTATGTAGAATATCATTAACTGGTCTTATGGGATGTTTTGCAGAAATCAACCTTGAATTCACTCCACATTTGCAGTCGACACATAACCTAACTCCCCCATCCGGTTTTGGGATAACAACAAGAGGCGATCCCCAATCACTTAAAGCTGTGGGAGAAATAACTCCTTCTGATTCTAATGCTGCAAGTTCCCTTTCGACGCGTTCCCGAAGAGCAAAAGGGGCATAACGTTCACGATTGAAGACAGGTTTAAGCCCCTCTCTGAGTTGCAGTTTTACTTCAATATTGGGAACGCATCCATTTTTTTCTTCAAAGATTGTACTATATTGATGTAAAATATCTTGAATATTGACTGCACTGAGTTGACAGATTCAGTGTGAAAAGATTGATTTGTGTCTATCAATTTCCTTCAGATCAAGGCCGAGGCCCCTGATCCAAACACGACGAAGCAATGCGGCATGGCCTTGCGGAACTACAAACAGATCAGCAACAATTTATGTTCCTTTGTATGATACTGTGACAAAAAAAATCCTCTGGGATTGATAACATGATCAAAATATGATCGAAAGCAGACATTTGTTGGCTGCAATGGCAAACCAAGACCCAAGGTTGAACATTCGTTCTCTGGGATGAGTGAATAATTGGCTCCCGTGTCGACTTCAAATCTTTGTGATTTATTGTTGAGTTTAACAGTGATAAAATATTTGACCGTTTCTTGTCCTACGTCAAAGAGATCTTCGATGCATTCCAGTTGTCCTATCCCGAGATTGGTTTCGGGGTGGTCATGCAAGTTGTCATCTATGTTCTCAGTTGCAATGTTGTGTGTATTTGAGTGTTGAAGAAGTGTAGTGATACAAAATTTTGCAACATGTCCCTCTTTCCTACATGACCTACATTTAAGAGAGTTTCTATTTGTGCGACAATCTCTTGACCTGTGGTTTGAATTTCCACAATTTAGGCATAATCCATCAATACCTAGTGCTCTATAATTGACAGAACTACGGCGGCCCCTGGACTGTGAACGTGAGTGAGCACCTGGGCTAGGCTGTTGAACAAAACGTGACTGAGTATCACTGCTATATTGATTCATACTTCGGTCATTATATGAACCTGTGGCTTTTGTTACTTTGTCTGTGTCCTCTATAGTGTCTGACGGTGCAGTGAGCTGTTTTGACAGCTAATTACTCTCATACCGTGATGTTTCCAAGGCTATAGCCTTCTTCAGGAGATCATCAAATTTCGTGTCATTAGACTGAAGAAGTTTCTCTCTGATCCAATTATCTCGAAGCCATATAAATTGTGCACGAAGAAAAACATCCACGATTGAAATTCTGGCGTCACATGTACACTGAATATAAAAGTCACAGTCTGGTAAGTGGCTTCTAAGAGTGGCAACAAGTCCTGTAATATTTTGACTTTCTTTTTGATTGACGTTCAAAAAATAGTGTTAGGAAACCACGGTTGAGACTTGAGGTGACAGTATTTGCTCGAAATGTTTTACTAAGTCATTATAACCGAGAAACTTGATAGGTTTATCAGGGCCTAAAAATGCAGAGAGACTGTTATAATGTATTGCCCCTATTGATGCACACAAGAGTTGAACTTTCTTTGTTGGATCGGTGGCATTGTAGAAGTTTGCGTAATTCTCAAATCGTTCTAAATACGACACAAATTTTTCCTTTTCAGCATCAAAATTTTCAAAAGGTGTGATGTTAGTGGCTTGTGGGGTTGTGACGGACTGGTGAGCTTGATACCTTTCAAGTAACTTCTCTTGAGAATCGGTAAAAATGTTCAGTAATTGTTGAAACTGATTTGCGTCCATCTTGACGGAACGTGGAAATAATTCTAAAAATCACAGTTCAAATATAATCAAATGTTCCAAGATAAGCGATTTAAAACGCACTGGGTAGTGATCGATGACCGAATATTGTCCTGGGCTTGAGAAAAAACAAAAACAACTTCGCATAACCTCAAAGTTCGAACTGCGATAAATATTATTTTGTATATGTGGTATGCAGGCGCACGCAGCTGAATATACGATGAGTTGCTTAGGATCGTTTACAAGTTCTCTGTGTAAATTTCATGTCGATTTGCCTGATTCTTGATTTTACTCACGTGGCTGTTGAAACAAACCTGACGTAAATACCGTACTTCATTGATATAGGCTATACCTGTACCGGTGAATCGAGTCCCAATCCCATCTTCGTCGCCAACTATTATGTTTTGATTAAAGCACATTATAGCTATTATGTTTTGAATAAAGCACTTTATATCACTTTAATATGTACACACATCTCAATCTACATCTTAACACATTGTGCAATTACAACTAATATCATCACAGAGTAAAAGCGTATATACACTCCGCCCAAGTTCCACAGAGGACATAAACTAGATACATAATAACAGGGTTACCTGCAGGGTTCCAAAGGGTAAGTATACAAATTTTGGTTCAGATCGGTGAAACGGTATAGATTTGTGCCAAAGGGCCTAAATGCATGGGATGGAGTGGTCTGTCCGAAACTTAAAGTGGACAGGGTTACCCACAGGGTTCCAAAGAGTAAGTATACACATTTTGGTTCAGATCGGTGAAACCGTGTAGATTTGTATACATAATAGACAGACAGACAAACAGATAGACAAACTTTCAGCTTTAAATATATAGACTAGCAGAAGTACCCGCTCTTCGAACGGTCTTCGGTATTAATTACCAGACGTTATCAATTGAGCTATAGTTGCAATGGTTAGGGGCTTATCATTCCTTCATAAGTTTATCAGAACTAAGTTAGTTTTCTGGGGATATCGCAGACACTGTTAATTTAAGGGCCATAAAATGTGGTTTTCGGAGACCCTTTATTGACTCCCTAGTTTTGTGTCACACATTCAGAAGCACAACATATGCTCCGGTCATCCTTCTAGGTTAATTTTTATTTTTCGCCTATTTTAGCATGTATTTTGAAATGTCGTTCCTTATACCCACTACGGTGGGCCAAAAAACTCTTTTTTATTTTGAAGTTGGAATAGCGCGGAAAAGTTGCTAATTATAGAGACAAAAGAAAAGAAAAGAAAAAGAAATTATCGAAATCGGTTGACATCTTCCGGTCGCGCATAGGCCCTAAAGTTTGAAAAAATATGGAAAAAGCTTCATTTTTGCGATTATTTTTTAAATATTTGAATTAGATATTTTCGTAATGTAATAGCTTGTAGCGTCATCAAATAGAGCCTAAAAACATTGTGTTTTAATTTGGTTTAAATCAGTTGATATCTTCCGGTCGCGCATAAGCCCCAAAAGGTGACAAAATATTGAAAATTTCACATTTTCACGAGATTCTTTTTGTATCTTTAATATACATGGTTTAACGTAATTGTTACAGTATTTCTATTTTTGAACAAAAGAACAATGCTATAGAAAACAGTACATAAAAGAAGATAGTTATTCCTATGACATGGTGGGTGATAACAGTAACAACGGGCATGATGTTTTCAACTTGCTCTATATTTAAAAAGCTTAAATATTTAAGTTACAGTATAGTTTTTAACAACAAAGTTATTTTTATAAAAAAGAAATAACAGAGTTTTGAATAAATAGTCCATATTAGGTGAAACAGTTCATTTGTACTGTTTTCTATTTTGTAGCTGAAGGTACTTTGAAGACTGATTTGCTGGTGAAGTTTTTATAAATCCATCTCGAGATTCAGCTCCACAAACTTTTCCTGAGGCTTCCGTGACGAGTTTTACACAGCGTTCAACAGCCTGCGAGTGAACTGGAAATTGCTTGAAAGTAATGTTCCAGTCAGGTATTGAGTCACTGTTGATAGTGTTGATGTGAGGTTTTTTAATCTCGTCGTCACTGATTTCTTCCAACAATGGCGGAGAAGATCATTCACAGTCCATCCAGTTGATCATTTCTGAGTAATCTTGCGCATTGAAGTTGATTTTCGGTGACCTGAATGTTCTAATTGTTTTCCTTCTTGCATCGATCTGCCTTGCCTTCAGAATTCTTCGAAGTCCAAGCTCTCTTATGTGTTTCTTGTCATCTTGAGTCATGGCTAACAGTAAGTGTTCTGGGTGGTCGAAGAAACCATTCCGTTCGATCACAGGGTCGACAACATCAAGCAAAGGTTTTGGCAAATACCTGGTGGATTGTATTTATTGGTAAACTGTTAACTTGTTAACTTGTTTTGATAGTAAACCACATTGGGATGAATGATTTCAATATAAATAAAACTAGTTCTTGAAGTTGAGGCGAGGGGCTTTCTTCACTTATGTACAATCTGAGAGTTCTATTGGCTTTCGTCAACCACCTCGAATGTGATAAGTGCCCAGGATCTCGTACAGCTAAATCTTCTTTACAGGTTCCTGATTTTATTGCCTTTGAAATTTCAAGTAGGTATTGCTGATCTTTGCTAAGCACGTTTCTGTCTATCTCTGGGATCTGACAATCAATACTCTGGAAGTTAACCACCGGCAGTGTTTGGCAGCCAACTAACTTTTCAACGATTGGTCCTTTAGAAGAATCGCGCCCTGTTGTCTTGCCACCCAGGTGCTCAAACATGTGTCGGAATGGCAACTCATTGAAATGGAGGAGGTAAATTGCCCATTGTACAGTTTTCGTTAAATAAAGTTCAACTCGGCGAAGACCAGTTTTCCAACCTGTATTGACAGCAGTACCATCACATCCGATGACAATTCGATTTTCAAGAGAAATACCACGCTCTGACAGGTAAGAAATTACAGACTTGGCAATATCTTCAGAGCTTCCAGAATTTGGAGTAATATGGCCAACGTAGAGTGAGCCGGGTTCTTGAATCAGCGAGTAATGCTCTTCCTTAATAATTCTACGAAACATTTTTGAATGAGCTTCCTCTATCACCAGCGTGCCGTTACGCGATCCAGAAAACATTGACTGAAATTGACAGTTTTCTTTACCTCATTATTACTGTAGTTCGTGTGAAATAATACTACGACTATTACATTTAAATACAAATTATTTATCAAATACCAAAAATGCGTAAAAATGTAACTTTTTCATTATTTCGGCAGATTTTGGCGCTTATGCGCGACCGGAAGATATCAACTGATCTAAACCAAATTAAAACACAATGTTTTTAGGCTCAATTAGAATCCGCTACATGTTATTACATTACGAAAACATCTAATTCAAAAATTAAAAAATTTATCGCAAAAATGAACTTATTTCTCATATTTTGCCAAACATAGGGCCTATGCGCGACCGGAAGATAACAACTGATCCAAACCAAATTAAAACACTATGTTTTTAGGCTCTATTTGAAGACTGTACAAGCTATTACATTACGGTAACATCTAATTCAAAATTTATAAAAATTATTGCAAAAATGTAGTTTTCTTCATATTTTGTCAAATTTTGGGCCTATGCGCGACCGGAAGATGTCAACCGATTTCGATAATTTCTTTTTATTTTCTTTTATCTATATAATTCGCAACTTTTCCGCGCTATTACAACTTGGAAATAAAAAATGAGTTTTTTCGGCCCACCCTAATACCCACCCTTCTATGAGAAGTACGATGAAGAGTTTTCTAAATGATTGGTGTATTGACTCATGGTTGCAATACCTAATTTTACGATGCTCCAAGCAACCGAACATGAATTATGGGCGTACATACACATAAAGATATATCAACCACACAGTATGAAACCAAATCATTTTTACGATGAACCCTTTTGTCGACAAAAATATGGTTAGTTAAAATGTGCTCTCATACTAAATTCACCTAACGAGTACTTCCTGACGTGAAAATAATATTGAAAACGACGAAACGCAATATATGCCAAATTAAAACTGACCCTCACCGTTGTGGAAAGTCCCCATCCCCAGGAAGACCCCTCTATTAAATTATAAAGGCATGTGGTGCATGAACATTCGGGATTTTTAGCCTCCAATGGCCCAAATTCTCAAAAGCTGCAAAGAACACTATTCCAATCCAAGAATTTTTGAAAATAATGTTGCTGGTTGGAGATATAATAGACCTTCTGTACAATATATCGCACGTGTAAGTCACGTGTAAAAATTCTAGGGTACCCCTTGACCCCCTTAATCGCATTGTTGAATTTTACAGTCTATGTTTGATTCCACGATAACCTTATAGCCATTTGCAAACTTTCACGGAAATTTAATAAATTGAGTGGCATTGCTTCTTACAGAAAGAGATGGAAAGTTGGATGTCATCTCTTGTGATACTGTTGTCGTGGGTACCGGCTTGCATTACTTCATTAGTTTCTTCTTGTTCTCCTTCTTCTTTCGAATGGGCCAGCTAAGGACCACGACGTTCAACTTTTCAACTTGGCGAGGGACTTGATGATTGCCCAATATTCGCGCATTCTCTGGCTATGTTTCTCCTTTCTCTCTTTTGTCCAGATGATGCCGGTTTTCTTACAGGGTGGTCTGTCCTGAAAACTATTCTGTTTAAGTATCTTTCTGAGATGTAATCGGCTTCTAATATCACTTTTCATTTTCTTCAGTTCTTGGATATCCTTGTTAACTACTGTTAGCGACGGTGTCACGCTCTTTCAATTCCCCCAGTAGTTGAGAAGCCGGTTGGTTAGTCTTGTTGGGTTCATCCATGAGACATGTCTGTAGAAAGCCAGACGTCTCTACCTGGCCACATCTGTGATTTTCTCAGTATATCTATATAGCTCCTGATTTGGTCTTCTTCTGTACTCGTCATCTATTTATTACTTTGTTAAATGAAATTAGTTTTCTGAGAATATGTCAGAATATGGTTTTAGAGCCTTAAGGCGTAGTAGCCTCCGAGCCACCGAGGGGCTGAAAATGAGCTTTGTCTTGTCCTTGTACATAATAATAATAATATAATAATAATAATAATAATAATAATTTAATATTATAGGGATAGGGATATAATAGACTTTCAGTACCACACCCGCACGTGTAAATCGCGTGAAAAAATTCTAGAGTACCCCTTGACACCCTTAGGCGCATTATATACGTATTGATGAATTTTACAGCTTAAGTTGGTTCCGTGATAACCTGATAGCGGTTTGCAAACTTTCACAGTAATGTAATAAATGGAATTGCAGAAATAGATGGACTCCTGAGATTGTGTTGCCATGGTTACCGGCTTGCATTCTTTCATTAGTTTATTAAATGAAATTAGTTTTCTGGAAATATCTCCAAAACTGTTGGTTTTAGGACCTTAAAATGTGATTTTCGGGGCCCATAGGGCCTCCGAGTTTTGTTTCTCACATTGAGACGCTGAAAATGAGCTTTGTCTCGTCTTTCATCGCCCATTTCAGCAAGTATTATAAGGGGGTAGGCCCCCTTTTATGAGAGGTAGGGAGAAGAGTTACATCAATTATTACTTTCGTGCCTCTGATGGACATCTGTACCAAATTTTACGTTGATCCACTCAGCCGTTCTCGAGCGATGCGCGTGCAAAGTTGTACACAGACAGACAGACAAAAATTGTTTTTGCGCGCAACCGTCATAAACCAGTCTGAAACGCGTTAATAACTCAAATTTCCGTGGAAATTAAAAAAAACAGACAAACTTTCATTTTTTATATATAGAGAGATGTTGTCCCATGTTTAGAGCGAACGTAGCTGCCGCCATTCCTAATAACACCGCTTGTCACTTGTTATTCAATTTAGTAATGGATCCAACATAATACAGATTACTTCGCTAAAAATGGAGTATAATAATAGTATAATTACACAAGAAAATTTAGAAAACACATAAATACATAAATATCATAAACACTGTAATTTAGTTCACATTTCACTAAACTCAGTGAGAGAAATTTGTATTTGCTTGTATAAAGTGATATGGTATCATTCACACACTGAATGGCACAGGCTGCACACGCAAGTATCGTCTGGCTCATGAAAGCGAGTCTTTACACAGATCAAGTGGTTGTAACCATGCACCGCCAACCGGGTCAGCACGTGTCGTAGTTTTTGGTTGGGTCCCATCCACGTTCGGTCTAGCATTGCATCTGTAGAGAAGAACTACGGCCATATTCCTCGTATTTTCTTCTCTCCCTCTCTCCTCCATTAAATGCCTGGTCGCATCGGTTGATTGAAGTTCGTGGTGTAGACGTAAGTCCTCTATAAGGCAAGTTTCTCTTGCCAGCTCCTAGACGAGCCTTGAGAGCGTGAACCTTGATAGGCCTAAGGCTGCTTTCAAGCAGCGGGCTTTCACCTTTTCTATTGCTGATAGGTCTTTTATCGTCAGTTTAAGCCAAATGAGGTCCAAACCATAGGTTAAGATTGGTATAATCTTTGCTTTGAAGAGAGCCATTGCTGTATGTATGGATAAACGTCTTATGTCTTTGATTCCATAAAAAGCTTTTATTGCTGCCGTCACTCTTTCCTTAATATGTAGCAGAAACGATGTCGTCGTAGTCTGAAGTGTGATGCCTAAGTACCGGAATGCGTTTACTCTTTCCAATGGAGTGTCCTTGTAGTAATGTATGTCTTCCTCTGTGGGTATTCCCTCTTATCGGAAGGTCATTTGTTGGGTATTCTTCTCGTTTACTGTGAAGCTGTTTTCATTTGACCATAGTGCTAACGCGTTGAGGGAAAGCTGGATGTCCTGAATGTTGGTCGATGCGAGAACCATATCGTCGGAATACATATAAAGTGAAGTAGACTTCGTTGTCTGTTTTATTGTCTTAATGTCGAATGTAGCTACGTTGAATAAAAGTGGGCTGAGGGGGTCACCTTGTAGTACCCCATTGGTCTGGATTAGGTTGTATGTTGTAGATACGGAGTCATCAATCGAGAACTTGTTGTAAGTTAAGATGTCCTTTATTATATTGGTCAGCGGGTGTTCTTCTCCGGCGAGCTGTTCCAATTTTGACACTAGGAGTTTCCTGTCGATCATGTCAAAGGCTTTGGAGTAATCAACGAAAACACAATGTAGCTTTCCTCTTGGTAACCGTAAGGTATCGTCTATGTCATCCAGGAGGTTTTATTTTTACCACATGTAATGTGCTTCTTCCTCTCCGGAATCTGAATTGCTCCTCTGGGATCAGATGGTCGATCTCTTTGGTCAGGCGTTCAGTGATAAGTCTTGTCAGCACTTTAAACATGTTGTTTTCGAGTGCAATGCCCCTAAACGAGTTGGGATCAGAGAACTCTCCTTCTCCCTTGTACAATACTTTAATAGTCGATCTTCTCCAGCTCTCTGGTATTGTTTCCAGTTCTATGCATTTATTTAATAAGACCGTCCATGTATCTAGTAAGATATCTGATATCTGTTTTATATGTTCGTTGAACACTCCGTCTGGACCAGCGGCTTCCCATTCTTGAGTGCTGAAATAGTTGTCTCTACCTCTTTTTTTTTAACGAAGTAATGCCAGTCTGTAATCTTTGTGCTTCCGCTTGTGTTGGGGTAAGCTTGTTGATCATCGTTCTTGTTAAGTATACCGTTGAAGTGGCTTGCCCAGGTATCCATGGCTATTTTCCCTGCTATGTTGAATTTTCTAGGCCTCAGTGCTATGAAAGGGTCTTTCAATGCTTCCATAGCCATTTTTCTCCTTCCGCTTCTGTGTACGCATCTCGCTTTGTCTTTAAAATGTTCTTATATGTTTTTCTATGCAAGAAGTACGCTGCGAGGTTGTTCTTTGTATTTGACTCTCTTGCCTCTCTTAGAGCTTGTAGGTTCCTTTGTCTTGCATGGTAGCACTCTGCATCAAACCATGGCTTCGCGAAGCGGTGTATCTGGGGGACGCTACCTGTTAGGACGAACTCCTTCATTTTCTCCGCTGCTTCTCGTAGATGATTATTGTTAATGTGGTTTTCGATCTCCTGTAGATAGTTCGTGTTTCCGGCAAGGGTGTCCATATTGAGTACTCTTTTAACTTTCTTAGAGTTTTCTTGTATCGGGGTTTGTACTTCCTGGGGTATTATTAACTCTGTTACTAGTGGCTAGTGTTTCCTGAGGGGTGTTACTGTATCGAAATAGCCCATATCGAGTCCTTTAATTCGGATTTGTGGACCCCTGTTGAAGATGAGATTGATGGTGCTGCTGCCATTGTAAGCAAAGTAGGTTTTCTCTTTGGGATCGTTTATGAGGATAAAACCTTCTTCTCTCATCAAATTGAGTAGTTCCTCGCCATTCTGTGCCTTAATGTCGATCCTGCAGTTGAAATCTCTCGCTAGAATGATAGTGTTTCGTGGATTGATATCACGTAGAGTGTTCATAACTGCATCTATGATTTCTACGGTGTGAGTCTGTGGGGGAATGTACATCCCTGATATGGTTATGGTGTCCATGCTTACAATGATCAGGTTGTCTTCCCTGTAAGTGTTTTTTATTTTCCCTATGTGTGGCTTTAGAAAGCACGAGATGCCTCCCGCTGGTCTTCCTCCTTGCTTTTTCATCGCCATTGCGTGTTCCGAATGAAAGCCTGGTATATCGATGTTTTCTGTTAGGAATGTTTCGGTGAGAATGAGTATGTCGTATTTTTCTGTTGCTGAGTCTGGTAATAACGTCAACAGCGATCGAAGTCCCTCGACGTTCCAAAGCAGTAGCTTAACCTTCAGGTCGTCCACCCTCTATGGAGCCTCGAAAGAAAAACACGATACATTTGACAAATACGACTTTTGGCCATATCGTGGCGTCGTAGGTTTGGTTTGCGTCTGTGAAAGGTATCCCGGCTTTGAAAGCTTTATGGTGACCCCTAGTCTCTACTTACTCGCATTCAATGACGTCCGTAATGCCTTGCATGTCAAAATGTCTTACTAGGTCCTCTTTCGTCGTGGATTCATGCAGTTTTCCTATAAAACCACGCTCTTTTTGTTGCAGCATTGATTTCTGCATTATTTACCGTCATGGAACCAATGATAGAGGATGTATTCCTCGTTTTGTTTTGATTCGTCCGTGCTGTTACTGCGTTCGTCGCATTTTTGATTTGTGCAGTTGTTTCATCTCTTCCCCTTCGTCGGTTTTCTATTCTTATCCATCCTTGAGTGTTGATACCCTCATCCTTTTCCTCGTTGCTTGGTCAGTGTTTCTTTCCTGTAGTGTTAGTGCTAATCACTAACTCTCTCTGTGGTCCGTCTTTTGGAAGTGACGGATCTGTCGATCCATAACTGTGAATTTCCTCTCTTCTCTCTTTCTGAGTAATGTTATCCTGTGTTTCTTCCGATTTATTTTGCGGGTCCTCATTTTGTCCTTTTATTCTAGGTACTGGTAGCGGTTCTGTCTGTCTCTGGCTGGAAATTCCCTCTTCTCTCTCTTTCTTGGTAACGTGACTTTGATTTCCCTCTATGTTTATTTGGTTTGATTTTCCTGGATTTATTTGAATGTAGGTTTTATCTGTCAAAACCGGGTGAGTTAGTCGTGGTCGTTACGGCATGGCTGCATGCAGTCGCTCACATCTGGGAGGCGAGGAGGTTTGAATCCCCCCGCCGGAAACCTTGAAGATGGTCTTTTGTGGTTTCCCATCTTCCTTCCAGGCAAATACCGGGGTTGGTCCCTAACTATAGGCCACAGCCGCTACCTTCCAACTCCTCGTCTTTACATTCAACACTTTGCTCCCCAGACAACACTCCACACACGACGGTACTTGTAGCTCACCCAATGGGTGTCCGCTTAGAAGAAGCTACAAACTCTGGCGAGCCGAACATTTCCTCGGACACTCCCGGCACTAAAAGCCATACGCTTAGTATCACAATCTCTCAAATAGTTCCGGCCTATGTATTTGTTTGATGCAGGTGGAGTGGTATCTTTCCTGTCTAATTTATTTGGGGATCTTGACTTCTGATCTGTATTTTCGGTAGTCAGTTCACGCATTGGTTCTGAAATGTGATCTCTTAGCTTATATATGATGTCTGACATTTCATTTAATTTAGAGTTCATATCAGCTCTTAATGACCTTAACTCTTCTTGTACAGATTTACCCGCTTTGCACAATAGAAAGTCCTGTTCACAGTTAGAACATAACCATAATAATTTTGACTTCTTTTTATTAGAAGACTTTAGAGCGTTGAACTGGCCCTGTTGTAGCTGGGCGCAGTGAAGTTGGTGCCATCTTTGGCAGAGACCGTCACACATGACTGCGTATTCATCTTCAACCTGGTGTTCACAGATGGAGCAATTGTCGTGATTATTAGAGCTGAGTATAATTTGTGATCTTGCGTCTGTCATGATTTCTTGGTATCTTGGTGGCGGTGAGTTGGAACCAATATGTCGTCGCTCTACTATAAAAATGGAGTATACTGCAACAGTTGTCGGCATGCGGGACCAAACAGTAAACAAAACGCACGTGGCAGTCTTCGGTTTGGTTCCAAACAGTCCATAAGAGTTTCCCGCGCCTGGTGCGAGTGCAGAGTGTTCATTGTTTGGCAAACAGCCACAGTCGGTAAAACAATCCTAGATCCTTCGGTCAGTTATATTCTTTGCTTCTATGATATTTCTTCCATCTAGAAGGCGTTGGAATTCGCCATGTCCGCGGCATTCCTACCTTAGCATCCAATAATATAAAGCCTACTCAATCGTGGCGTTCTCTGCTCTGCATCAACCATGTCCTCTTAGCAGTGCGCGTATTGACAACTGCAGCGCTGAGTACCCACCTAACATTAACATGAAATAGCATTACTATCGCAAGCTAAAATCAGAAAAAATGTACTGCCCCCGTAAAATGAATTATAAGAGATGAAAATGGGAATATTACATTTTTATTTCGAAGCCCATGATAAAATTTAACCAAGGAATATGATGGCTGGAACTTGGCAGAAACCAGTCGTGAGGCGACGTCGAGCAAGGAAGGAAATTCCGTCACGTGATTGTATTGCGCAATGGAAGTTTCTAGATGCTTGGAATCGACCTAGCAACAGCGAATATTCCCAGGATTTGTTCAAATATTGTTATAAATTATCCCATTGGATATGAGCTTACAGCCAATAGGAAGAAGTTTTAGAGAAGACGGGAGTTCCAGCAACTAAATTTTTATGGATATTTAATTCATTTAAGCCCTTAGAGAATGAATTCATATATTGGAAAAGAGAAGAATATGATAATAAAATATTGGAAATATTTTATAAGTCAATAGCAGGTCGCTATTGGAAGGAATAAGCGATTTGCTAGAGTCCGCGCGAATTCGAGAGGGAACTCGAAAAGGCGGCTAAGATCGGTAGACTTGGAGGGGAGACGCCAAGCACCGGGGCTCTTGTGTATCTGAACGTCGAAGAAGTCAGACGTGTGCGATTGGAAGAGAAAGGAGTTCCGAGTGTTTCACCGGGTATGTAGAAGGTGCCCCGTGGAGACAAGGCTTAAGCAAGGGCGGAATTAGGAGATGACCGCGCCTTGAATCTAGGTGAAGTTGCGAGGATCACATATACCGCAATCACTTCGGTATGATCGGCTTCAGAGAACTTATGTCAACTACATATTGTAGCTGACTCGCAGATATTGTATATTACAAACGTTCAGAAGTTTGAGATAAGTATTTCAGCAATTATAAGCAGTTTTGTGAAGCGCGAGAAAAGTGTTTCTTTCCAGCGTGATACGACACTTTGTCCGAGCGACTGCAGTTCAGGCAACAGCCACGAGTGAGTACGAGTGCGTATTAATATTGCTTGTGTGGAACTGTATTACAACACTTAGGATGGAGATATATTCCATAGTGAAGAACAATATTCAGTCTAGTATTATGAAGATTATTATGGACTAAATTATTATGTGCGCCAGGAGTATAAGCAGATAGAAGCAATATAGTCAACGATGGAGCTTCGTTAGAGGAGACTGTTCGTGAATGTCTACATAGTGAGCGATCATGAGATTTGATGCACAACTCTATTATAGTGCATTCTTGTCAAACATGAGCTCAACATTAACATCAGAGACTATAGAACGATGTTCAGATTCCATCTACATGAATGTTCGTTATACGAGTGAGGTCCAAGACTTTCTCTTCAAATGCCTTTGGAAGTGGAAAGCAGAACTTTCGACGCTACTCATTGTTATGATGAGACTGTGCTGTGACGGAGATAGAAGAAACATCAGGATTACCAAGAGGTCCAGGGTTATCCCGGTCATAAGGAAGATGATGATTGGAGGCCCGCAGTTCGATTCCGGTCGGAGCTTGCTGTTTCCAGGGGGGGGGTGAATTCTTTCCTTTCCTGAGGTCACGAGTTCGTGGAGACGAGCTAGGGAGATGAAACATCAGAGTATTTTGTTATACTCTATCTTGATCTTCTAGACTTCGAGACTAGGTAGCAGTGTTCACTAACCTTGTAGTTAGAGCTTGTAGTGACATTTTCTGAGCAAATCCTTTATCCCTATTTCGATACAGTATTTATGCACTCCATGTATAGCATTTTTATTCTTCGAATTTTATTATAGTGATTGTCTTGCGACGCTATTAACTTCGTTTGTTAGGAATCCAGTTTCTGAACTGCGATTATTTACTTGTTCGAGGAACAAGCTTTTGTCATTTCCTTTAAGGAACCGTAATTTATTTTCGACTTTTTTGCATCCATTCTGAATGCAGGTTATAGACATTTTCGTCTAAGTTTCCCATTAAATTAATTTTTATTAGTTTAATTTGGGTATTTTATCCGTCGAGAAGAAACGTCTTGAAAGAAGATCTTTGTAGTGATATATTGTGAAATATCATGTCACATTGTGGAAAAGAAACATTTAACGTGGACACGATTATTATCGTCAAAACTCATTGACATTCGTTCTGAATGAAGAGAATACGAATATGACTAACAGTATGTTTTTATTGAAGAAAGCTTTGAACATTCAGTCATTTAATTTATTGAAAGCTAGAATCTTCTTGGAAGATAAATTATCATCCGACGTTAGGGTAGTTATCGTTCGATATCCTCGTCGTAGCTTGCCACGGTGGGTGAGTGGATAGCGTGTCGGTCTACTAACCCCAAGATTGCAGGTTCGCCCCTGGCCGTGGTAAGTGATTTTTGAAAGGCGGCAAAAATACGATACGCATGTCATACGATGTTGGCATATCAAAGAACCCATTTGAATTCAGTAGGCCGAGTTCATAATGGCAAAATTAATCTCGGGAGTTTCCGCCAACACAAAGTTCCTCATCTCTCTACTAGAAAGCGCTATAGTGTTCAACGAGGTTAGATACCTAACCCCTAACCTCCTTGACTTTCATAGTGATTCAAGGAACGGCGAAATTCGACATGCAAGCTACCCTCTGGGTGTCAAATTACCAAGCTTGCACTCGCCACCGAGGCCATACGATATTATTTATCCTCGTCGTGATAGATTCTTGTTGCACAAACACATAGATATGATGTTGTGATTAAATATCTACGAGGAGTAATATCATGTCACGTTGTAGACATAATCTTCCTTCCTCGATTAAAGTCGAACCCAGATGTATGAGGATGAGATGTAGTATTTTTTATTAAATGTATGCACGATAGTTTATACTTATCAGAGTATCGTTTCAAGAGTATTAAGTGCGGAGGTCAGTATCGTGAATTCCAAAGGTCGTTAAGATGTATAAATTAATAATTTAACAAATGTTGTTATTGTTCATGAGACAAGCGATTGTGGTGACAGCGCTGAGAAATTATGCCCTTTTGTAAGGAATGCCAGGTTGAAAGAAGTGGAGTTGATAACCCTTTGATAGTGGTTTGTTATGTATTTCCGTATGTAGTTGGCATAGGAGGTTATTGCGAAGGTGTACTCCGCATTTTATAGTACAGTCATTGCGTGGGCATGACTAGGATTGGCAAGGCATTAAAGTGTGAGTAGAGAGTACTCCTTATTTTGTTATACACGACCTGGAATTTAGAGAGGACAGGAAGAGTCACGGTTGAAATTGGAACGGGAAAGTGATGATGACAGCTGTTATGCTATACTTTTATCGAGATTATTAAGCACAGACATGTAACAGCACATGTTTCACCTTAAGTGGTCGAATGTATTTAAACTATTTTGACACCAGATCAGATAGGAGAGACTGGTGGTGGTTATTTCTGGTGATGTAGAAGATTTTAAAGATCACAGTTCACTGTATTTGACATAACTGCTAGATCAGAGCAGAGGCTCGAGTGTATTTTTGGCGCTATTACTTTGAAAGGACTATAGCTGATGCTATAAGCGTCATTATAAATTAATTTAGTGTCAATATTTATTATTTGCCAATCGAGCGTATAACATGTTAGGAATGGGAAGTTTATAATTTGTTTAACGTATAGGTTAGAGTATGAATGAGTATGTGACTGTATGTGGTTTGTTTCTTGTTCAGTGCGAATGAAATGAACTCCATTGGGACGTCACAATGCGAGAGTATGAATGTTAGTGTGTGTGTAGACGTTTTATGCCAGTAGCAGGTAGGATTTGCGTACAGTTCACGTATTTGTCTGACGTGAATCTGCTTCATTTTAACACAGCTTTTATTGTTATGGAGAACACATTTGTGGACCAGGCGGGAATAGCGAGGACTTCTTAAAAACTCGTTTCTAGCCGAGGCCATAGCTCGGCCAGGCCGCACAAATGGGGAGAGATGTTGCGAACCGCTCGGCTCGCGCTCTTTCTCTTTTTAAACCAGCCTGACTGGGAATGCAACGGTGAATGTTATGTCATCGGACACGTGGCGAGGGTCGCGTGCGCCGAGCGCCCATATGTTCTTGGGAGCGTGCCAGAAGAATGTAAATACACAGAGATGTGTTACTATTGTACAGCTTGATGTATGGACAGAAGCTACACCAAATTTTGTCATTATGTTCATGGAACGCAGTTTTACCAGTGGCGTGAGTGTAGAGATGAGCGAATGGGAGTGTGTATTTTATTTTGATGTGTGAATGTTTAGCCCTAGTTTACATTTGGTTATTAAATCGTTTAGTTTTATTAGAAGCCGTGTCGTCATGATTCATTTTAGATATAAGGAGATGCAACTGTGAAACCCATTTTAGGTCCAGAGAGGCTGACTACGAGATCCCCGAGATTAAGGTAGGTGTTTTACCGCGAGCGAAGTGTATTTTTCATGTAATTCACAGTTGTATTGTAATTTACGCCACGTATTTTCGCGAGGGTCTAGTTGGAGGTAGATCCTTGACTTGTATTTTGCGCCAGAGCAGTCAGAGTCTACGAATCCAGCTGTTGCTTCGGATATCCAACAGACCGCCTCCAGAATATACGGGGACAGTGGAAAGATGGCACCCTAGACTTTGGGGCCACGAAAATAGCTTCGTGAGGCCATTTAGAAGCTATCCAGATGACAGATTAATTTTTAAGTTTATGGGATTAATTAACCATATCATCTGCGATGAGCTAGAGTGTAATTATATAGGTTATATTTGCTTTGTTTTTAATAAAATTGCACTCAAACAAAAGATCAGATCTTATGGATAGCCTGAGAGAGGAGTAATAGGTTATATTTTTCGGAAGGACCTATGATCTGAATCTATTTTCATTTTACCGGCTCATGGTTATTGGCAGCCATGCTAATGTAAAGCTAACTTTTTTAATGGTGATAAATGTAAATATTCTTTATGGTAGTATATCTAAAATGAATCACACGCGAACGTTTAGGCACTGGTATTTTAGAATAAGATGTATGGTGATTTAGCATTAAGTTAATGTTAAGGCGAGACGATAAGATACCCAAATACATGGATTGAAAGAATGCTCTAAAGTGTTGCTATATTGCTCTATTTGTTTGTACTCCTATAGCACTTTTATTATTGATATTGTTGTAATGGCAATGATGGCGGCAGACGATGTCCGTAAGATGATGGGAGAGATGATGGAGAAAATGGACAACAGCATGAAGGAGAAATTAAATAGTGTGGAAAATCAGATTAAAGAGAATCTGAAAGTAAATGTTATTGATTTACAGAGGAAATTGTACGAGGCAAAGAAGGACAGAGAGCAGCTAAAGGAAGATCGACAGGCAGATCTTGACACTGTCGTTAATAAGGTCAGTGGTGTAGAGGAGAGTTTTAAGGGAGATATTCAGGGTCTGCATAATTGTTTACAGAGATTGCAGACCAGCTCCACTGAATTGAAAGAGGATGTTTCTCTTGTAAAATCCAATGTCGAAAATGTTCAAACTGAGGTTGTGCTTGTGAAATCTAATGTTGCCAGCGTACAATCTAAAGTGGAGGGTGTGCATTCTGATGTTGCCCTAGTCAAAGATGATGTGACTTTTGTTAAAGATGATGTATCTCTTGTGAAGTCCAATGTTGCCCATGTTCAGAATGATGTTGCTCTTGTAAAATCAGAAGTTGCCAATGTAAGGTCAGATGTGTCCCATGTTCAAACAAAAGTAAACAAGGTTCAGGAGAATGTAAACAACATGCAAATCGATGTTAATAATGTCCAGACAGAAATAACTAGTGTACAAAATGATATCGGTAAAGTACAGTCTGAGGTTAATTCTATGTTTGTTGATGTAAATAAGGTCCAAGGGGACATTGATAAGATCAGGAAGGAAGTGGAAGAGTCTAAAACACGATGTTCAGAAGGTATAGGTGCTTTGAGATCGCAATTTGTTGACGACTCTTTAGCCGAGTTGAAGACAAATGTTGATACTCTGCGTAGTCAGGTGGTAGACCACAATAAAATTTTGAAAGAGGACATTGAAATAGATATAGCTGAAATGTTGAAGGCTAATGTTGTCATTTGGAAAGACGAATGGGATAAGTCGAGCGCAGAACATATTAAGCTAATTCAGGGTAAAGTTGAAAGTAAGCTTGCCAATACGCAATTACAGATCAACCGTGATGTAATGTCTGTTAGGTCAGATCTAGGGAAACGTATTGATCAACTATTACAGAGACAGGTTGACGACAAGAATCAATCGGTCGAGGAAAATCAAGCGTTAAAAGAGACGTTAGAAAGTCGTAGTAAACGGTTAGATGAAAAGATAGACACAGTAGTCACCGTCGTAAATGAGATTAAGGAAGGAAAATCCACTAATATTGAGGAATACATCAGTGGGAAATTGAAAAATCTGAGCTTAGGAGACGTTGCAGATCTTGAAATTTATAAGGAGGATATGAAGAAAGAAATAGAGAAGCAAGTGAAAGAGTTGATTGCGGAGATAGAAGAGAGGGAGAAGAGAGAAATAGAGGACTATGGAGATTATCGTAGAAAACTCAGTACGGAAACAGGAGATAGAGAAGTGAGACCAGAAGAAAGGATGTTAAGACACCATGAGGGACTCGAGGATAGGAGTAGATAACCTGAAAGAGAAAGGAAGGAATATCGTCCCAGTTTCCAAGATTCTCAACAGAGAAATGTGACGGAAATCCGTAATTTTGAGGACAAACCGCGTAAATTTACCAACCTCGATTCTTACACCCCAATTGAGTATATCAGGAATATCCGTGACTATTTTGCGGAGGCTCACATTCCAAGAGAACGAAGGATGAAAATAGTGGAACGCTATATGGGAGAAGGCCCCGTTGAATGGTTTCGCGCCTTCAGGTACACATTTGTGGACTTTGAGGAGTTCGCAGAAGCCCTCATGGAACGTTATTGGACCATAGAAGCGCAGAACAGTTTACGCGCAGAAGTATACTCGAGGAAGTATTCGGGTACATTACCGACGCGTTACGCCGATTTCTTCACAACGCAACTTGCCCGGCTACGTTTTTTGCAACCCCCTCTATCTACGGCACAATTAATAGATGCCATTGCCAGAATTTTGCCAGTTGAAGTGAGAAGACTGATAATTTCGTCAGGAATCAGCGATTTGGCCGGCATGGACGAACTTCTTCGGAAATTGGATTAAACTAGTCCAACGCCCAATGTCGTTGCTAGAAACCAACGTCAGGACTACAAAGATATTAATACTGTGTATATTGATCAGACACAGCAAACAGAAAGCCCTAAAGAACAGGAGAAAGGAAATGTAGGTCCAGAAAGAAACACCTACTTTAGAGATAGGCGACCTGAACCAAGGTATAGGAGATTCCGTGGTGGCCGTCCCTCTCAACAACAGCAAGGACGAGGAAACTATCAGGAAAATCGAAGAAGCGGTTTCTGCCACAACAATAATAATAATCGCAATAACAATAATTATAATTCATAATATTGAATTTTGGGCTTATGCCGTGTTTTATTATACTAAAATTCGACGCGTTTCGAAAGAAACCATGTCTTTCATCGTCAGGAATAATCTGGAATACGACAATGTTGCTAAGAGAAAGCAACGAAGAACATATAGAAGGTGCCCAAAGATGGACACCATTATAGCCCCACGGAAAGCAGCAGTGAATTACTTTCTCAGGGTTCTGATAATAGGTAGCCAGGATTCACTGAGATTGTAGCCGGTGTCGCGGTTGAAATTATCTGGGTGTTTACGTATTTCAACCGCCTCCCTGATGATTCTGGGACGATATTGCTTTATACGGGCAAGAACATCCACTCCTTGGAACATGACATCATGGCCAGGTGTTAAAGCATGATCGGCAACAGCTGATTTATCAGGTTGAATGAGCCTGATACATCTATTATGTTCCTTAATGCGAGTGCATATTGTTCTCGAAGTCTGCCCGATGTAAACCTTGCCACAAGTACAGGGAACTCTGTAGATACCCGGTTGTTGCAATTTAGGCAAACTGTCCTTAGTTGGTCGCAGGAGTTGCCTAATCTTAACAGAAGTTCCAAATACAGTCCGTATGTTGTACCGACGTAGGATTTTAGCAATACGATCCGTTGTGTTATGTATGTACGGAAGGTAAGCAGTCCCTCTTACATCTCTTTTCTCAACTGACGTCCTATTATTATTTGTTGGTTTCAGAACCGTAGAAATCAAAGCCTTGCTATAACCGTTGCTCTCAAAGGTGGTTCGCAGGGTGTTAATTTCTTCTTGTAAAGAAGACACTTCACAAATCCTCCTAGCCCTGGTAGTTAGAGTTGTAAGGATACCATGTTTCTGGGCAGGGTGATGGTGAGAACTTGCGTGGAGATATCTATTGGTGTGTATTGGCTTACGAAAAACGCTGTGTCCTAAAGATCCATCCTCTTTCTTGGTGACGAGAACATCTAAAAAAGGTATTTTGCCGTCAGATTCCTTTTCCATGGTGAAACAAATAGAAGGGTGCTGGAGATTAAGGTGATCCAGGAAATGGCTAAGATTTTCCTCACCTTCCGTCCAAACAACGAACGTGTCATCCACATAACGCCACCAGATCTTCGGTTTGAAAGGAGCCGACGACAAAGCTTTCTCTTCAAAGTTCTCCATGAAGAAATTAGCCACAACAGGAGAGAGAGGACTACCCATGGCCACACCATCAGTCTGCTCATAAAAATTCCCATTCCATAGAAAGTAGGAGGAGGTCATGCAGTGATAAAAAAAAGTCTTGTGATGTCTTCAGGAAAAAAGCCATTAATGAGAGACATAACACCATCAATAGGTAATCTCGTAAACAGAGACACCACGTCGAGACTCACTAGAATATCACCCGGCTGAAGTGTTATAGCTTTTAACTTTTCCACGAAGTGTGTGGAATCCTTAATGTACGAAGGCGTGTTACCCAGAAGCGGCTGAAGTAGTCTACCTATTTGGAAAGGGCATATGTAGGAGAACCAATCGTACTAACAATAGGTCTAAGAGGAACATCTTCCTTATGTATTTTAGGAAGACCACAGAGTCTCGGAGGAATAGCATCCCCTGGAAGGAGAGTCTTCGCTGTATCCGCTGGAATAGATGATTGCTTGATCAATTTGACGGTGACATTTGAGTAGCGAGTAGTAGGATCACGACTATTAATCCTATATACAGGATCTGATAACAAAGACGAGATCTTGGAATCATAATCAACCTTATCCAATACCACTGTCGCGTTACCCTTGTCAGCGGGGAGAACGATAATATCAGAATTGTCCCTTAGATCTTTAAGTGCCCGGCTTTCGCCTTGTTTTAAGTTGGTGTTAGGTGGCTTAGCGGTCTTGAGAACTCGGGAACATTCTTGCCGGGCTTCCTCGGCTTCTTCAGGTGTGAGGTGATGTACCGAGGATTCTACGGATGTAATAAGTTCTTCAATAGGAATTCTTCTAGGCGCTACAGCAAAATTGAGACCTTTAGCGAGAACTGCCTGTTGGGTATCACTTAGGGGCTTGCTTGACAAATTTACGACAACCTTGTTAGCATCAAGTCTAATGGCTTGAGATTTCTGCAACTGACATAACCTATCATATTTGGAAATATGTCTGTCCCTCACCTGATCTAGAACGCTGTTAGCTTGCACTGAAGAAATACGATCACAAGACTTTTTTATCACTGCATGACCTCCTCCTACTTTCTATGGAATGGGAATTTTTATGAGCAGACTGATGGTGTGGCCATGGGTAGTCCTCTCTCTCCTGTTGTGGCTAATTTCTTCATGGAGAACTTTGAAGAGAAAGCTTTGTCGTCGGCTCCTTTCAAACCGAAGATCTGGTGGCGTTATGTGGATGACACGTTCGTTGTTTGGACGGAAGGTGAGGAAAATCTTAGCCATTTCCTGGATCACCTTAATCTCCAGCACCCTTCTATTTGTTTCACCATGGAAAAGGAATCTGACGGCAAAATACCTTTTTTAGATGTTCTCGTCACCAAGAAAGAGGATGAATCATTAGGACACAGCGTTTTTCGTAAGCCAACACACACCAATAGATATCTCCACGCAAGTTCTCACCATCACCATGCCCAGAAACATGGTATCCTTACAACTCTAACTACCAGGGCTAGGAGGATTTGTGAAGTGTCTTCTTTACAAGAAGAAATTAACACCCTGTGAACCACCTTTGAGAGCAACGGTTATAGCAAGGCTTTGATTTCTACGGTTCTGAAACCAACAAATAATAATAGGACGTCAGTTGAGAAAAGAGATGTAAGAGGAACTGCTTACCTTCCGTACATTCATAACACAACGGATCGTATTGCTAAAATCCTACGTCGGTACAACATACGGACTGTATTTGGAACTTCTGTTAAGATTAGGCAACTCCTGTGACCAACTAAGGACAGTTTGCCTAAATTGCAACAACCGGGTATCTACAGAGTTCCCTGTACTTGTGGCAAGGTTTACATCGGGCAGACTTCGAGAACAATATGCACTCGCATTAAGGAACATAATAGATGTATCAGGCTCATTCAACCTGATAAATCAGCTGTTGCCGATCATGCTTTAACACCTGGCCATGATGTCATGTTCCAAGGAGTGGATGTTCTTGCCCGTATAAAGCAATATCGTCCCAGAATCATCAGGGAGGCGGTTGAAATACGTAAACACCCAGATAATTTCAACCGCGACACCGGCTACAATCTCAGTGAATCCTGGCTACCTATTATCAGAACCCTGAGAAAGTAATTCACTGCTGCTTTCCGTTGTCCCTAACATGGGGCTATAATGGCGTCCATCTTTGGGCACCTTCTATATGTTCTTCGTTGCTTTCTCTTAGCAACATTGTCGTATTCCAGATTATTCCTGACGATGAAAGACATGGTTTCTTTCGAAACGCGTCGAATTTTAGTATAATAAAACACGGCATAAGCCCAAAATTCAACATTATGAATAGTAACACGGGCCGTGAAAGTCTAAATGACAATAATAATTATAATGGTCGAAACAACCGCAATTACCAGAATCAGAACCGCGATAGACCACAAAGAAATGAGGTCATGACCAAAGAGAACTACGATGAACGCCACCAAGAAGGAAAGCGATACTTGAAGGAATTAAGAGAAAAGGAAGGCGGAAACGGAAGTAATTCGAACGTGAGCGTGGATCCTAAACCCGGTACCAGCCAGCAAGGAATCCGAGAGAATGACGCTCAGGGACAAAAAAAAACTCAATTTTCAAAACAGAACTAGAGAAAGAGAGAAATACCACCACATTACACCAGATTTCGATAAATGAAGTATACGAGGAGACGGATGAGGACCTATTGTTAGAAGACGAGATTATGAGAGAAGAAAGGCCATATGAATTACCAATTATATGTATAAATATTGATGATCAGACATGCAAGTCTTTGATGGACACGGGAGCTATTATGTCTATAATATCTCATGAGTGTTACCAGAGATTATTGGGTAGTGACAAGATGACGGCTTTGCCCGCATCTGCTGTGAAAGTGCGTGGCATCTTTCAAGATAAAGCTGTGAAGTGTAAGATTCAAGTTTTGCTGAACTTTGAAATAAATGCACGTGCTTATGAACATATTTTCATCGTGGTGGACAAGATAAATTTTTACGTAGTGCTTGGGATTGATTTTATCACGAAGGTAGGAGCCATTATTGATATGAAGAATAGGATTATTAAATTTAGCGAGGGGATTATTAACACAGAAGAGTTAGAAAAACAGGAACTGAATAACAGTCCAGATACGAATTATAGGGAAGATATTCTAACTAATGTTATTGAGGAGGCAGAGAATGCTAGAGAAAAGCTTATCCTCAAAGCCGAAGGGTTTGACGAAATTCAAGAGGAATTTCAAGAATTAATTATGGAATTTAAGGATGTTTTTGACGAGAAACCTGGGTTAATCAAGGATTACAAGTACAAGATTAGATTGACCGATGAAACCCCTTATCAGAAGCGGATATACCCCATTCCAGAGAAATATTATGAAGAAGTAAGAGGGTTAATCAAAAAGATGGAAGCAGATGGCATTATTAGGAAACAGGCGTCTTCATATATCAACCCCATCACTGTAGTGAAGAAGAATAATGGACAGCTACGCCTATGTATCGATGCACGTTCGATCAAGTTGAAAATTCTTCCTGAGGCAGACAGGCCCCCAAAAATTCGTGATATCTTAAGGAAATTCAAAGGTAAGGCCTGCTTTTCCGTTTTGGACTTAACAGCGTCGTTTTACCAAATTGAGTTGGAAGAGGAGAGTAAACAGTACACCGGTTTTCTCTTCGACCATACTTCATAGGTATTACAAAGGCTACTTTTGGTATAGTAAATAGCGGTCCAGCGCTAATCAGAGCCCTTGATGGTAAGCCCACTGACGAGGTCAAGATGAAAGTGATATGTTACATCGATGATCTGATCATATCATCTCCTGATGTTAAGGAACACGTGGTGCATTTACGTAAACTTTTCGAGAACTTGAGGGATGCGAATATCAAAGTGAACTTTGGTAAATGCCGCTTCATGCACGAACGGATTAATTTCCTAGGTCACACCATCGATCGGGAAGGTTACCACCCAAACCTTGAGAAAGTAGAGGCTATAACTAGATTCCCTAAGCCCACCAAGGTCAAGCAAGTACGCGAGTTTGTGGGAGCTTGCCAGTTTATTAGCAGTCACTGTCCGAAATACTCTGAGAATACTCTTTATGAATTACTGAAGAAGAACAATCGTTGGAAGTGGACGAGAGCCGCTGACGAGGCCTTTGAAAACGCGAAGGAGATGTTGAGGCAGAATGTCAAGTTGGAATACCCGGATTTTGACCGTATATTTTATATCGAATCCGATGCCTCCCGTGTAGGTATAAGTGCTGTTCTGTACCAGAAGGATGAGGATGGAAGAAGGCACTATAACGCACTATAATGCCACAAGGCATTGCAGTTTATGCTTCAAACTGAAATGTCGAGTGACAGGTTAACACGATGGGCCCTTTTCACTCAGCAGTTTAACGCTACTATTGTCCACCAGCCAGGGAAAGATAACTTACTGGCTGATGCATTATCGAGAAACCCTATTAAACAAGTGCAGATAAACCATGTACAATTGGAGCAAGAAGATCAAGAAACCGTTAGGAGATTAGCCCGAATCGGTGTATCACAGAAGAGATATGCTCCAATCAGGAAAATGTACAGGTTCCTAAAAGGTTTCATGGACATAGCTGATGAGGATTAAATTGCAACCCAGAGACGATCGCGCAACTTTGTTTTGAGCGGAGATCTAGTATGCAGGTATGTTGACGCCGAGCATACAAAGCCACGCATAGTTGTGCCCCCTATTTTGGTTTCGAAGTTGGTATGGCTAGCACACCACTCGATAGGACACGGTGGTTTAGAAAAGACTCTCAGCACTCTGAAAGAGGGATTCACTTGGACCAACATGAGATCCACCATTAGGAAGATAATAAGATCTTGAAATAAATGTCAAAGAGGGAAATTCACCTCCGAATTGTTAAAAGGCAAACCAAGGCCTATGATACCCTCTAGACCACATGAGCTTATGGCGGCGGACATTTTTGGCCCCTGTCCGAAGGGTTACCAAGGGAACCAATTCTTGTTAGTGACAGTGGATGTCTTCTCCAAATTTGTGACGATGGACCCCATGCAGAAAGCAAATACAAGAAATGTAGTGAGCAGATTGAAGAATTCTGTTTTTCGGAAAGCTGGAGACCAGAATATTTGTTATCTGATCACGGAGCCCAGTTCACCTCAGCGGAATTCGAAGCAGACATGGAGAGATTAGGAATACGACACATATTTTCCAGCGAGCGTTATCCTGTATCAAATCCTAGTGAGAGATATATGGCTGGATTTAGTAAGTTCTGTCGAATTTTCTACCCTCATGATCACCCCAGTTGGGTTAGGTATGTGCCTATCATTGAAGAATGTCTGAACTCCACAGTTCAAGAGAGCACGGCAGAAGTTCCAATGGTCTTACATTTAGGGAGGAAACCAGAAAGACCTTGGGACAACGCATTTAACTTTGTTCCTCAAGATCCAGATGTAGGAAGACAAGAGAGAATAGACAGAGCGAAGGAAAAGCTACAGAAGGCGGCCGATAAACGCATGAAAAGAGTAGAAGGGAAAAGATTTAGTAAGCCCTTAGAAGTAGGAGACATGGTGTTATTGCGCCGACCTGTCAAAGCGAACGTAACCAAGAAAATATACCGGAAGTTCGGGGTTATATTTATTGGACCGTTCCGAATTCAGACTGTCTATGGGAATAATTGTTATGAGCAGTATGATGAAGAGAACAATGTCATTTTGGGAAAATACAACGCGAAGAACTTGAAGAAATATTTTAAGAAGGTAGGCTGAAAATTATAATTCATTTTCGAGTTCAGTGACATGTCTAAGGTCCTGATTCGAAGTGGTTAAAAACAATTTCGCAACTGTTTTTAAACTGAGATGGGAGGGGAATGACCCCGTAAAATGAATTATAAGGGATGAAAGTGGGAATATTACATTTTTATTTCGAAGCCCATGATAAAATTTAACCAAGGAATATGATGGCTGGAACTTGGCAGAAACCAGTCGTGAGGCGACGTCGAGCAAGGAGGGAAATTCCGTCACGTGATTGTATTGCGCAATGGAAGTTTCTAGAAGCTTGGAATCGACCTATCAACAGCGAATATTCCCAGGATTTGTTTAAATATTGTTATAAATTATCCCATTGGATATGAGCTTACAACCAATAGGAAGAAGTTTTAGAGAAGATGGGAGTTCCAGCAACTAAATTTTTATGGATATTTAATTCATTTAAGCCCGTAGAGAATGAATTTATATATTGGAAAAGAGAAGAATATGATAATAAAATATTGGAAATATTTTATAAGTCAATAGCAGGTCGCTATTGGAAGGAATAAGCGATTTGCTAGAGCCCGCGCGAATTCGAGAGGGAACTCGAAAAGGCGACTAAGATCGGTAGACTTGGAGGGGAGACGCCAAGCACCGGGGCTCTTGTGTATCTGAACGTCGAAGAAGTCAGACGTGTGCGATTGGAAGAAAAGGAGTTCCGAGTGTTTCACCGGGTATGTAGAAGGTGACCCGTGGAGACAAGGCATAAGCAGGGCTGGAATTAGGAGACGACCGCGCCTTGAATCTAGGTGAAGTTGCGAGGATCACATATACCGCAATCACTTCGGTATGATCGGCTTCAGAGAACTTATTTCAACTACATATTGTAGCTGACTCGCAGATATTGTATATTACAAACGTTCAGAAGTTTGAGATAAGTATTTCAGCAATTATAAGCAGTTTTGTGAAGCGCGAGAAAAGTGTTTCTTTCCAGCGCGATACGACACTTTGTCCGAGCGACTGCAGCTCAGGCAACAGCCACGAGTGAGTACGAGTGCGTATTAATATTGCTTGTGTGGAACTGTATTACAACACTTAGGATGGAGATATATTCCTTAGTGAAGAACAATATTCAGTCTAGTATTATGAAGATTATTATGGATTAAATTATTATGTGCGCCAGGAGTATAAGCAGATAGAATCAATATAGTCAACGATGGAGCTTCGTTAGAGGAGACTGTTCGTGAATGTCTACATAGTGAGCGATCATGAGATTTGATGCACAACTCTATTATAGTGCATTCTTGTCAAACATGAGCTCAACATTAACATCAGAGACTATAGAACGATGTTCAGATTCCATCTACATGAATATTCGTTATACGAGTGAGGTCCAAGACTTTCTCTTCAAATGCCTTTTGAAGTGGAAAGCAGAACTTTCGACGCTACTCACTGTTATGATGAGACTGTGCTGTGACGGAGATAGAAGAAACATCAAGATTACCAAGAGGTCCAGGGTTATCCCGGTCATAAGGAAGATGATGATTGGAGGCCCGCAGTTCGATTCCGCTCGGAGCTTGCTGTTTCCAGGGGGAGGGGGAATTCTTTCCTTTCCTCAGGTCACGAGTTCGTGGAGACGAGCTAAGATCCAGCCCAGATCTTTGGGAGATGAAACATCAGAGTATTTTGTTATACTCTATCTTGATCTTCTAGACTTCGATGCCAGGTAACAGTGTTCACTAACCTTGTAGTTAGAGCTTGTAGTGACATTTTCTGAGCAAATCCTTTATCCGTATTTCGATACAGTATTTATGTACTCCATGTATAGCATTTTTATTCATCGAATTTTATTATAGTGATCGTCTTGCGACGCTATTAACTTCGTTTGTTAGGAATCCAGTTTCTGAACTGCGATTATTTACTTGTTCGAGGAACAAGCTTTTGTCATTTCCTTTAAGGAACCGTAATTTATTTTCGACGTTTTTTCATCCATTCTGAATGCAGGTGATAGACATTTTCGTCTATGTTTCCCATTAAATTAATTTTTATTAGTTTAATTTGGGTATTTTATCCGTCGAGAAGAAACGTCAAGAAAGAAGATCTTGGTAGTGATATATTGTGAAATATCATGTCACATTGTGGAAAAGAAACATTTAACGTGGACACGACTATTATCGTCAGAACTCATTGACATTCGTTCTGAATGAAGAGAATACGAATATGACTAACTGTATGTTTTTATTGAAGAAAGCTTTGAACTTTCAGTCATTTAATTTATTGAAAGCTAGAATCTTCTTGGAAGATAAATTATCATCCGACGTTAGGGTAGTTATCGTTCGATATCCTCGTCGTGATAGATTCTTGTTGCACAAACACATAGATATGATGTTGTGATTAAATATTTACGAGGAGTAATATCATGTCACGTTGTAGACATAATATTCCTTCCTCGATTAAAGTCGAACCCAGATGTGTGAAGATGAGATATAGTATTTTTTATTAAATGTATGCACGACAGTTTATACTAATCAGAGTATCGTTTCAAGAGTATTAAGTGAGGAGGTCAGTATCGTGAATTCCAAAGGTCGTTAAGATATATAAATTAATAATTTAACAATTGTTGTTATTGTTCATGAGACCAGCGATTGTGGTGACAACGCTGAGAAATTATGCCCTTTTGTGAGGAATGCCAGGTTGAAAGAAGTGGAGTTGATAACCCTTGGATAGTGGTTTGTTATGTATTTCCGTATGTAGTTGGCATAGGAGGTTATTGCGAAGGTGTATTCCGCATTTTGTAGTACAGACATTGCGTGGGCATGACTAGGATTGGCAAGGCATTAAAGTGTGAGAAGAGAGTACTCCTTATTTTGTTATACACGACCTGGAATTTAGAGAGGACAGGCAGGGTCATGGTTGAAATTGGAACGGGAAAGTGATGATGACAGCTGTTATGCTATACTTTTATCGAGATTATTAAGCACAGACATGTAACAGCTTATGTTTCACCTTAAGTGGTCGAATGTATTTAAACTATTTTGATACCAGATCAGATAGGAGAGACTGGTGGTGGTTATTTCTGGTGATGTAGAAGATTTTAAAGACCACAGTTCACTGTAATTGGCATAACTGTTAGATCAGAGCACAGGCTCGAGTGTATTTTTGACGCTATTACTTTGAAAGGTCTATAGCTGATGCTATAAGCGTAATTATAAATTCATTTAGTGTGAATATTTATTATTTTCCAATCGTGTGTATAACATGTTAGGAATAGGAAGTTTATAATTTGTTTAACGTATAGGTTAGAGTATGAATGAGTATATGACTGTATGTGGTTTGTTTCTTGTTCAGTGCGAATGAAATGAACTCCATTGGGACGTCACAATGCGAGAGTATGAATGTTAGTGTGTGTAGAAGTTTTATGCCAGTAGCATGTAGGATTTGCGTACTGTTCACGTATTTGTCTGACGTGAATCTGCTTCATTTTAACACAGCTTTTATTGTTATGGAGAACACATTTGTGGACCAGGCGGGAATAGCGAGGACTTCTTTAAAACTCGTTTCTAGCCAAGGCCATAGCTCGGCTAGGCCGCACAAATGAGGAGAGATGTCGCGAACCGCTCGGCTCGCGCTCTTTCTTTTTTTTAAACAGTCTGACTGGGAATGTAGCGGTGAATGTTATGTCATCGGACACGTGGCGAGGGTCGCGTGCGCCGAGCACCCATATGTTCTTGGGAGCGTGCCAGAAGAATGTAAATACACAGAGATGTGTTACTATTGTACAGCTTGATGTATGGACAGAAGCTACACCAAATTTTGTCATTATGTTCATGGAACGCAGTTTTACCAGTGGCGTGAGTGTAGAGATGAGCGAATGGGAGTGTGTATTTTATTTTGATGTGTGAATGTTTAGCCCTAGTTTACATTTTGTTATTAAATCGTTTAGTTTTATAAGAAGCCGTGTCGTCATGATTCATTTTAGATATAAGGAGATGCAACTGTGAAACCCATTTTAGGTCCAGAGAGGCTGACTACGAGATCCCCGAGATTAAGGTAGGTGTTTTACCGCGAGCTAAGTGTATTTTTCATGTAATTCAGATGTATTTTAATTTCCACCACGTATATTCGCGAGGGTCTAGTTGGAGGTAGATCCTTGACTTGTATTTTGCGCCGGAGCAGTCAGTCTACGAATCCAGCTGTTGCTTCGGATATCCAACAGACCGCCTCCAGAATATACGGGGACAGTACCTACACACTATATTTTCAGTACATGAATGCACATTGTTGAATAGAATGAAGTGATATATAAGATACGTTCATCTCTTAGTAGTAGGAGTTCGTTTCAACTGCGGATTTCCCTTATTAGATAGCACGCACAACTGTCTGGTATGTACAAGAGTAAGGTACAGTACTGTAGATGGTTGCACTGAATATTTTTACCAGCGTAGGCCTACTATAGAGTTTCAGTGAAAAGGAAGGACTTTTCCTAATTTTTGTGATTCTTTCATCTCATAATTTGTCTTTTCTTCTCAAGACGTACGGTAGTCTCGTGTCATTGGTGTAGTTAGTGACGGGCGCAGAAACTTTTGCATTTTTATCCTTCTCAGTTCCTCAGGATGATCACTTATTCCAGACTGTAGAATATGATTTTTAGCAACATGTTGCAACAGTATTCTAGTTAATGTGTGTGCTATTCCTGGACTGCTCAGCGGAACTGATATCATTTCGTCCGTTACTTCTTCCAGCGAAACAAAACCTGGCTTACGATACCGGAGACCACCTCTCCCTCTGTCTTTGAATATTATTAGTGACATTACTGGAGACTGACTCTGGATACCGAGGGGCAGTTGATATCGCTGTTCCGACCCTTAAAACAATAATGATTAACTCTGGATACTACTAATTTTATCCAGCACTCTTGACATGATATAGGTATGCTATGGTCTTCAGCTCGTTGTTATTGTTTTTTATTTAGGAGAGTTGCAACATCGTGGTCATGTAGCCCCGTATTCTTGGGTGTGTGTAAAATTTGTCTGATAACCTGTGTCACTGTAATGTCTGTAATAGTGTGTGTATTTGTAATTGAGGTAAAATTTGGGTAGAAAGCAGCCGTGGCCTTAAGTTAGGTGCCATCCCGGAGTAGAAGTGGTAAACCACGTCAAACCACTTCCAGAATAGCTGAGGAATCGAACCCACCTCTTCTTAGGTTTGCCTCATGAGGCTGAGTGTACCCCGTCCCAGCCCTAAGAACCAGGAATCGAACTTGGGCCTCCGCAGTGACAGCCAAGAATGCTAGCCACTACGCAACGAGGCGGACTCGACAGCATGTACCATATACCCTCCATATAGGCCATTGCAGCTCTCGTCTTAGAAATTTGGTCATTTAGCCCCGTGTCTGCTACACTGTGTCATTGCGGCGTGTGCATTTGTAATTCCGGTGATGGTTTGGAAGGTGACCTTAAGTTAGGAACCATCCCGGCATTTGCCTGGAGTAGAAGTTGGAAACCACGGAAAACCATTTCCAGGAATGATGAGAAGGTAATCTAACCCACCTCTTCTCAGTTTTATCTCATGAAGATGAGTGTACCCCGTTCAGCCCCCAGACCAGAATTAAATTTCTTGGCAGAGCTTGGATTCTAACATGGATCTCTAGGGGTGACAGCCAAGAATGCTAGCCACTACACGACGAGATGATCAGGAGATTATATTCATCATCATCATCATCATCATCATCATCATCATCATCATCATCAGAACTGGATCAATAATACAATATCACCTAATTTTCAGTCGCATGGTCAGCGTAGGCCACATGCCTTGTCTGCTTATTGCTTTAATCCATAATTTCCTAGTTGGCTCTCGACTAGGAAATTCATGAAAACTAGTTCTAGGAACATTATTTCTAGAGTCTTGTTTACAAAACGGTACGCAACAGATTACCATCATAATACAATGACCTTATTTCAGTAACATAACTTGATTCGTGCGTACTCAATGTGTATGAACTGAACTGATCATGTATGGGGGAATGCAGCGCCTCTAGTGGCAAACATAGCATCTGCAGGGCGGAGAGCTCCCAGAGGTTTATATTATTGGAGGCTAATTTATTAAGTTCCTACACAAACATTATGTCATCACCTTACATACATATATTTATTTGCAGACGTGGACGCTGTCCATGGTGGCAAATTACAAAAAAAACTAAGCAAAATAAATCATTCATTCAACTGCAAAAATACATTTTAGATACAAGGATTAATTGGTATACGAAAATAATATTAATAGAGACAATTATAAAATAAGAATAAGGATAATTTGCACTATTCTGCATCCATGGCATGTCACTGGCTCCTGATCTTGTGCTTTCTCACCAATTCCTTAAATTTTCCAACATTAAAAGGCAAAGGGCTGAAAATGACCCCTGGCAAACTGTTCCATTCTACTTCCCCCCTCCCAATGAAAGAATATTTGCCCCAGTTACTATTCCACTGACTTAATTTTAATTTACAAGAATATCTGTATCTGCCCATATATGTACCTCCCTTTCCCAATCCCTCATGAATGTCTTCCCATGCAATTTCCCCCTTGTAAGCTAAGAAAATACCACACAGTCTTGCTCTTGATCGTCTACCAGCCAGACTTTCCCATCCCAAATCATCATTCTCACACTACTCGTCGATCTGTGGTCCTCCATTACATACCTGGCTGCCATCCTTTGTACTCCTTCTAATTCCTTTATTAAATACATTTGGTATAGATCCCACACTCCCCCAGCATATTCCAGCAGAGGACGAACTAGGGACATGTATGCCCTTTCGCTAATCTCTCTGCCAACCCCTTTAAACACTCGCATAACCATATGTAGTGACTTGTATGCTTTCTTCACTATTTCCCCTATGTGCTTATCCCGGTGGAAATTCCCACCCCCCACAGTTACACCTAAATACCTACATTCGTCCCCAAATACAACTTTATTTACCCCTACTGAATATTCAAAAACCATATGATACCTTTTGTTAACAAATCTCACTGCCTGACATTTCTTTGAATTTATCATCATATCACTTTCATCTGCCCAGCTTTGTATGCCAGTCAGGTCCCTCTGCAAAAAGCCGCAGTCGTCCAGATGATTTATCCTCCTGTATACTACTATATCATCAGCAAGTAATCTTATCAGGGATGATATTTCAACTCCTATGTCATTTACATACATGAGAAATAGCAAAGGTCCCAATTCACATCCCTGAGGTAGCCCCCTTCCCACCCTTAACTGTTCTGACACTGACCCTCCAACCCTTACCCTTTGACTTCTCCCCTCAAAAAAAGATCTCACCCATTGTACTACTCTCCTGTCCTATCCCACAGCCTCCATTTTCCTTAATAGGATATCATGATTGACCCTATCGAAAGCCTTTGAAAGATGAATTGCAATACAGTCTACTTGACCTCTATTATCCAAGACCTCACTGATATCTTGCTGAAAGCCTGATAGTTGTGCTTCACAGGAAAATCCCTCTCCGAAAGCATGCTGTTCATTTGCTAACCACTTACTATTCCCTAAGCATTCTCTTATGTAAACATTCATAATTCGTTCAAAATTTTGCATATAATACATGTTAGGCTGACAGGTCTGTAGCTATCACTAACCCCCTTTTCCTCTCTCCCTTTATATACCGGAGCTACCAGAGCCTGTTTCCAGTCATCAGGGACTACCCCATTATTTATACAAAAATCAAACGGAAGCCTTAACCCTTTTGATGCCGACCCCGAATAGGTGATCATATCCATAGAATGCCAGGCATGTTTCAATGGATTGTGTATCACTGCATACAAAATTTCATAAAAGCCTCAGTTTAAAAGATATGGAAATACAATTTGGTATGTTAGCTTGATATACTCCCAGGACTATAAACATGTGACATACATTTGACAAAACATATTTCATGGAATACTGTGAACAAAATTATAATATTTTTTTATAAAAAATAAAAAAATATGATTTGAAATGAATTAGCACATTTGTACACTAAATCAAAAGTGTACACGTGAAGATAATTAATGTTAACTCATATTTAGGATCATATATACCAATTTATACTGTTATAGTAGGCTTACCTTGCAATTTATAAATTAATTTCCAAAAACATGGAACATGTGGAGTGAAACACACCAACAGTGTAACTGTCAACGACTGGATCTTTTTTCAAAAAATTAGGAGAGGTATAGTGATCATTTGAGAGAACTGTGCCTAGTAGCAGCAACATCATATTCACACTTTCACTAAAATGAGAGTCACTTATATCTTCAAAGCGACCTAAAATTTCCCCAATTTCTTCACACGAAATAGGCCTACGTGATGGCATGCCTTCTTGCGACAAATGTAATATTTACAACTTTACTAAGGCCTAGATAAATTGTTACTGAACTATTACTATAGTAGAAATAATAATAGACCTAATATATCACGATAAATAACTCAAATGTGTCAGTTAGAGAGTAAAATGATCAAAAAATAATCACAACACGTGGACATAAACAAACAAGGTGGCTGCCATATTGGATCATAGACGTCAAGTGCGAGCAGCTATACATTCATAATGTACTAGTAAAGAAGCAAAGAATAAGCTATGTCAGTGTCATCTGATGACATACGGAGGAATTACAAACATTCTACCTTCTTACTACGTGATTTGTAGAGCAATCTAGCACCACACCGCATTACTACAATACATATAAGAGCGTGCCGATCGAATCGGCATCTTAGCATTTTTCGTACGGAACTTAAGAGCCAATGCATCGGCATCTTGGCACTGTAAGGGTTAAATAAGGCACAATGTTCCATCCCATAATCTTTAACAATTCCCCATTTGAGGCGCCTAGAATCAAAACCCGCCAAATCCATATTTAATGAAAATTGAGATAAGCATTGTTTCATATAGCTTTTGCTGCGCTGAATTCATTAAAACTATTATTTTGTTACAAAACCCGCTACATCCTACAGTAAAACGAAGTAAAAGTTGAGGCTTAGTTGCAATATCCGCCAAGTCCAACGACAGTTTCGCCATTTTTGGTCACAAAACCCGCCTCATCCACATCAGCCAATAGGAGCACCCAGATCCGCCATCTTACCTTCCATGATGCTTTGCGAAGTGTGTACTCTTTACCTACGTGCATTAGTCGGAGAATGTACCCCTGCCTGACGTGATTAGATTGGTTTATGTTGTTGTACTTTCTGATAATAATTTGCTTTGGATAATTTTGACAAAGAACGAGAAGAACAATAACATTCTGGTCTGGGTGATGTTTTCCACAGAACTGACATTTGCGAACACAAACGTGTTACGAAACCTGATTTTGATATGACTCACGTAAAGCCAGAAGCCATAAACAGAGGGATTGTCCTTCAGGCACAAGAAGTGAAAGATGTTTCGAGACTGCTTTCGAAGCATTCTGGAGAAAGATGGAAAGAAAATGTAGAGCTGCAGTTTTATTGCAATCTGCAAAGTCGTGGCGAACACGAAGAGAATGATGATGATTGAGAAACTACTATTGAGGATGAGGTAGAAACAGAAATTGTGTAGCTATAACTTCCAGTAAAGAATGTGATTTAATAGTTGAATGACGATAGTTTTGTCTCTAAAGGCCTGGACCATAGTAATTGAATATTAATTTGATTTGACGCTTTTCCTTATTATTGTTCAGTACTGTAGGCTACAGTATTGCCGACCCCGTGGTGTTGGGGTAGCGCGCCTGTCCCTCACCCGGAGGCCCCGGGTTCGATTCCCGGCTCCGTCAGGGATTTTGGAAACTGACGTGAGGGCTGGAACGGAGTGCACTCAGCCTCGTGAGGACAATTGAGTAACTGACAGTGAGGCAGCGCCCCGATCACGAAAACCACGATTAACGGCCGAGGGGACCCGATGCGCTGGTCATGCGGCACCCCAATATATGCAGGCCAAATGGCTGGGGATAATACAGTACAGTATTATTACCCTTTCAGGAATTGATTGCCGGCGGTGGAGATGGGAACTACTCTTTATGTAATTGTGTCACACGTCAGCTTGCTTCGTTGACAGGTACAGTTGCGCGTGTAGGATATGACTCAGCTCCAGTTTTGGATTTAACTGTCCATGGTGACATGAGCTCCTGTGACGCTTATCTGACGCAATGCAGCGTGACCTATGTGCAGATTGACTCTGTCATCGCTGTGTCCTCCGCTTCGCCCCGCAGAGCTCATGCTACAATAAACATAAACGCTGGCACAGCCACACTCAGCGGCAATCAAATCTTGAATGGGTAATATGAGTTTTATTCTTTTTCTGTTTATTCTAATAAAACACAACCGCCCCTTAAAACAACAATATCAACAACAACAAAACACAAAAATTATACGATTTTTTAAATTTTATAACCTATATTTAGTTAACTTTCATTCAAATATTAATTTCTGAATAAAGCTTACGCAGTTTCTACAATCTCTTCGCAACTTCAAATGTATTAGGGCTCTTTGGTATCAAAACCTGCCAAATCCAAATCTTAGTAACAAACCCCGACAAATCCGAATTATTGATTTATATTTTTCTACATACATTTTTAACTATATCGGGGATCAGCTTCGTACTTCGTCACTGTTTAAAAAAAATCATTCATTTTTTAGTGAAGAAAGTATTTCGCTTTGGGTATTGGTTCGTTTGTGACAGTTTTTGCCACTTTGCCGAAAAAGTGAAGGAATGGATTTGGCGGGTTTTGATTCTAGGCACCTCATTTATCCCATCTACCCCAGCTGTTTTTCTTGACCCCAATTCCCATATTGCCTTATACATATACTTATTTACATATCTAAATTTCTTCCCGTCCTCAATACTCTGCTCTACTTTCTGATCTACATTTCCCTCCCCAACAATCCCCACCAACTTACCATACACCTTATTAAATGGTTCAGCCTTCTTCCCATCTTCCACCAGCAACGTTCCATCTTCTCCCTCGATATCAGGTATTCGGCCTTGAACTCCTCTCACTCCCCTTAAATAGACATACATATTTCCCCACCGTTCCTTGAAAGGCATCTCCCTGCCTACCAGCCTAACCATAAAATGTTTCTTAGCTACTATGTTAGCCCTGTCCATTTCCCTCCTTAACCTATTTAATTCTATTCGGTGGCCTATCCCCTTCCTGAGCCTGTTGCTTACTAATCTACATTTCTCTTTAATCGTATTACCTCCTTATTGTAATAAAGTGGATCAGTAGTCGCCCATACATTTTTAAATGGCACATGTAATTTTTCACAATCTAGAATTATGGTTATCAAACCAGCCCACAGTCTACCTATATTTAGTGCCCTCTCTATCCACTGATTGAAAATTTCAGCTAGGTAACTCCCAATATTTTCTTTATTAGCTTTGTAATACTGTTTTATCAATCTTTGGTTGGTTAAGCCGGAGCTCACCCACTACCAGTGCGAAGTTGATGTGAAGAGAAAAAGGGAGAAAAGTTTAGGAGTGGGAACGATCTTAGACAGAGAGGAAGAGAATCCAAGCTAAAATTATCAATAGATAGTGAGAAAAAAATACTGCGCGAAACTTGCGGAAGGAACCTGAATAAGTGGGAGCCTAAGCACGGATAACGGAAAGAGCAGCGTGAGCTGAGGTTACCGGCAAGCTATCGCTAAGTGCTCTTTCTCTCCCGAGCATTAATTTGGGTATATTGTAGGGACGTAGTGCACAGCGAACAATGGTATGCCAGATGAAAATGATTTATGTACTTTCCCTTCAAAAGGGTGAGATTTTAGAATGCATTCTGAAATGCTAGAAAGATTTAAATTAGCCGGGCTATTTTTATTGCCCTCCACTCTCAGGTCCCCGACAGAAAAACCAAATGCCCCCAGAATGGGCAGAGATAAAGCACGTTTAGAGCTTTTATTGAGGTTATTATTATTAATATTAGAAATTATTAAAATGAACCGATTGTTGCGCTTACCCAGCATGGTACAGACTAAACGTTTAGAGAGAGTAAAAACCCCAAACCTAACTTGAACTAACCCAAAATTTTAAACAGTAAATGATAAGACAGAGCGAAATCTTTACAAGTAGAAAGCTTGCTGAGCGAGCTCTACTTGCCTTAATGATTCACTAGAATTAGCTAGAATAGCTAAAAGAAACATTTTTAATGAAGTTAACAAAAGTTTCGTTTTAAAGGCAACAAGTGATTGAGTTTGTAATAATCTCAGCATTTACCTCTTTTCTTTATTTCTTTGAAGGTAAGATCAACTCGAGAAAAAGATAGGGAAGGAAAGGTCCTGCCTAACAATTCTTCTAGCAATAGAAGTAGAAAAAACAAATAATAGAGATGTTATTTAACAAAGTGAGGAAGTTAAAGAATAGTAACAATTTAGATCTCAGATCTATTTAGAGCTAAAGAACATTTTTTTGTTTTAGAACAATTTAAAGGTCTCAGACCTATAATAATGAAGAGTTTTACAATATTAACAAATAATGTTGAACAGTTTGGAGGTCTCAGACCTATTGCAAGAACTAAAAACCTCACAAGGGTTTTCGAACTGTACATACAATTCAAAAGTTTAAAGCCTATAATGTTATTAATAAAGGACTTACAATTTCGTTTAATATTTCGTTAGGTTGGTTAGGTAGAATACCAATATTTCACAAAATGCTTTTAGAATGCCTTAGTAGCAAGCAAAAAGGCTTTAAATTCCTGGGAACAGCAGGATAAGAAAAAAGAGATTAATAAGTGGATTATAACCACTGGTAATTATCCAGACATCAAGAGATGTTAAATTCTAATGGGACAGGTCACCCTTTGTGAAGCCTGTATGACACAAATTAGATAAATGTTTAACAATTAGAAAACTCTAACCTCCTGGACGTAACAGGAAAAAATGCGTATTAAAATGTGGGTTTATAACCACATATATTTAAGCCGAATGAATAAATGTTAAGTTAGCAAAAGTGGGAGGGTGCCTATTTATAGGTGAGGCCTCATTGAATTGAACAAAACATTAGTTTAAACATATCCTAAATAGTTAGTAAAGGGAATTAGGAGTATAGGAAATATGGGATTAGGGTCCTGGCCAAATTTATTGCTCTCAACGAATCGCTGCGCGGAAGATCGTTGAACGGACACTGTTTTGTAGCACTTAAGTTTGTTGAAATAGATAAAAATTATTGCAGTTTATGGAGATGCACTGAGTTGAACTTGAATATGTTTCCGGCGTTTTAGAGTTTTAGGTTGCAATTCATAATTCCATTTAACTTAAAGTTGTCAGTAATTTTGACGGTGTTGAGTATAGTTCTTCACGGTTTAGAGTATATTGCGAATGGAAAATTTCAGAGCTGTAGTGACAGTTTAAGGGAGTAAGCAGAGATCCCTCGAAGACAGATAAGTTAAGTTTTAGACAGCTATGAATTTGACATAAATCCCTCGTTACAGGAAGGTATTACCTTATTTAGTACAAGTAATGCTAGATTTCATGACTTTAGTAGCGAGCCTAATTGGCTAAGAATGACAGTTCCCACGTGGGGCAGTTATTGAGCAATATTGCGAAAATCAAAATACCACCTATAAAATCCATTTAAGCTTTCTTGTTTAGATTAAACCCCTTTAAAAGATGGTTAAAATCACTTAAGATGTGTACTTAACTTTCCATGATGTATTGAAGGTTGACGTTTCCTGCCAGCCGTTAGACACAAACTTCAGATGTGGCGTCGATTTTAATCACCTCATTTAGAAAGGAGGCAAGCATCTGTGAGGGGGCTAATCTTTTCACGAAGCCGACTAGACAAGAAGTGAGCAAGAAGATTTGAACACACAGAGAGCTTGAGCAATCGAGGAGGGAGGGGAAAACAAAGAGAATAAAATCAGAGTAGGTAACATTGGAAAAATAAAACACTCAACATAATACAAGTTGATTCATGGAATACAGTCTCCTAGGAGATGGTAGATGACGACAACGACGACCTCTGCTTGAGTGATTTGGAAGCATTCTTGAAATTTCTGGATCCAAAACTTCGACAGGTTGCCGCGTGGAGTGCCGCCCACAAGTTAAAAGGAATACGCAACTGAAACAGACTTAGACAAAAAATCAAAACACATCCAAAGAAACGGGAATACAGGAAGTGTCCCTGTAGGTGCCTGCGGAGGGAAATAAAAGAAACTAATGAAAAGAGAAAGCAAAGAGCAGCGACTGCTAACTCTAACTAACCGTGTATTCCAAGAAATACACCAAGCTGGGGGCCGACACCAACAGAGAGGAGAAAAATATTAATCTTCAAGCGGTAGTGGAGAAATTAGGGAATTCGGTCTTACAGTACGACCGTTAAGAGTAATAACTTTTACAACTCAAATTTTTCCATCCCTCCCGGGATAGCATTCGACCACCCTGCCTGAGATCCAAACCAGTGGGGGAGGAGCGTCCCTTACTAAAACTAAGTCTCCCAACTTGATATCAGGATTAGAAAGAAGCCCCTTCTGTCTCCTCTGTAAAGAAGTTAAGTACTCCAACTTCCACCTTTTCCAGAAAGAATTACAAAGGGCTTCAATTTTACGCCAAAAAATAGGCAAGCAAGAATCACTAAGTGAGTTAGGCAGGGGGGGAGGAGATAGAGAACTACCAATAAGGAAATGGTCGGGAGTTAATGGAAGTAAATCATCAGGATCATTAGAAAGTGGAGTCAAAGGGCGAGAATTAACGACACCTTCGATTAAGATGGACAGTGAGTTAAATTCTTTATAGGTTAGAATACGAATACCTAAAACCTTTTTTAAATGTCGCTTAGTTAGATTGACACAAGATTCCCACCAGCCGCCGTGATAAGGGGCGTAAGGGGGTATGAATCGACTTTTGAAACCTTTGTTATAGGAAAAGTTAGAAATTTGTTCCATAGCAGGCGAAGATGTAAGAGCGTTTTTCCACAATGAATCTGCGCCTTGAACGGTAGAGGCGTTGTCGGAGAATATTTCAGAAGGAACTCCCGCCCAGCAGTAAAACGAGAGACAGCTGAAAGGAAATACGAAGTTGAAGCATTTGTTACTAGTTCCAGGTGGATCGCACCAGTAACCATGCAAACGAAGAGAGAAACATAGAGTTTTCCAAACAATTTGCGTTTAGCTTCAGGGGAATTACGCTGATATTGAAATGGATCCATGTAATCCACGCCAGTTAAAGAAAAAGGACGGCTAGGGGAAGAGCGAAAAGAAGATAGATCGCCCATAATTTGAGTGCTAACCTTGGGTTTCTCCTTAAAACAGGGGATGCATTTGTGTATTACTGAAGAAACTTCATGAACTCCATTTATTATCCAGTACTATTCCCTTAGTAAACAAAGCAAGGTGCGAGTACCAACATGTAGATTTCGATAATGGATATCACGTATGATTAAGGAAGTTACGTGATATTTAGAAGGCAAAATGACAGGATGTCTTTTGTGTTCAGAAAGTGAAGAATGAGAGAGCATTCCGCCTACTCTTAGTAAGCTATTTCATCAAGAAAGGGAGCTATAGCGCAAATACAACTAATATTTCGAAAGATCTTTCTTAGCTAAAAGCAAAGACAATTCGATAGGGAAAGCCTCTTGCTGGGTGAGTTGCAGAACTTTGATAGTAGCGAGGATTAATCCATGATAGGTTAGATGCGGTTTAGGAAGAACAGGTTGGTCAACAACGAGATATTTCCATCTAAGAAGATAAAGAAAAATCCGAATAAGTTAATGAAAGGAGGAATAGCGAGACAATAAGGGAAATGAAACGCCGGAAATAAGACACGAAGCAGTGGATTTAGCTACTTTGGCGTCGGGCAAGTTGGACATTGGAATTGGAGGTTTAGAAGGCCAGCAAGAAGATTCATCGACTACCCATGAGGGCCCCTGCCAGTACAGTTGAGATACGGCTAACTGATAGGGTAGGCAACCACGTGAGATAATGTTAGCGGGGTTATCAGCGCTAGGAACATATCTCCATTGACATCTTAAGGAAAGAGTTTGAATTTTGAAAACTCTATTGGCAACGAAGTTTTGCCAGTGCGTGGGAGATTTGGCGATCCACGAAAGAGTGATCATGGAGTCGCTCCTCAAATAAATTTGGGAGAATTGAATTTTTAAATCGTTTTGCAGTGTTTTAGCAAGTTCTGCAGCGATGAGAGTGGCGCACAATTCAAGCCGGGGCAAGGTGATGGTTTTGAGGGATGCTACTTAGGATTTAGCACAAATAAGACTCGAGTGTGAGAATTCACTTGCGGTATTGCAATAAACAAGGTATGCACAACAACCGTAAGCTTTTTTGGAGCTGTCGGCAAAGACATGAAGCACGAAGGGTGTATTAGAAGAAGCGTTAATTAAATTTCTAGGAATTTCAATAAGAGAAAGGTTAAGTTAACTGCAACGGAAAGAAAGCCATATATTTAGGAAAGAAGTGGGAGCAGCTTCATCCCATTCACACTTAAAAGACCATAGCTCTTGCATAAAATGTTTAGCAATAACAATAACTGGAGCAAGAAATTGAAGCGGGTCGAAAATTTTAGCTATTTCAGACAACATTTGCCTTTTTGTGTTAGGGAGCTCTTCGGAAAGCGAGACTTTGTAAATGAGATTATCAGTGCGAGTGCACCGTGTACTCCTAACGTCTTTATTGAATCGGAATCGCCACAAATTTCGACAGAAGAGGGATCTACATCTTCGACAAGAAATTGCGCAAGGAACTCAGGTGAATTTGAATTCCACTTATAAAGTGGGAATCCTCCATTCTTTAGCAGTGATTTTAGTTCAAGAGATATGAGAGACGCTTCTTCAAGAGTTTGAAAAGATTGCAGATAATCATCGACATAAAAGGATGTTGTTAATGCTTCTGAAGCTTTAGCATGAAACAAATATCCATCTTGAGAGGCTAGCATATGTAAGGATCGGATGGCTAGGAAAGCGGAAGGTTTAATACCATACGTAACGGTTTTCAAACGAAATATTTTAATAGGCTTACTTGTTTCGTCACGCCATAAAATTCTTTGAAGATCTTGCTGTTCAGATTGAATTAAGACTTGACGGTACATTTGCTTTATGTCTGCAATGATGGCTATAGGGACTAGGCGAAAATTTAAAAGTATAGTAGACAGATCGGACTGAATAGCTGGTCCGGAGTGAAGAGTATCATTAAGACTATTGCCATTAGCGTCATGTGATGACCCATTAAATACAACTTGAATTTTGTCTTTAACAAGAGGGGTTTTCCACACAGGATGGTGATTTAAGAAGCCGGTTTCGACTGGGGGATGTGATTCGTCATCAGATTTACTGACAACTTCCATGTGATCTAAGCTTTCATATTCTTCAATGAACTCGGTGTATTATTGTTTAACAAGGGGTTCTTTTTTAAATGTACTCTCAATGGCGAAGACAGCTTTACGCGTTTTGGTTTGAGAATTACTTAGTTTTGGAGGATTGAGTAGTCTCGGCATTTTGACTAAATCTGCCTTCGGGTGTGTGAGTAGTAGTAGAGTGAAGAGTTGCTCGCAGAATTCGTTTTCTGATAAGGTTGAACCAAGGGAATTGATATTTTCAAGTTTCCAGAACTGTTCCAAATCGGTACTTACGAAATGACATTGAGACGCAGGTTGAGTGGTGTAATGAGGGAGTTGGCCGGTGACAATCCACCCAAAATTAGTGTCTCTAGAAAAAACGTTAGAAGATAATTGAAGAAATTTGCTTACGTAGGCAATTCCAGAAGACATTTGCACTAAAGAGTATTTTAATAGGGCCTTGTAAATTAAACAGAGGATCGGCAAGCCTTAAGTTAGTGGGAATATTTAAGCACGAAGTGTCAACAGAGTGACTAGGGGTATCTTCACCTATACTGTTGAGAATGAGACAGTTTTGTTTAAGAAAATTATTTCTCTGACAGGTATCCTTTATGGTTAATTTTGAAAATTGCAAAGCTTGCGATTTTAAACTATTGATGCCTGATACATTGATAGAAGTGGGCGTTACTGGAAGACCAAGTTTTTTATTAAAGAGTTGGAAACAAAATCATGGGTCGCCGCCGAGTCGAGAAGCCCTCGGGCACGAATCTAGTTACCAGATTTATCTTGAACCTCGATTTGAACTGTGGACAATAGTTCTTGAGCACTACGCAAAGACTTGGCGTTTTGAATATAAGATGACGCGTTGGTTCTGCTAGTATTGTCACTTTGTTTAGACGTAGAAGGTACGGATGACCTTGGTTGATCATGACGATGCAATAGTGTGTGATGCGCTCTTTCAGAATGAAAGCAAAGTCTAGTGGACTTGCAGTTAGAAGCGGAATGTTTAGGTGAAAGACAATTGAAACAGTACTTATTTTGTGATACCAATTTCCTTCTGTCATCAACTGATATTTCTTTAAAGGATTTACATGAATATAAAGCGTGCAGGTCTTTACACAATATGCATTTTATTGGATCATTAAGACTTTTGCGGCGTTCATCTTGAGTACTTAATGCAAGGGAACTTGTAGTACGGTGTTCACTGGAACTAGTTTTGTTACTATTGGCGTGTGGGTTAGGTTTAGAAGAGCTAGACCCAGGTTTTTGAGTACAAGTAGATGCATATTTGCGTCTAGATTTGGGTTTAGAATTGGAAGAGGCGGGTTCACTTTGGTTAGCTAAGGCAGTTAAAAGCTGACATCTGCTATTTATAAAAGTGACTAAATGCTCATATGAGCCGGCCCCGTGGTGTTGGGGTAGCGCGCCTGTCTCTCAACCGGAGGCCCCGGGTTCGATTCCCGGATCCGTCAGGGATTTTAAAACTGACGTGAGGGTTGGAACGGGGTGCACTCAGCCTCGTGAGGACAATAGAGTAGCTGTCTGACAGTGAGGCAGCGCCCCGATCACGAAAACCAAGATGAACGGCCGAGGGGACCCGGCGCGCTGATCAGGCGTCACCCCAATATCTGCAGGCCAAATGGCTGGGCAGCGGTCGCTTGGTCGGCCTTAGCCCGTCATGGGCTGTATAGTGCCAGGGGTTGACTTTTTGAAATGCTCATATGAATAATCATCGTTATTAGAAAGATCAATCTCCCAGGTTTTGAGAGTGGCAGTATTGACTTTTGAAACCACTAAGTGTATTAAGAAGGTGTCCCAATGGTCAGTAGGCTGATTCAATTGGGATAATGCCTTCACGTGAAGTTGGGTTGTGTCAACGAGGGTACGCAGGCTAGTGACGACATTATGACGTGAGGGAGGCAAGTTGAACAAAGATTGCATGTGACGATGAATACGTAAACGTACATTAACATATCTTTCTTTAAGTAAATTAAAGTCTATGGGGTAGTTTTTGGTGATTAATGGAAGCGCTTCGACTAGCTCTAATGCTTTGTGGATATCTTGGATATCCGGATTGTCATAAATAAGAGAGCAAAATAGCTCATGAAAGGAATCCCATTCGCATTCGTCACCTGAGAAATGAGGTAAATTTATTTTATGGAGTAAGGGTTTGGGTTTATGAATGCCCTCACGAGGCAAGGTTTGTTGTTCTTGGGGTGAACTAGGATCTGAAACGTTATTTTTATGATCTTCTTCAAGTTTGCGTATTATTTTGAAAGCAGCATCAATGCCTTAATAGTATTGAGTTTCTACGTCCACTCGATGATCTGTTTGACCGAGCATGCATGTTTCAATTTCTGTTTGAGCCGAGTAATAGTTCTCATAAGACCGTTCATAATCTTTTAAGCGATGGGAAATTACGTCTAAATTAGACTCTGAGGGAACCAGCTCCTTGATAAACTTTTTAAATCGGGTGATTTGCCCCTTGTAGGACGCCCGTTTGACGATGAGCTTATCATCTTTATCTTTATCCTTTACTTTATCCCCGGGAGCCATAGTGAAATTTGAATGTTGGAGTACGACTTACGATACTGCAAAGCTTGTGGAAATACTGTCAAATTGGCGGCAGCAAGCAGGTTGAGAGGTGATGAACACTGTAGGAGATAGGAGTGACCTCTTCCTCCTTCCACTGGCCTTGAGCAGTTTGAGTTATAGCTGAAATATTCCAAGTAAATATTAGTACTTTGCAAAATATTGATAAATTGGATTCTCCCGGGTTTCGGCACCACACTTTGGTAGGTTAAGCTGGAGCTCAGACACTACCTGAGGGAAGATGATGTGAAAAGAAAAAGGGAAGAAGGTTTAGGAGAGGGAACGATCGTAGGCAGAGAGGAAGAGAATCCAAGCTAAAATAATCAATAAATAGTGAGAAAAATACTGCGCGAAACTTGCGGAAGCAACCTGAATAAGTGGGAGCCTAAGCACGGATAACGGAGAGAGCAGCGTGAGCTAAGGTTACCGGCAAGCTATCGCTAAGTGCTCTTTCCCTCCCGGGCATTAATTTGGGTATATTGTAGGGACGTAGTGCACTGGCGAACAAAGGTATTCCAGGGGAAAATGATTTATGTACTTTCCCTTCAAAAGGGTGATATTTTAGAAAGCATTCTGAAATGCTAGAAAGATTTAAATTAGCCGGGCTATTTTTATTGCCCTTCACTCTCAGGTCCCCGACAGAAAAACCAAATGCCCCCAGAATGGGCAGAGATAAAGCACGTTTAGAGCTTTTATTGAGGTTATTATTATTAATATTAGAAATTATTAAAATGAACCGATTGTTGCGCTTACCCAGCATGGTACAGACTAAACGTTTAGAGAGAGTAAAAACCCCAAACCTAACTTGAACTAACCCAAAATTTTAAACAGTAAATGATAAGACAGAGCGAAATCTTTACAAGTAGAAAGCTTGCTGAGCGAGCTCTACTTGCCTTAATGATTCACTAGAATTAGCTAGAATAGCTAAAAGAAACATTTTTAATGATGTTAACAAAAGTTTCGTTTTAAACGCAACAAGTGATTGAGTTTGTAATAATCTCAGCATTTACCTCTTTTCTTTATTTCTTTGAAGGTAAGATCAACTCGATAAAAAGATAGGGAAGGAAAGGTCCTGCCTAACAATTCTTCTAGCAATAGAAGTAGAAAAAACAAATAATAGAGATGTTATTTAACAAAGTGAGGAAGTTAAAGAATAGTAACAATTTAGATCTCAGATCTATTTAGAGCTAAAGAACATTTTTTGGTTTTAGAACAATTTAAAGGTCTCAGACCTATAATAATGAAGAGTTTTACAATATTAACAAATAATGTTGAACAGTTAGGAGGTCTCGGACCTATTGCAAGCACTAAAAATCTCACAAGGGTTTTCGAACTGTGCATACAATTCAAAAGTTTAAAGCCTATAATGTTATTAATAAGGGACTTACAATTTGGTTTAATATTTCGTTTGGTTGATTAGGTAGAATACCAATATTTCACAAAATGCTTTTAGAATGCCTTAGTAGCAAGCGAAAAGGCTTTAAATTCCTGGGCACAGCAGGATAAGAAAAAATTGATTAATAAGTGGATTATAACCACTGGTAATTATCCAGACATCAAGAGATGTTAAATTCTAATGGGACAGGTCACCCTTTGTGAAGCCTGTATGACACAAATTAGATAAATGTTTAACAATTAGAAAACTCTAACATCCTGGACGTAACAGGAAAAAATGCGTATTAAATTGTGGGTTTATAACCACATATATTTAAGGAGAATGAATAAATGTTAAGTTTAGCAAAAGTGGGAGGGTGCCTATTTATAGGCGAGGTCTCATTGAATTGAACAAAAAACTAGTTTAAACATATCCTAAATAGTTAGTAAAGGGAATTAGAAGTATAGGAAATATGGGATTAGAGTCCTGGCTAATTTTATTGCTCTCAACGAATCGCGGCGCGGAAGATCGTTGAACGGACACTGTTTTGCAGCACTTAAGTTTGTTGAACAAGATAAAAATTATTGCAGTTTATGGAGATGCACTGAGTTGAACTTGAATATGTTTCCGGCGTTATAGAGTTTTAGGTTGCAATTCATAGTTCCATTTAACTTAAAGTTGTCAGTAATTTTGACGGTGTTGAGTATAGTTATTCACGGTTTAGAGTCTATTGCGAATGGAAAATTCCAGAGCTGTAGTGACAGTTTAAAGGAGTAAGCAGAGATCCATCGAAGGCAGGTAAGTTAATTCTTATACAGCTATGAATTTGGCATAAATCGCTCGTTGCAGGAAGGTATTCCCTTATTTAGTACAAGTAATGCTAGATTTCATGACTATAGTAGCGAGCCTAGTTGGCTTAGAATGACAGTTCCTACGTAGGGCAGTTATTGAGCAATATTGTAAAAATCAAAATACTGCCTATAAAATCCATTACAGCTTTCTTGTTTAGATTAAAACCCTTTAAAAGATGGTTAAATGACGTAAGATGTGTGCTTAATTTTCCTTGATGTATTGAAGGTTGACGTTTCCTGGCAGCCGTTAGACACAAACTTCAGACATGGCGTCGATTTGAGTCACCTCATTTAGAAAGGAGGCAAGCCTCTGAGAGAGGGCTACACTTTCCCCGAAAGAGGACTAGACAAGAAGTGAGTGAGAATATTTGAACACACCGAGAGCTTGAGCAAGTGGGGAGGGAGGGGGAAACGAAGAGAATAAAACCAGAGTAGGTAACATTTGAAAAATAAAACACTCTACATAATACAAGTTGATTCATGGAATAAAGTCTTCTAGGAGATGGTAGATCAGGCAGCAAGCACGAAATTTCCTCGTACAGACCTATATCTATCGTTCCTATACTCTCCTCAGTCTTCGAAAGAATAATACATTGCCGTCTCCTCACTTTCACCAAACCATACCTCTCAGAAGAACAACATGGCTTCGTCTCTGGAAAATCATGTTTAACAAATCTGACTGTTCTGAACCATCTCATAATTTCTACATTGGATCAAAAATCTCAGCTAGATGTAATCTACGTTGACCTGGCCAAAGCATTTGATTCCGTGAACCATTTCCTTCTCCTCCACAAGCTTGCTTCACGATACAACGTACATGGATCCTTCCTATCCCTAGTACAAAGCTTCCTGTCCAATAGGCAACAACGGGTAGTGCTTCCAGGGTCTGTATCATCCTGGCTCCCAGTCTTATCAGGAGTAACTCAGGGCAGTATCCTGGGACCCCTTCTCTTCGTGCTGTATATGGATGATATAAACACATGCGTGCAAAATTCTCCGTGTTCCCTTCTTCTGTACGCTGATGACCTCAAGATATTCAGAGAAATTTCCAGTTCCAACGACCACGCTGAGCTCCAGGAAGCAGTGAATGCATGTACTGATTGGTTCAACAAATGGAGGTTATCTCCAAATCCCAAAAAGTGCTTCAAAGTTTCTTTCTCACTACTGAAATCTGGAAATAATGCGGACTATAAAATATGTGGAAATAAATTGGATACGGTTTCTCAGGTAAGAGATTTAGGTATTATTCACGATGATAAATTGACATTCTCTCCCCAAATTGACCATATCAAATCTCGCGCAATGCGCAGTCTCGGCATTCTATACAGATTCACAGAAATTAAAGACCTCACTGCACTAAAATTATACTTCACCACATATGTTCTCCCTATCCTAGATTTCTCTTCCCCAATTTGGTCTACTTCGGCTATAACCAATATTTCTAAATTGAACAGTGTCTTTAGTTTCTTCATATCAATAGTCAAAGCTCGAAATCCTTCGCTAAGGCAGTTTACCAAATCCGACATTCTAAATCAGCTCAATATACTCGACCTGAGAAGCCGCTTACAATTTACTGACCTGTGTTTCCTATATAAAGTTATGAATGGTTACACAAAATGTAACATGCTCTTAAGCTACTTCCCACTCCATGTTCCCTCCCGTTCAACACGTCAGAACCATTTACACCATATACCCCGCCCACGACTTGAAGTACAGAAGCGCTCTATATTCCACCGTCTACCTACCCTTAGTAACTCCCTTCCAAATATTGACATATTCTCTCCCTATAGAACATTCAAACATAACATTAGAAGATCCCTTTCATCCTCGATTCCTACCCCTTCACCCTCCTAATCACCCACTACCCCAATCACTCCCTGCATTTTTCCCGAGACTTGTCCCTTGCTGCCATCACTGCCATTGTTATTGTTATTGTTGTTATTTTTGTTAATACTATTTGAAATTGTTAAAATATTAGTGTAAAATGACCTTTCATGGTTGTATCTAATAATTATTAAATAAATAAATAAATAAATAAATAAATAGATGACGACAACGACGACCTCTTCTTGAGTGGTTCGGAAGCATTCTTGAAATTTCTGGATCCAAAACTTCGACAGGTTGCCGCGTGGAGTGCCGCCCACAAGATAAAGGAATAGGCAACTGAAACTGACTTAGACAAAAATCAAAACATATCCAAAAAAAACGGGAATAGAGGAAGGGTCCCTGTTGGTGTCTGCGGAGGGAAATAAAAGAAACTAATGAAAAGAGAAAACAAAGAGCAGCGACTGCTAACTCTAACTAACCGTGTATTCCAAGAAATACTCCAATCTTGTCTGCCTCATAGCCTGCCTCTCAATACCCAACTTTACCTCTACTACAACAGCCTTGTGGTCACATATCCCTTCAATGATCTCTGATTTGACCCAAATATCCTCAGGCTATATAAAAACACGTACAATAAGCTGTTCCCCCTAGTGCTTCCCTCGATAACTTGAACAAAGCCCCCCTCCCATATTATTTTGTTGGCCATCAATTCATAATATTCTTGGGAACCTGCCCTACCTTACCAGTCAACTCTTGGCATATTAAAATCACCCCCTTCAATTAAATTTCTTCCTGCCCGGTCAGCCTCCATAGCAAAATTTACTAACGTTGTACCTAGAGTTACATCCCTTTCACCCCTCCCTCTTCTATATACAGCCAAAATGTCTACCATATCTTTAGAACCAACCCTAACCCACAGAATCTCATTTACTTCATCTGTAAACACTAGATGACTCCTAAATATATCATTAACTAGTGTAAATACCCCACCTCCCGTGCTTCCCCTGTCCCTCCTGTATACCCTATAACTAATAGGAAATACCTCCCCTTCAGGGGCGCACCCAGGGGGGGGCTTTGGGGGCTTAAGCCCCCCCTAAAAACCTGGGAACACTTTAAAAACATTGCATCACATAAACATAAAGAAACCTTCCAAACCGTCCGTCTGCAGGTGTCAGTAGTAAGCGTTTGTTAGACTCTAAATATTGCATCATCATGACCAGAAATTGCGTAATCCTGATGACGTCATGGGATGACGTCATGGGTCCTTAGAGCGAGCACGTGGTCCAGGAGCGAGCATGTGCAGTGCACGTGTTAGCGTGGGAAGAGGTTGACCCTTTGGCTTGTTTGTGCGATGGTGATAAAAAGTTAATGGGTGTTGACGTCATGGAGGATGTTTATTAGGATGCTAACTGTCATCTGACACCCATGCGAGTGTGAGCACCAAAACAAAAGGTTATTCGCGGGTAGTGGGGTAGTGTATGTTCTCTTGCAAGTCGCGTGTGTGCTTGAATACGTATGGCTATGTTGGGAAATGTTTGGTGGCGGGCGAGGACTAGGGTTGAGTGAGGGTTCGTTTAAATGCTATTTTTCCCGCTCTATTTGATGGTGAGGTAATTTTTTAAAATGGGTGGAATTTGGAAACGCAATTTGAGGTAAACGTGCTTTTTTGACATTTTGGCGAATTTAATGAGCTTGTAAGGCAAGAACGATGCATATAGGGTGTCGTAGGACTTGTGGTGAACCACCCCTTGCTATGGACGGGAGTATATCCACCCCAAAATAAATCTACCCTTACCCGGAGGTTAAGTAGTGGTTATTTTTGTATGCATGCGCACTTGAGGGCTTTTGTAAGAGAGCGGAATTTTTAAAAGATTCTTTATAGATGAGGCTTTTTAAAAAATTTATTAAAAAAACAAAAAACTAATAGGTCATTCGATTTTTAGTATCTCGCTAACCAATAATGCGATGTAAACATATGGGGTGTCATAGGACTCGTAGTGAATTCTCCTTTTGTATGAATGAGGTATGTCAACCCCCAAAATAAAAACTACCCTTACCTGGGGTGAAAGAGCAATTTTTGTATGTATGCACACCGGTGGCTTTTGTCAAAAGGGTCTAACTACACATTTGTTAATATTTTCTGAACCCAGGATGGGATTTTCCCATAGGCAGTATCCTAGCACTTGGGGTGACACCTCGTTTTTGAAAGTATCATTCATTTATTTTCTTGTCAAAAGGGCCTAACTACACTTTTGTTAATATCTCGTGAACCAATCATGCTAGGGACTTGTATGAGGGGTCCTAGCACTTGGGGCGACGTCCCCCTTTATGGGGTGAAACTACCCCCCCAAAATTGAAAACTCAATATCTTGGAAACTATGAACCCTAAAATTAGGCGTTATAGCTTTAAAAATAGGTGATGACATAGGCTTTTACCTGGATTGGTCATTTCACCCCTAAAACAGTAAATAGTCATGTTATGGGGAAAAAACGTGTTAAACACCTAAAAATGATAAATGAAACTAAGATCTTTTGTTTTTGATGAAAAATAGCAGGGGGGGTGAAAACTACCCCCAAATTGAAAAATCGATACCTTGGAAACTAAGAACCGTAAAATTATGTGTAATAGCTTAAAAATTCGTTGTGACATAGGCTTTTACCCGGATAGATGATGTCACCCCTAAAACAGTAAATAGTGATTTTACAGTGGGGAAAAAGGTTTTAAACGGGTAAAAATGATAATTGAACCTAAGATCTTTTGTTTTTGATGAAAAATAGCAGGGGGGTGAAAACTACCCCAAAATTGAAAAATCGATAGCTTGGAAACTAAGAACCGTAAAATTATGTGTAATAGCTTAAAAAATTCGTTGTGACATAGGCTTTTACCCGGATAGATGATGTCACCCCTAAAACAGTAAATAGTGATTTTACAGTGGGGAAAAAGGTCTTAAACGGGTAAAAATGATAATTGAACCTAAGATCTTTTGGTTTTGATGAAAAATAGCAGGGGGGTGAAAACTACCCCAAATTGAAAAATCGATACCTTGGAAACTAAGAACCGTAAAATTATGTGTAATAGCTTAAAAAATTCGTTGTGACATAGGCTTTTACCCGGATAGATGATGTCACCCCTAAAACAGTAAATAGTGATTTTACAGTGGGGAAAAAGGTTTTAAACGGGTAAAAATGATAATTGAACCTAAGATCTTTTGTTTTTGATGAAAAATAGCAGGGGGGTGAAAACTACCCCAAAATTGAAAAATCGATACCTTGGAAACTAAGAACCGTAAAATTATGTGTAATAGCTTAAAAAATTCGCTGTGACATAGGCTTTTACCCGGATAGATGATGTCACCCCTAAAACAGTAAATAGTGATTTTACAGTGGGGAAAAAGGTTTTAAACGGGTAAAAATGATAATTGAACCTAAGATCTTTTGTTTTTGATGAAAAATAGCAGGGGGGTGAAAACTACCCCAAAATTGAAAAATCGATACCTTGGAAACTAAGAACCGTAAAATTATGTGTAATAGCTTAAAAAATTCGTTGTGACATAGGCTTTTACCCGGATAGATGATGTCACCCCTAAAACAGTAAATAGTGATTTTACAGTGGGGAAAAAGGTCTTAAACGGGTAAAAATGATAATTGAACCTAAGATCTTTTGTTTTTGATGAAAAATAGCAGGGGGGTGAAAACTACCCCGTATATGAAAGGAGTGTAGACTTATTGATGTTGCAGATTGGAAACAGTGAAAGTTATCACTTTTGTTTAATTAGAAATCTTGCTCGCCTTGTGCGTTCAAGCATCACTAGCACTCAGAGAAGGATTTATATATGTAGACGTTGTTTGTCATATTATCTTCTTGAGGATGAGTTAAATGTTCACTTTGCAGACTGTAAACAGTTTCCTGTTGCAAAAAGCATAATGCCGACTGATGAACAAAGATTTGTTAATTTTACAGAATTCCGAGTTAAAGATACAGTTCCATTTATAATATATGCAGACACTGAATGCGTTTTGTCTCCAATTTCCTCCTGTTTTCCAAATAGTGACATTCATAACTCTACTTTAACACATAAACATATTCCTTACAGCATTTCTTTATACCTTCATTGTAATTTCGATAGTGAATTGTGCAGTTTCAAGCTCTTTAGGGGAAATAATTGCATTGAATTGTTTGTAAAGGAACTTTATAGTATTGTGGATAAACTTCAAACATATTACTTATCGGTTAAGCCAATGTTAAAGATGACCGAAAATGAAGAAAGATTATTTTTGTCAAGTAAAATGTGTCACATTTGCGAGAAACCGATTGCAGTTAATGAACTCAAAGTACGCGATCATTGTCACTTAACTGGAAAATATAGAGGAAGCGCACACAATAGTTGTAATTTAAATTACAAAGTAACAAAGGTTTTGCCTATAGCATTTCATAATCTAACCGCCTATGATGGACATTTTATAATTAAAGAAATTTGCGAGAAACGTGATGGAGAGGTGTTACATAATCCTGGTCATATAAAATTGTTAGCGATGAATATGGAACGTTACAAAGGGTTTACAAAGTATGTACGGGCTAAGAATGGATTCATTCAGTTAAGATTTTTCGATACATATAATTTCTTGTCCTGTTCACTAGATCAATGTTCATCTTCGTTAAGCGAAGATTCAAAGCAAATAACACAACGTTATTTTAATGATGATGCACAGTTTCGACTTACTGCGAGAAAAGGTGTGTTTCCCTATGAATACGTCACGAGTATGGATGTTCTTAACGAAACTAAATTACCTGAAATATCCAAGTTTTATAGCAGCCTTAATGATCAAACAATATCGAATGAAGAGTATGAGTTTGCTCAATCGGTGTGGGAAACGTTTTCCTGTCAAACATTAGGAGAATACGCAGATTTGTATTTAAAAGTTGACACACTTCTTTTGGCGGATGTCTTTGAAAATTTTAGATCGAATGGCATGGAAACTTATGGCATTGATGCAGCTCATTTTTACACTGCTCCATCTATGTCTTGGTGTGCTATGAAAAAGATAACCAACGTTCAACTTGAATTGCTTCAAGATATTGATATGTTACACTTTTTTGAACGATCTATTCGAGGAGGAAATGTTCAGTGTATAACACGACATGCGATTGCTAATAATAAGTATATGAAAACTTATGATGAGAAAAAGCAAGAGTCCTACATAATGTACTTTGACGTTAATAATTTGTATGGATATGCGATGATGGAATATCTTCCAACGGGTGGCTTTAAATGGATTGCAAATGTTGAAGGCTTTGATGTTTTAACTATTGATGATACTTCAGAAATTGGATATATTTTGGAAGTAGATTTGACTTATCCTCAAGAGTTACATGACAAACATTCAGATTACCCTCTATGTCCAGAAAAGTTGACAAAGCTAATGGCTACCCTAGATAATAAAGAACGTTATGTTTTGCATTATAGATTGTTAAAGCAATGTATTCAACTAGGAATGAAATTAGATCGTATTCACAGAATAATTGAATTCAATCAGAGCCAATGGCTAAAACCATATATTGATGTGAACACAGAGAAACGAAAACAAGCCAAAAATGATTTTGAAAAGAATTTTTAAAAATTGATGAATAATGCAATTTTTGGTCGTTCACTGATGAATGTGAGGAAGTTAAGGGACATCAAATGGGTCACCAAATGGCATGGAGCTCGTGGTGGTAGGTCTTTAATAGCTAAGGCTAATTTTAAACATAGAATTATATTCGATGAACAATGTATGGTCATCGAGATGAGTAGACTAAAGATTTTTCACAATCAACCAGTATATGTTGGTGCATCTATATTAGATTTGTCTAAATGTAAAATGAATGACTTTCATTACAATGTTATTTTAGCAAATCCTGAATCAAATGTGAGGTTGTTATACACAGACACCGATAGTTTTATGTATATATTCTATTATGATATTTATGAGTTCATGAAACAACATTCAAATTTGTTTGATACTGGAAACTATGAAACAAACAATCCTTTTGGCATTGTGAGACAAAATAAAGGTGAAATTGGTTTAATGAAAGATGAAAATGCTGGAAGGATTGTTGAAGAATTTGTGGGGTTACGACCCAAAATGTATGCAATAAAATTGTGTGATGAAATGAATAGCTTGTGTAAGGCTAAAGGCATTAAGAAGAGTGTGAGTAAAAGTATGAATATTGATGAGTATCGAAAGTGTCTTTATAACAGAGAAAAAGTCAACAAAGTTCAAGTTTGTATAATTTCAAAATCTCATTCTGTATTTACTGTTCGGCAAAATAAGTTGGCAATTTCATCAAACGAAGATAAAAGACACATAACTGAAAACGGAATTGATACTTTACCGTTTGGTCATTTTTCTCTGAAAAATTATTAGAAACAAATTGAGATTAAAGCAGTTCATCTCACTTACTTTATTTCTTTCACACACACACTTTTATGCTGGTAATAATACTAATTTTTGTGTGTTCCTTTGCTTATGAAATCCTAGACTAGGAGTTCCACATTCGACATGATAGCGGAGTTTCATCTCCCATAAACTCGTCTCTGAGGTGGGTGCCAGAAAAGGCATCCAGCTGTAAAAACCACACCCTCACATAGACTTTCATAACTTCTTACGTTGAGGTTCATAACACTACGTTGATTGATTTATCGGTTTCCTTTTCACAATTCCTGTCTATACATTCCTCTTGAAGGTTGCAAGATGCTTGCAAGGTTCCTAAAATGCAATTAAATTTAATAAATACCTTAAGATGGTTTGATTTGTTTAATGATATGGTGTTAATAGTATTTTTAGGTTTTGACTGGCTTTGCATTAAGAATTGACTAACCAAACATGAGTTACCTATCAGGGAAACATTTTGGCCACTATGTTGGCTATTGACCAGTGAGTTTAGCTGTTTATCATTTTTTTAAATCATAAACAACAGAGGGTTAAACGTATAGATAAACCGTGTGACCATGTTTGTTAAACAAGACATTATACCAGAGACAATTAGAATACTTATGTAGAGTTTACCAAAAATAATGTTGTGTAACAGTAAATGCTAGTCAACAGTTATACACTTCTAAAAAAAATCATCATACAATACCTGAGAGCTCTTCTAAAATTATTGATGTGTAACATGATTCCACTAACTTGCTATGTATTTTTTGGCTTGGGGGTGATTTTCAAGAAATGCAAATGGAACTGAAATGCAATACAAACAATGAGCGTGCCTGGTGGCTGAGATTGATACCACGACGTACTGTCGGTTATGTAGCTATGTGGAATGTATATCAAATATGGTTTACTTCAAGGTCTGGAGATCCCTACAATTCCTACAATAAATGATCTTGAAATGGTCATCCTATGGTGTGAAAATATTTATTAGGTATATATATTTACTGAAAACAATTATGATTTATTAAATGTTTATATGTTTACAGTATTGTTATTTAATGTAAGCACTTGAGGCACTACCGACCAATGGGAAGCAAAAAGTGGGAGCATATATGGGATGAAATGTGGGAGCAAAGCAAATATAAAAAGTGGGAGCAAATATGCTAACAAATATGTCAACAAATATGCCGGCAAAAGTATATACACAATTCAAGATAGTTGAAAGTAAAGTATATACACAATTCAATATGTCAACAAATATGCCGGCAAAAGTATATACACAATTCAAGATAGTTGAAAGTAAAGTATATACACAATTCAAGTTAGCATATTTGCTCCCACTTTTTATATTTGCTTTGCTCCCACATTTCATCCCATATATGCTCCCACTTTTTGCTTCCCATTGGTCGGTAGTGCCTCAAGTGCTTACATTAAATAACAATACTGTAAACATATAAACATTTAATAAATCATAATTGTTTTCAGTAAATATATATACCTAATAAATATTTTCACACCATAGGATGACCATTTCAAGATCATTTATTGTAGGAATTGTAGGGATCTCCAGACCTTGAAGTAAACCATATTTGATATACATTCCACATAGCTACATAACCGACAGTACGTCGTGGTATCAATCTCAGCCACCAGGCACGCTCATTGTTTGTATTGCATTTCAGTTCCATTTGCATTTCTTGAAAATCACCCCCAAGCCAAAAAATACATAGCAAGTTAGTGGAATCATGTTACACATCAATAATTTTAGAAGAGCTCTCAGGTATTGTATGATGATTTTTTTTAGAAGTGTATAACTGTTGACTAGCATTTACTGTTACACAACATTATTTTTGGTAAACTCTACATAAGTATTCTAATTGTCTCTGGTATAATGTCTTGTTTAACAAACATGGTCACACGGTTTATCTATACGTTTAACCCTCTGTTGTTTATGATTTAAAAAAATGATAAACAGCTAAACTCACTGGTCAATAGCCAACATAGTGGCCAAAATGTTTCCCTGATAGGTAACTCATGTTTGGTTAGTCAATTCTTAATGCAAAGCCAGTCAAAACCTAAAAATACTATTAACACCATATCATTAAACAAATCAAACCATCTTAAGGTATTTATTAAATTTAATTGCATTTTAGGAACCTTGCAAGCATCTTGCAACCTTCAAGAGGAATGTATAGACAGGAATTGTGAAAAGGAAACCGATAAATCAATCAACGTAGTGTTATGAACCTCAACGTAAGAAGTTATGAAAGTCTATGTGAGGGTGTGGTTTTTACAGCTGGATGCCTTTTCTGGCACCCACCTCAGAGACGAGTTTATGGGAGATGAAACTCCGCTATCATGTCGAATGTGGAACTCCTAGTCTAGGATTTCATAAGCAAAGGAACACACAAAAATTAGTATTATTACCAGCATAAAAGTGTGTGTGTGAAAGAAATAAAGTAAGTGAGATGAACTGCTTTAATCTCAATTTGTTTCTAATAATTTTTCAGAGAAAAATGACCAAACGGTAAAGTATCAATTCCGTTTTCAGTTATGTGTCTTTTATCTTCGTTTGATGAAATTGCCAACTTATTTTGCCGAACAGTAAATACAGAATGAGATTTTGAAATTATACAAACTTGAACTTTGTTGACTTTTTCTCTGTTATAAAGACACTTTCGATACTCATCAATATTCATACTTTTACTCACACTCTTCTTAATGCCTTTAGCCTTACACAAGCTATTCATTTCATCACACAATTTTATTGCATACATTTTGGGTCGTAACCCCACAAATTCTTCAACAATCCTTCCAGCATTTTCATCTTTCATTAAACCAATTTCACCTTTATTTTGTCTCACAATGCCAAAAGGATTGTTTGTTTCATAGTTTCCAGTATCAAACAAATTTGAATGTTGTTTCATGAACTCATAAATATCATAATAGAATATATACATAAAACTATCGGTGTCTGTGTATAACAACCTCACATTTGATTCAGGATTTGCTAAAATAACATTGTAATGAAAGTCATTCATTTTACATTTAGACAAATCTAATATAGATGCACCAACATATACTGGTTGATTGTGAAAAATCTTTAGTCTACTCATCTCGATGACCATACATTGTTCATCGAATATAATTCTATGTTTAAAATTAGCCTTAGCTATTAAAGACCTACCACCACGAGCTCCATGCCATTTGGTGACCCATTTGATGTCCCTTAACTTCCTCACATTCATCAGTGAACGACCAAAAATTGCATTATTCATCAATTTTTAAAAATTCTTTTCAAAATCATTTTTGGCTTGTTTTCGTTTCTCTGTGTTCACATCAATATATGGTTTTAGCCATTGGCTCTGATTGAATTCAATTATTCTGTGAATACGATCTAATTTCATTCCTAGTTGAATACATTGCTTTAACAATCTATAATGCAAAACATAACGTTCTTTATTATCTAGGGTAGCCATTAGCTTTGTCAACTTTTCTGGACATAGAGGGTAATCTGAATGTTTGTCATGTAACTCTTGAGGATAAGTCAAATCTACTTCCAAAATATATCCAATTTCTGAAGTATCATCAATAGTTAAAACATCAAAGCCTTCAACATTTGCAATCCATTTAAAGCCACCCGTTGGAAGATATTCCATCATCGCATATCCATACAAATTATTAACGTCAAAGTACATTATGTAGGACTCTTGCTTTTTCTCATCATAAGTTTTCATATACTTATTATTAGCAATCGCATGTCGTGTTATACACTGAACATTTCCTCCTCGAATAGATCGTTCAAAAAAGTGTAACATATCAATATCTTGAAGCAATTCAAGTTGAACGTTGGTTATCTTTTTCATAGCACACCAAGACATAGATGGAGCAGTGTAAAAATGAGCTGCATCAATGCCATAAGTTTCCATGCCATTCGATCTAAAATTTTCAAAGACATCCGCCAAAAGAAGTGTGTCAACTTTTAAATACAAATCTGCGTATTCTCCTAATGTTTGACAGGAAAACGTTTCCCACACCGATTGAGCAAACTCATACTCTTCATTCGATATTGTTTGATCATTAAGGCTGCTATAAAACTTGGATATTTCAGGTAATTTAGTTTCGTTAAGAACATCCATACTCGTGACGTATTCATAGGGAAACACACCTTTTCTCGCAGTAAGTCGAAACTGTGCATCATCATTAAAATAACGTTGTGTTATTTGCTTTGAATCTTCGCTTAACGAAGATGAACATTGATCTAGTGAACAGGACAAGAAATTATATGTATCGAAAAATCTTAACTGAATGAATCCATTCTTAGCCCGTACATACTTTGTAAACCCTTTGTAACGTTCCATATTCATCGCTAACAATTTTATATGACCAGGATTATGTAACACCTCTCCATCACGTTTCTCGCAAATTTCTTTAATTATAAAATGTCCATCATAGGCGGTTAGATTATGAAATGCTATAGGCAAAACCTTTGTTACTTTGTAATTTAAATTACAACTATTGTGTGCGCTTCCTCTATATTTTCCAGTTAAGTGACAATGATCGCGTACTTTGAGTTCATTAACTGCAATCGGTTTCTCGCAAATGTGACACATTTTACTTGACAAAAATAATCTTTCTTCATTTTCGGTCATCTTTAACATTGGCTTAACCGATAAGTAATATGTTTGAAGTTTATCCACAATACTATAAAGTTCCTTTACAAACAATTCAATGCAATTATTTCCCCTAAAGAGCTTGAAACTGCACAATTCACTATCGAAATTACAATGAAGGTATAAAGAAATGCTGTAAGGAATATGTTTATGTGTTAAAGTAGAGTTATGAATGTCACTATTTGGAAAACAGGAGGAAATTGGAGACAAAACGCATTCAGTGTCTGCATATATTATAAATGGAACTGTATCTTTAACTCGGAATTCTGTAAAATTAACAAATCTTTGTTCATCAGTCGGCATTATGCTTTTTGCAACAGGAAACTGTTTACAGTCTGCAAAGTGAACATTTAACTCATCCTCAAGAAGATAATATGACAAACAACGTCTACATATATAAATCCTTCTCTGAGTGCTAGTGATGCTTGAACGCACAAGGCGAGCAAGATTTCTAATTAAACAAAAGTGATAACTTTCACTGTTTCCAATCTGCAACATCAATAAGTCTACACTCCTCTCATATACGGGGTAGTTTTCACCCCCCTGCTATTTTTCATCAAAAACAAAAGATCTTAGATTCAATTATCATTTTTACCCGTTTAAGACCTTTTTCCCCACTGTAAAATCACTATTTACTGTTTTAGGGGTGACATCATCTATCCGGGTAAAAGCCTATGTCACAACGAATTTTTTAAGCTATTACACATAATTTTACGGTTCTTAGTTTCCAAGGTATCGATTTTTCAATTTTGGGGTAGTTTTCACCCCCCTGCTATTTTTCATCAAAAACAAAAGATCTTAGGTTCAATTATCATTTTTACCCGTTTAAAACATTTTTCCCCACTGTAAAATCACTATTTACTGTTTTAGGGGTGACATCATCTATCCGGGTAAAAGCCTATGTCACAACGAATTTTTTAAGCTATTACACATAATTTTACGGTTCTTAGTTTCCAAGGTATCGATTTTTCAATTTTGGGGTAGTTTTCACCCCCCTGCTATTTTTCATCAAAAACAAAAGATCTTAGGTTCAATTATCATTTTTACCCGTTTAAGACCTTTTTCCCCACTGTAAAATCACTATTTACTGTTTTAGGGGTGACATCATCTATCCGGGTAAAAGCCTATGTCACAACGAATTTTTTAAGCTATTACACATAATTTTACGGTTCTTAGTTTCCAAGGTATCGATTTTTCAATTTTGGGGTAGTTTTCACCCCCCTGCTATTTTTCATCAAAAACAAAAGATCTTAGGTTCAATTATCATTTTTACCCGTTTAAAACCTTTTTCCCCACTGTAAAATCACTATTTACTGTTTTAGGGGTGACATCATCTATCCGGGTAAAAGCCTATGTCACAACGAATTTTTTAAGCTATTACACATAATTTTACGGTTCTTAGTTTCCAAGCTATCGATTTTTCAATTTGGGGGTAGTTTTCACCCCCCCTGCTATTTTTCATCAAAAACAAAAGATCTTAGGTTCAATTATCATTTTTACCCGTTTAAGACCTTTTTCCCCACTGTAAAATCACTATTTACTGTTTTAGGGGTGACATCATCTATCCGGGTAAAAGCCTATGTCACAACGAATTTTTTTAGCTATTACACATAATTTTACGGTTCTTAGTTTCCAAGGTATCGATTTTTCAATTTGGGGGTAGTTTTCACCCCCCCCCTGCTATTTTTCATCAAAAACAAAAGATCTTAGTTTCATTTATCATTTTTAGGTGTTTAACACGTTTTTTCCCCATAACATGACTATTTACTGTTTTAGGGGTGAAATGACCAATCCAGGTAAAAGCCTATGTCATCACCTATTTTTAAAGCTATAACGCCTAATTTTAGGGTTCATAGTTTCCAAGATATTGAGTTTTCAATTTGGGGGGGGTAGTTTCACCCCATAAAGGGGGACGTCGCCCCAAGTGCTAGGACCCCTCATACAAGTCCCTAGCATGATTGGTTCACGAGATATTAACAAAAGTGTAGTTAGGCCCTTTTGACAAGAAAATAAATGAATGATACTTTCAAAAACGAGGTGTCACCCCAAGTGCTAGGATACTGCCTATGGGAAAATCCCATCCTGGGTTCAGAAAATATTAACAAATGTGTAGTTAGACCCTTTTGACAAAAGCCACCGGTGTGCATACATACAAAAATTGCTCTTTCACCCCAGGTAAGGGTAGTTTTTATTTTGGGGGTTGACATACCTCATTCATACAAAAGGAGAATTCATTACGAGTCCTATGACACCCCATATGTTTACATCGCATTATTGGTTAGCGAGATACTAAAAATCGAATGACCTATTAGTTTTTTGTTTTTTTAATAAATTTTTTAAAAAGCCTCATCTATAAAGAATCTTTTAAAAATTCCGCTCTCTTACAAAAACCCTCAAGTGCGCATGCATACAAAAATAACCACTACTTAACCTCCGGGTAAGGGTAGATTTATTTTGGGGTGGATATACTCCCGTCCATAGCAAGGGGTGGTTCACCACAAGTCCTACGACACCCTATATGCATCGTTCTAGCCTTACAAGCTCATTAAATTCGCCAAAATGTCAAAAAAGCACGTTTACCTCAAATTGCGTTTCCAAATTCCACCCATTTTAAAAAATTACCTCACCATCAAATAGAGCGGGAAAAATAGCATTTAAACGAACCCTCACTCAACCCTAGTCCTCGCCCGCCACCAAACATTTCCCAACATAGCCATACGTATTCAAGCACACACGCGACTTGCAAGAGAACATACACTACCCCACTACCCGCGAATAACCTTTTGTTTTGGTGCTCACACTCGCATGGGTGTCAGATGACAGTTAGCATCCTAATAAACATCCTCCATGACGTCAACACCCATTAACTTTTTATCACCATCGCACAAACAAGCCAAAGGGTCAACCTCTTCCCACGCTAACACGTGCACTGCACATGCTCGCTCCTGGACCACGTGCTCGCTCTAAGGACCCATGACGTCATCCCATGACGTCATCAGGATTACGCAATTTCTGGTCATGATGATGCAATATTTAGAGTCTAACAAACACTTACTACTGGTGTCCGTCCGTCGTATCTGTGATGCGGGCAATCCAGGTAACAGGCTCGCAGACTCCTAGGTTGGTGTCCCGGTGAACCGTAATGTCGTAGTCGTTCAGGTTGGACAGGCGGACGTACGGCCGAGACGTCGTGTTGATGAGGGTCTTGGCAACTAACAATCCTTTTGTCTGGATGTCCTCATATTTTGGCTCGATGACAGCCGCCACTCCCTCAGCAGTTCCGTCGACAATTACGGCAGCGCTGATCTCCGTCCTGGTGGGAACGATGACGTCCTCTCTCAGCCTTACTCGTCGTGGGGTGACGGCCTCGTGAGTTGGTTGCAAAGCAAGTTCCTCACCTCCGAAGTGCAGAGTGTTGGTACTCAGATCCAAGATGATGTTGTTCTGGTCCATGAAGTCCAGTCCGATGATCACTTCATTTGATACGTCAGCCACAAGCACTGGATGCTTTATCGCCTGTCGACCAATGACGAACTCCAGTGATGCTTCGCCATGTACCGGTGCGGTCTCTCCGGTCGCGGTTATTAGTTGGAGGTTCCTTTGTGTGGGTTGCACTCTCCACTTCGGGATCACGGTGGGACTGACGATGATCCTCGATGCTCCCGTGTCGATTAGCATGGGCCAGCTCACTCCGTTGACGACTCCGTCGACCATCAGACTGCTATTATCCCTCCTTAACTCAGTCACACGAACTTGGACTGCCGGGGCTTGACGACTGTCACAAGCAAACCTTTGCCCCCCAAGGCTGGCTGATACTTGCTTTCCTGGGCCGCGTGGTTTCCCTACGACTGACTGTCCCGACGGAAGCCCTTGGCTGCGCTGATCACCGCAGTCCTTGCTCAGGTGGCCTCTCTTACGGCAAGTCCAGCAGGTCGGTAGTCCACTTCCGGGCCGCCTCTCCGGATGTCCTTCGGCTTCGTTTTTGTTGGTGGTACTGCGACCCTTGAAGAACCGGCCTAGCGCCTCCATCAGTTCATCGACCTGGGGCTTGGTCTTGTCGGCTTTGGATGGTTCGTCGATGTCCACCTGACGCACCCGCGCGCGCATTCTAGATGCCTGTTTTGCCGTCTCGAACTCAAGTGCGTGGCTCAGCGCATCTGCCACAGACTTATTGCGCGCGAGTCGCAGCGCCTGTTGAGTGTCCGAGTCCCGTAGTCCGTCGGTGAAGGTCTGCGTCGCAATCTGTTCCAGAAAGTCGGCCGGCGCTGTTGGATAGCCGAGCCTTACGTGGCGTGCGATGTCCATCCCGAACTCCAGCAGGGTTTCCGCGTTCTTCTGTACCCGGGTCCGGAGCTGCATCTGGTAGGCCTGCTGAAGATGGCTATCTCCATATCAGGACTCCATATGGGCGATCAGTGAAGCGTAGTCCTGGGATCCAGTCGGGATGGCCTGAAGGACGTTAAGGGCGTCACCTCTCAGCGCTACAATGAGAGCTGTAGCCATTTCTGTGTTGTTCCAGTTATTTATGGAACAGGCCGCCTCGAACTGACGTAAGTAGGTGCTCCACGGGACCTTTCCGTCGAAGGTAGGGGGCGTCACTCTGCTATATCCCGTTCCTGATATTCCCGGTGTAACGGTGGGCGGACGTTGGCGCAGCTTGGCAACTTCCTCTTGTAGAGCGTTGAATTTCTCTTCCACCCCCGTCAGTGGGCGTTGGCGCAGCTCGGCAACTTCCTTTTGTAAGGCGTTGAATTTCTCCTCCACCCCCATCAGCGGGCGTTGGCGCAGCTCGGCAACTTCCACTTGTAAGGCGTCGAACTTCTTTTCTACTGCCGTGACTTCCTCGCGCAGACCCAGTTCTAATTTCTTCAGGTCCTGTGTCAACTTATTCTGACCGTCTTCCATCTTTTTCTGGCCGTCCTCTATCCTCTTCAGATCCTCCGCTAGCTTATTTTGACCGTCTTCCATCTTCTTCTGGCCGTTTTCTAGTTTGGCAGTTAGGTCCTCGGCTAACTTCTTCTGGCCGTCCTCCATCTTCTTCTGGCCGTCTTCCAGCTTCTTCAGGTCATCCTTCAGGTCCTTGGCAAATTTCTTCTGGCTGTCCTCCATCTTCTTCTGGCCGTCCTCCATCTTCTTCTGGCCGTCTTCCATCTTGGCTTCCATGCCACTTAACTTTTCTAGCAATGCTGCAAATTGCGCTTCCATTTTAGATGTTTGTCTTGTAAAGGGCATGCACTCACAGGAAAATTAAAATAAAAAAATTACCCGCTCGGGTTTTGAAACCAGGACCATCAGGTGTTGTGCTTGTGTTTGAGTTCGTAATCCCGCTTCTGACACCAGTTGTTACGTGCCCCCCCCCCCCCTCCAGTGGCACTTTTGTTAACTGGACTACGGTGGGTTGAAGCACAACACAGATTGTTCCTTTAAATGAAATAATTAAATTTATTGCGGCCATAAAGATACACCACTCAACAGCAAATACAAGCAATTAGAGCCTTACTCCAGTTTCCTCAAGTCTCTTCCTTATGGAGAGCTCTTGCCCCCTTTCACTTGTCAACAAACCACAGAAGTTAATTCGTCCTAATGAGTCAGGTGGCCTTGACAGAAACTACCTGCACCTCTTCCTCATGTACACAAACTACAGTTACTTGCTACACGCTGCTTCGCTGTTCACAAGCTGGGAAACAATGTCACTGGATTTCGTAACTCGTACGGCACTTCGCCACAATACGTCTGTCGCTCAGTGAAATCACACTCGCTCAAAACACAGACAGTCCCCTGTATGCTTCTCACTCCCTCGCTGTCAAGAGAATCGGCTTCACTAGGGGTTTCGCAAGTCACCACACTTCTGTCGCTCAGGATAAACTCTCGCACTAGCTCGAAAAACACAACCACAACTGCTTGACAGGTCGCTCATATAGCAGGCCGGTGACTCAATAAATGCTTCTAGACCCATCCAGGGTTCACGGCTTCTCGAGGTTTCCTTCACTGGCTGAGTCACGAATATTCTGGACCATCCCTTTGTCCTAGTAGTCCTGTTGCATAAGGCGCACGCAATACACTGAGGCAGAGCAGCCCAGCCCTGGGGCAGTTGTGACTCATGCGGCGAGCGATGAAACAAACTCACAGCCGTAACAATATTTACATACAATAATAATAATGGACACATTCTCTTTCCATAGCTGAAATCATGTTATTGAGGAAAGCCCCCTCCAAACCAAAAGTCTGGGTGCGCCCCTGCTCCCCTTCCACAACATTTTCAACTAGCCATGACTCTGTCCCGATAATAACATCTGGATCACATATTTCTACTATGGTTCCAAATGTTATGCCCTTTCTAACTACACTACGACAGTTTACCAGAAGACATTTGAAGCTCTGATAATGCCCTTTGTACCCAAGACTAGTAACCATCTTGCTCCGTTTACTGTCCCCTTTACTGGTTTGGGATCAATCATCTCTTAAACACTTGGAGGTTTTTTTGACAAACTTTTAATGACCCTTCCGAGTTGTCCCAGTTTGGCCGAACCTCGCATATTTAAGTGGAGACCATCCCACCCCAAATCAAGGTCTTCTATCCACAGTCCAGAGTCAATATATAGAACTTCCTCCTCACCACAAATCCCGTCCAGTACACCATTTACTGCATCCACGTCCCGCCGATATAAAATCCCACTCACGGCAATAGAAGCATTTCTATACTTCTCCCTGCATGTTCTTATCAGGTTTTTAATGTCATATCCTATATTGTCTGGAGTAGGAGAGCTCCTTAGGTCATTTGTTCCAACGTGTACTATAACTGACTTAATTTCTTTACCCCCTCCCATTAACATCACTTTTCTTCTCAATTGTTCAGTCCTGATACCCGGAAAACATTTCACTGCAGTATTTGTTTCCTGAAGTCCTGTTCCCAAGCGCCTAGTTATTGAGTCCCCAATAACCAAGGACCGGCACACTTCCTCCTCTCTTTTTCCGTTGACCGATATTTCCCTTATTTCATCATATATCTGCTCCACTCGATCGACCTCGACGATGTCCAGCTCCAGTCTTTCCTCCGCCAACCGTCTGTCAGTCATATCTGTGCGCTTGGATCTCCTTATAATAATAATAATGCATTTTATTAATCCCTTAACGAGTCAAGGACTCATATACAAAGGAATCGTACAGTTTTATCTTGTTGGCGACAAATTACAATTCAATGTTTAGTTTACAAGTTTTCAGTATGAAAATATATACAACATTTTGTAGCTTTCATAAGTTTTTGTACACAATGTAGTCTTCTTTTGTCTTCTCAGATTTTGGAATTTCTTAAACTGACATTTTATAATCATTCCACATAAACTGTTTTAGCCTCCTTTTAAAGATTGGTAGGCTAGGTGCAATTTTTATATTTTCTGGTAGTCTATTGAACTTTACAAAGGCACTATACTTAATGCTATTACTGCCATATTTTTTGGAATTGATATGGAAAAGTGATATGTCATCTGCATGTCTAGTTTTGTAAGCGTGTAAATCAGATTGTTTAGTGAAGTTTAAATTTGTGTGGATACCTTTGTGTAGGATTTGGTACATCAGGACATTTGATTTGATTTCTGCATTTAGGGCTACTGGTTGAATTTTACTCGTAATATAAAGGTGTTTGGTAGGTGTTAAAAAAGGGTAGTTATACATATTTCTTATGGCTCTATTCTGAATTACCTCAATTTCCTTTTTTAGGTAATTTGAGCATTTTATCCAAATTGTATTCAAATATTGTAAGTGGCTATGGATTAAGGAAAAATAGACTTTCCTGAGTAGATATTTTGGGATATAGTAGCTCAATTTTTTTATCATCCCAGCAGCAGGTGATATTCTTTTAACTAATGCATCAATGTGCTTTTGCCAGGAGAGATTTTCATCTATTATCAGGCCTAGGTATTTGACAGATGAGACCCTTTTAACTGCCTTTCCATTCAGCATTATATTCTGAGTGATGTCTAACTTTGTTCTACGCTTAGATATTATTAAATAATTTGTTTTACCTTCATTTATTGTTAATTTATTTGACTGGGTCCAGCCAAGTATTGTATTCATGTCCTCCTGCATGTGTGTAATCAGCGTGTTGGTGGTGTACGCATTGTAAAAGATACTTAAGTCATCTGCAAACAACGTTATATTACCATGAAAACTGAGTGTTGCTATGTCATTAATATATACTAAGAAGAGAGAGGGACCCAGTATTGATCCTTGGGGCACACCATGGGTAATATTTACCTCCTCACTTCTGTAGCCATTTATTTCAACATACTGCTTACGATTAGACAGGTAATTTTTAAACCATGTCCAAGCTACTCCTCGGATACCTGCTTTATCAAGTTTCCCTAAGAGAATATCATGGTCAACAGTATCAAACGCCTTTTTCAGGTCTATGAAAAGGCCACTCGCTGTCATCTTATTGTCTATGACATCCTGCAAGTTAGAGATTATATCAATTGTGGCTATTTCTGTACTTGAGTTTTCTCGGAATCCATACTGCCCTTTGTAGAAGTAATCATTTTTATTTTAAAAATTAACAATTCTGTTTTTTACTACTGTTTCGAGTACCTTGGATATGGGTGGGAGGATGGAAATGGGTCTGTAATTGTCTGGATTGCTTTTGTCACCTCCTTTATAGACTGGTATAACTCGTGCTATTTTTAGATCATCAGGTACCAGGCCAGTCTCTAACGATAAATTAATTAAAGTAGTTAGTGGGCTACTTAGCATGTCAATGGAGTTTTTTAACAATTTTACTGACATACCATCTTTGTCTTGGCTACTTTTCATTTTAAGGCTTAATATAATATTGCGAATTTCCATCTCATTAGTCGGGGTCATAAATATGGAATCTGTGTTGACATTAATTTCATTAACTTTCTTCCCTGGGAGGATGTTTTTGGCTAACTTGTGTGCTATGTTTATAAAGTGAGTGTTTAGAGCATTGCAAATATTTTCTTTTCCTGTGAAAGATTTACCGTCAATTATTATCTCACTGGGACCATCTTTGTTTTCAGTTGTGCAGTTGTAGATCATTTCATTGATTACTTTCCAAGTATCTTTTATGCTATTGGCGTTCAATGTTAATTTATGTTCATAGTATGAGTATTTCAGTTTCCGTTTTAAAGCTGTCACTTTGTTCCTACATATTATGTGCTCTTCCTTTAAGAGTTTGTTGTTTCTGTGAATGTTAGTTTTAAGTTTAGCATGTAGTAGGTCCCTTCGTTTTATTAGCTGAATTAATTCTGTTGTTATCCATGGGTTATTGTGGTTCTGGTGTATTTCCTTCAAAGGTGTGTCAGTGTTCTCTTTGTTGGGTGTCTGTGTCAAGATTTTGTGTTTCATGGCGATGTAAGTTTCATTTACATCATCTAAACAGTCTATTTGATTGAGATCATAGGAGAATATGTTTTTGTTCACGTACCGGTAATTTTTATTTACGTTTTTTGAGCTAGACCTTTGCTTGTTGTGGTGGTATTTAAATGTCATGTTCGAGATTGGGCTTTTGCCTGGATAGTAATTTGACCAGAAAATCTCAGTTACAAGAATATTATGATCACTAATATCACTATTTATATTGCTTATCCTTCCGGTCACTGTTGATCCCGCCATCTGCCCGTGAAACCCCGAAGCTAAAATACCAACTTCCAAGTTTGACAAATTGTCTTCCATTGTCTTGTTTGCCTCCTTGGCCCTCTCTAAATCTTTGATTCTAACTCGAGCCGGAGCAATCTAAATAGCTCATCTTTGCTGCTCACTTCCTCAACCAAGACCACACATTTTTGGCACTTCATAACCTCTAGGCCTACTCTGTTGCTTTAAAGGCCCTTGTAAATATTCGTGTCGTCATCCTTCCCGTATTCTTCACTTTCAACTCACAACCACCACAAATCTCACCTTTAAGGTAGCTTACTTTACAATTCCGACACAGCAAACTAACACTAGGGGCACTGCGGTCGGTCTGGATAAGTAGGGTAAAAATACTGAATAACACGCGTTTGATATGGAACACTTTTTATTTTTCGGTTATAATCAGTAAATGTGGTCCCTAAAATAATGACAGTGTTATTTTTAATTGTTTATATGTATAACTGTGAGATACACGTGATCTAATTTGTGTGTTCCACTATATTTTATGTGTCAATTGTATATTATCAAGCATCGGTTGTCTGATGGTTTTTGTTTTTGAGCAGTTCGAGTCATGGCGCTGTTACGTTTTAAAGCTATATTTGAGTTTGCTCACTGTACCATAGACTCTAGAAATTATTTGCGGCTTGGTAGGGCGAAGGGGTGAGTTTAAATTGTATTAAAACTCGGGGGAGACAGGAATTGCTTGATTGGATGGTTAACAGGTGGGTTTGGTGTTGAATATCGGACAGGTAGCAGGTTCTCGCAGAGTAGATATTTACCCTGCGAAGTCATATTAGGCCTATATCACTCGTAATGCAATGGCTCGGATATCGCAGAGCGAGGTGATGGTGGTTGGTAGGGTTATTTGAAATGAACTAGGGAGCGGGAAAGGATACCTGACTGATGAAGCTTGGCTGTCTTCGGCTGGTTAGGCTTGGCTGTCTTGGTACGGCTTGGCTCGGCGAGATTGTGCTTGCCTGTCTAGGTGCGGCTTGGCTCGGCGTAACAGTAAACAACCCGTCCTGTTGTCAGTGAGTGTAGTGGTGAGTGGTCCAACCCGCTCCTGTTGCCCGTATTTATTTGGTATCGTCACGTTTCGGCTATTGTTTTTGCATCTTTTGGAAAGTGATGAAAACTTATATCCGCAGCCCTCTTATACATCGATTTACTGCCGTAAACTGAGCAATATGCTTTACTCATTTTGCACTCTATGAACGAGTAAAACTTATTACTTATGTATAAAGACTCGAAGAATTTACCACGATCTGCTTATCAATACAAGAAACCATATACAAACAGTCACCAGGTGACAAATGTACCCTACTTGGTAAGTTTCTCATTTTTACCAATAGATGTCATATCAGATAGCTGGTGTTGCCAATACATTCGCAATTCGCCTTGTCTAAGAGTCTCGGATCTACCCCTTGCACCAAATTCAATTGCCAGCGGTCCAGCGGTGCCCATTTAGTAAACAGGAAGATCACGACCCTATAAATAACATACGTCTGTAGCCTGAAATGATACTTCACCTGATTGGTCAGAAGAAACTCATTGCCTTGAAATCTGATTGGCCTCCTAATATACCCGTTCCATGTGTATTTTACTGTTCCTTTCAGCTGCTTGTGCCTGACAAACATCACGTGACCGTTGCGGATTTGTTGAAATGCCACAGCTGGGGCCGCCATTGAGGGAGGAAACGAATACTGGAGATTATTTAAAAGAAAAAGTAAGTATGCTATGCTTTCCAACATGTACTGAACGCTTATTTCATTCATTAGGGTGCGTGTTACAATATTTCCTTTCTTTTCAGACGGATGCAGAAGAGTTTGAGGGGCAGATGACATCGTAGTTTCGACCCCTATATTCTTTGTTTCGACCCTTGAAACCTCAATAACCAACTAACTAGAGTTTCAGAGGAGAGATTTATACGAAACAGCCTGTAAGTTTTCTTTTTGAATACAATTTGCCGTTATTTTATTCACTTTTCCAAAGGGATTTTTTTTTTTAATATTCGTGCTATCAAACCTAAGCCTCCGTGGCTTAGGCGGCAGCACGCCGGCCTCTCACCGCTGGGTCCGTGGTTCAAATCCCGGTCACTCCATGTGAGATCTGTGCTGGACAAAACGGGGGCAGACAGGTTTTTCTCCGGGTACTCCCGTTTTCCCTGTCAAAATTTCATTCCAGCAACACACTCCACTACCATCTCATTTCATATGTCATTCATTTAATCATTGCCCCAGAGGAATGCGTCAGGCCTCGACAGCTGGCACAGTCCATATCCTCGCCGCTAGATGGGGGCTTCATTCATTCCATTCCTGACCCGGTCGGAGACTGGAAGCAGGCTGTGGATTTTCATTTCTTTTCGTGCTATCAAACCTACATTTTTTCCTCATGTGTATACAGCGTATGTTAAAGCCGAGGTACCGTACTGTATTTGATTTACTGTAAGTGGGCATATGCAAAAATCTTGTTACGATACAATATAACATTTGAGAATAGGCGTTGCCCGGGAATTGAACCCGGTCCGTATTGCTGAGAGGAAACTGACCACTGCGTCATTACGCCCCAAATTGTTGATGTCCGGTTGGGAGCCTATTGATATTGCGAATTTTCAGTCTCAACACAATAGGCCTATTTTCCCAATTAGGCTATTGGGACATCCTAAATTATAACCTGAAAAAAAAAATAAGATTTTGGTGGTGCATTTCTATTATTAGGCTACGGTAGTTATTTTGTTAACATCTCTCAATAAATTGTTTGATTTGTAGTGCAGGACACAGGAACCTGACTTATCAGTTTCAGTTAGATGTTGAATGATAATCTATTGAAATTGCAGTTCATTATGACTAATATACTGGAAATATGTGCTAAATTACGTAATTATATACGGTATGTTTCATTCTTGTTGAATTTGAACTACGGCAGCCATGTTGCTCACTCCAGCTGACAAGGGGAGGATACGATGCATGGGTCATCGATTCGAACCATTCTTAGTACACGTGTAGGGCATGACCAGGCGTATATCAGGTGCAAGTAGTAAGGTGCGCTTCTCAGCCGATACCGAGAAATTAATTGCAGTGCAGCGGTAAGAGCCCTGCTTCGTATGCGCTGGGTCGAATCCCACCGGTGAATTTATGCAATGAGTTTTTTTTTTGTAAACATTGCCAATTCGTACACGTGTATGTATCTTGAATGTTTATTTTGCAGTCAATTGTAATAACGTGTTATGTGAGAGGGGAAAAGAGATTCCGAAATCGTCGTATGGGGGTTAAACGTTTGTGACTACATAATATACAGCATTGGCATTGCAAATACATTGTTATTATACACGGTCAGGTATATTCTATTATATATATATATGTATATGTATAAATATATACATTTAAGGCCCAGTCTGTTCCGTTCATTGCACGTCTGTGAACCATCAGACCACCCTCGTACCCCGCAAGCGGTGACTCGTATTATCGGTACAAAAAAAAAAAAACACAACACATTGCCAAGGCTCACCGGTGGCATTCGATGCAGCGATCCCGCGCTTATTAAGCAGGATTCTTCGGATTCTTGCTAGCGTACGACGCACGTAGACGCCAACATGTAATTGCAATTAATTAATTTCTCGGAAACTGCTGAGAAGCGCACCTGTTACACGCCTGGTAATGCCCTACACGTGTACTAAAGATGGTTCGGATCGGTGACCCATGCATCGTATCCTCCCCTTGTGAGCAACACATGACGAGACGTTGGTGTCACGGCAGTGTGCCCAACATGTAAGATATAAAATACACCACCACTAGGCAAAACCCATTCGTCTGCGGCTGGAAGCTAGAATCTAGACGCATTAGGCTGTAACCGTTGATCTGGGCCCTATTTCAATAAACTGGACAAGTCGACATATGCCAGATGACGTAAAATATCCGGATAATTTGATAGTTCGACAAGTTTCCGTTTCTTCGTGATATATTGTCAGAAATATGTTTCATAAAGTTGTAATGCCGACAGGTAGAAATCTGACAAATATGTCACACGTCACCAGTTTTTCTTTATGAACTAATGAATATGTCAGCCGTGGTTGTACAATTGTCATCGAAAACTCTACAGGCGCCTTGTTTACATGCCTATTATTACCTTAACCTATCTTGTCGTATTTCTGTGCGTTCGGAAGTTTTCCGTTACATTTATAGCCTACAGTGTTGTTAGAATCGTTGGAATGGAGCAATTAAAAAGCGGCAGTAGTAGAGTGATTAAGATCAGTGACGTACGTAGGATTTCCTTCTGGGGGGCTCCATTCATATAATAGGCCTAAGGTAACTGTACGGTACCGGTTTTCGTCACTGAGCCAATAGTCGTCACTCTCGTGTATAAGTGCATATAATAAGGATGTCAACGGGTCTTTCACAATGCACGGAGTCTTACGAGATTCGTCATATCTTCGTTGCCGATAATGAGCAACTTTGCGAAATCATGCGTGCGATGTAATATGTTATCCCAGCGTCAAACATCTCGTGTGAGTTGAGCTGTCTTGACGCAGCGTATTGCTTCTCGCATGTGCTAAGCAGGCACGCGTGTTAATTATGTGCATGCGTGTTATGTTCCGACATTTTAAAATGTTACAAGTGTGTGATATAGTTGGTAATTGTTTCTGTAACATACGCGATTTGCTATTTCGTGCGCATGTTCCTAGTTTGGTTAGAAATGCTGGCGACGAACACTGGTTTTTAAAACAGGCACTTTACCAATGCTAGTCATTTGTGACGATAAATGGCACATTGTCATATCTCCTTGTAAGACCTAACTAACAGCGGCAATATTGTAGTTCTGAAGCACCCTGCATTAGTTAAATTGTCGTTTGATGATCGTGTCCATAGGTCGTCATAGCTGACGATCTTTAGAGCACATGTGTGACGAACACTAGTGCACGATAATGTTAAAGTTTGTGTTAACATTTCAGAACCAATAAACAGGGTCTTTCATATAAAATCAGAACAGCAAGCGGCAGGTTTGTTATTCGCTGGTGCGGTGGCCTTGGCCGAGCTTGTGCCGCGCCATGGCCCCCTGCTGTACTATTGAAAGCGCGCGCGTAGTACATACGAGGGCTGTTTTCTTTTTCAATTTCCGATGGACTGTATAAAAACAACAGATTGACATACCAAACTGATTTTACTACTCAATGTTTGCTTGTTATATTCGTAAGTCTCAACATAATCGCCAAAACAATTGAAACATTTGTCGTACCAACCATTACACCAGCTTTCCAATGTCCTCGGCAAAATATTCGGCTGCCACTGAGGTGGGTACCTCTGGACAATCTCCTGAAGTTTTTTCTTTTTGACGAGGCGTTGCCGCCCAACCATACCTTCAATTCTCGAAAGAGGTGAAAATCATTCAGTGCTGGTTGGGACTAAACGGCAGATGGTCCAAAACTTCACAGTTGAATTCTTTGAAAAATCTATCGTAACGTTGGTACAGTGTGGTTGTGAATGGTTTTCACCTTTTTCGAGAATTGAAGGTATGTTTGGGCGGCAACGCCTAGCAAAAGGGAGAAACTTCAGGAGAGACTCCAGACGTACCCACCTCTTTGGCGACACAATGTATTGCCGAGGGCATTGGAAAGCTGGTGTAACGATATGACAATAATGTTTCAATCGTTTTGGCGATTATGTTGAGACATAAGAATAAAACAAGCTAACATTTAGTGTAAAATTCAGTTTGGTATGTCAATCTATTATTTTTATACAGTCCATCGGAACTTGAAAAAAAAACAGCCCTCGTATGTACTACGCGCGCGCTTTTAATAGTACATCAGGGGACCATGGCGCGCCACAAGCTCGGCCAAGGCCACCGCAGTAGCGAATAACAAATCTGCCGCTTGCCGTTCTTACTTTATATGAAAGACCCTGTGCATTTACAGTGTGCTGTTATTATGTAGATCTGTCTCTTTGACAGCCGTAGGTCTATGTTCTCGCCTGCTGTTGCAGGATCGAATCCTGGCGCAGTTATCTGGAATTTGAGGGTGTGCAAATGCGAGGGAGCCGTGTCAGTAGATTTCCTGGCACGTTATAGATCCCCTTTGGGGCAAAATTCCCCCAGCCTGGGGTCTCTAAAAGCCGCAGTAGTTGAAAGGGATGTAAAACAAATAATATTATTATCATTATTATCAGTAGGTCTAGGCCTAGGATTTTTAGGCGAGCTAAAGGGGATTCTTTTTAAGTTGAGATGGAAAAATATTTTCAAAGACTAAATCTTTGCTTTCAAGTAATATGACAGAGTCGTGCGGAAGAAAATAAATCGAAACACCTAGGCTACTCTTAATGAGAACGAATTTCTAGTATATATCATACTTTAAATATTTTATTGCTCCCTTGACCATAGAAACCTGTTGAGTTTTATGAAATAGGGCCCAGGACACGTTAGACTGGAACCATTGTCAAAAACCATTGGATTGGACTAAACTAAGGTTAGAATGGTCGCGGGAAGCTAGCGGGGCACAGTTGACAAAAGGAACATTGATCTGGACGAAAGACCACCTATACAATTAGTACCGTTTGCGTGGGGTTGGCAATACTGTTGTAACGCCAATAATGGCAGACACAGCTGGAATTTTTACTATACCCTATAAGTCATGTTATAATTCGGGATGGCGGGTGGGTTATACATAGTGATGTGCTTGAGCTCGGCTCGAACAGATGACGTCAGAGTTCGAGCTTTCGTGCGCGCCTTGACCTATCGGTGTGCTCTTATGAGCCCAGAAACCTCAAGCAAGCTGTGTTCGAGCATTGTGCTAGGCGGGTACCGGCTCGTCCTGTGTACTGCTGTATAGTTTGTGCATATAACCCCTTCAAACAGTAGCTGTAATGTGGAGACGATCTGTTTTTGTGCGATGATTCGATGCACATGTCTCCCCAGAATATTCAAACTGCCTACAGATCAAAGGCGACGGGTCACAACACGTTCTTCGTACAATCGTGTGGCAACAGTATGTGTATAATATGCAATTAATTTGTTCCGTTTCAGGAACATACGTTTGTTAATATCCTCGACAGTATTACATCCTTCCCAGAAACCAAAGACTTATCAGTGAGGGGGGGGAATAATCCATATTAATATTGTTATTATTATGTACAATTTGGTTTACGTCTCACCGACACAGATAGGTCGTATGGTGACATTGGGATAGAAGAGGGCTAGGCGCGGAAGGATGCGGCAGTGGCCTTTTATTAACGTACAGCCCCAGCATGTGCCTGGTGTCCAAATGGGAAACCATCTGCAGGGCTCTCGACAGTGGCATTCGAACCGCTAATAGTCTTAATACATTCACACATACCGTACGAGAGGGAAAGGTTCCATAAAACATTGTCTAGGCCAGTGGTTCCCAACCTGGGGTACGCGTAGCCCTTGGTGGTATGCAACGAATTGCTTAGGGGTACTCCAAAATTAAACGGTAATGGCGGGCGCCATGTTCCCATCGTACGTTTCAGTCGTAATGTACCGGCGCGCAGTGCCGTCTTATTCACGCACATCAAGATCGATGTTCCCACCCTATCCCATCCCCTGTCACTTTCACCGACCCACTGCTATTGTCTTGATTTGTCTAGTTTTGCCAAACTAATCGCTAGAATTAATTAGTTTCCAATAAAATCAAAAACAAAAAGATGTTATGTACTGTACTGTTTATTTTCCTCAGCAAAATGTTTATACATCTTCATTTGCCCAAGTAATTGAAAGTAAAATTGAAAAATTATATGTAGCATTTTATTGAAATGAAATGCATACTAACAGCAAACAAATAATACATGAAAAATATTAGTTATACGGTATTCAAATAATACGTTTTATCATTAATGTTTTTATTAAGTTATGTACATATTGCCCGTAAAATATTGAACTTTTTAGGGGTACTATTTTAGATAAATATGTATAAAGGGGTCCAGGAGGAAAAAAGGTTGGGAATCGCTGGTCTGGGCCGTCAGTGCTCCGCTTACTTTATGTGTGAGGTCGGCTAACAGTTCGAACAGCTTCGATACCGTATCGAGCCGGCGACACCGCACAATGCACGATTCCCAGTCTGCTAACCAAGTAGCTGCCAATGGTTTCTTTCATCAAGGCAGCCGTCGAACCAAGTAGTGATGTATAATTTGGTCTCGTCCAACTTTTACATCAGTAATTTTCGGCCAGACAGGCATCTAACCTCGCTACGTGGGAGTGCGCTGAGACACATTATAGGAGTCTGTCAAGAGCTGTGAGATATTGTTGGTGTTAGGAAATTTTGCATTTATGACACATATTATATTATGGGCTTTATACATAGTTCGGTCATGCGTCGGCACTGCAAAAGAAGAGCCAGAATTACTGTAGTACAGGAGAGGGATCTGGTGCATATGCCCCAGGTTAGGTTTGTGTTTGTATGTAAAGCCTTAGTCGACGTTCGCCACTTTTGAACTCAGCAGCAAAACCGGCACCGAACGATAATGTTGGCACTGCTGAAATAATGCAATAACACCCTCGTAGTCATTTTCCGTAATCAGTTGGTGGCTCTCTTATATTCTGCTCTCCCATCATAAACATCTCAGCTCTCCACACAAAAAAACAAAAGTTTGTTTTGTGTTTGTATCTTCTCATCCTTGTCCCATAATTCAGTCACGACTGGAATTTTACTATGTAAGTTGTGATGAAAAAAGGGGATGGGGGAAGGGTTATAGTCAGTGGAGGAAAAAACCTCTATTACCACAGCATTTCCACAATTATTATTTATTACAAAAGTTTGGTGCTTTTCAGTCGGTCAACACGATTGTAACCAAAAGAGATGGGTTAATCCCTAACCCTGAAAAAAAATTAGGCTACATGAGATTAATAAATTTTGTTTGTTACAAAAAGGAACTGGCTGCTTGTAATGTCCTTGCCTGCTGGGTCCAAGGTTGAAGATTCGTATCCTGGCACAGTCAGTTGGCATTTTAGGGTGCGCAAATGCGAGGGAGCCGTGTCAGTAGATTTACTGGCACGTTAAAGATCCCCTCCGGTCTTCGCATAACATGGCCATACCACCTTATCCTGGACTCCAAAGGTTTCTCAGTTACCGGTATAGGCTCTACTTTTAAACTGCCTCACACATGTTCATTACGGATTTTATCTTTTGAGAGTAACTCCACTTGCCCAACGTAACATACACATTTCAGTGGTATGTAGCTTTTGCTCATGTGGCTTTGTAGTAGCCCATGTTTCACTACCATAGAGTAGGATTGGTCTTACGGCAGTTTTATAAACTTTACCCTTCGTTCTTATGGGTTGCTTTATGAATCATCATTCTAGAGATGGCTTTCCTAACTTCCACTTCTGTGATTTCATTAATAAATCCTTGCGTCATAGGTAGTTCCACTTCTTGTCACCTGAGACAAAGACTAACACAGGGCCGCCACCTAAGAATTATTGGTCTAGGCAAATGTAACTTTTACAAAAGCAATTAGTAACAGTATGCATGGGGTTGGCGTTGCTTTAGTTGTGCATAATTCATGCGGATGGTGGCCAACACAGCTGGAATTTTACTCTGTCATGATATATAAGGGAAATCTATTTTGAATCATTACAGAAGGTATTGACATAGCTAAAATCAGTAGTTTAGTAAATTTTTTCAAGGGTTCTCGTCTCCTCAACTGTTGCCAGCTACTCTGGAGAACACAGAAGTTTCAAGGATGCCATGTAATTCTATGTGCCAGGGACAAATGACTTGCCTTTCAATATGCTCTACCTTCTGTGCCCACCGTTATTACTTTTTATACTATTACACTGTAGGTTGAAGTCTTGTTTTGTGCATCAGAGCTTTCTGTTATGTTTTTCTCTCTGATTGTATATGATAAAGGCCCAAATACCATTATATCTGGTAAATTGTAAAAGATGACCCATCAAACGAGAAAGGAAATTTCTACTATTATTACCGGTTGGTTGTGTGTTTTACAGAGAGTGGGCCTACAAACCACATAGATGACGCTAAAAGTTAGAACGTACGAAACATGTGGGACACAACCTGTGACATCCAGCTCTAACTGCCTTTGCCCTGTCTCCGAGCAATTATGTCCGACATGGTAATGCATAGAAAAACCAAAAGTGTCTCCACATAAGCTCAGAGGTAGAGTAATGGAAGCCAAATCTGGAAGTTGTGAGTTTGTGTTGTGCTTTCTATCCTTCATCTATATGGTTTGTACACTCTTTGTACAATGAACGACCTAATAGCCCAAGTCCACTATGGCCATTGACAGTATATTTTCTTGATAAGCATAGCCTGCATTCTTACATGTTCAGTGCCTTATAAGTTACATTCCACATTTATTATATTAATAGCTTCATGTTTGTATTCTTACAGATCTGTCCACTAGATCCAGTTGAACTGCAAGTTGCTTGGAACAGACCTGGGCGAGAATGCAGTTTCAGTTGTGTGGTTCTTTTTATAATATGCAGTAATTGTATTTCTTGTACTACATTGTGTAATGCAAAATAAAAATTACTTTTTCAATTACCAACCTCCTGGGTTTTAAATTTGATTGTTTCTCCTTCCTTCTCATAATCCATTTGCAAAAGGGTCATGGGATTCAAACAAGAATTTGGGACCTATGCTGGAATAATGGGACAATGAAGAAAGGGGGGAGTAAGGTATGTGCACTGGAATTTGGAGGTTGTCTGTTTGGTAACCTGACTCAGTTGATTTGATAGCATTTAGCAGTTAATATATTAAGTTGTTTTATTTGAACTAACATCAATACAAAAGGAACTAATAATATCTATCTAGATATGTACAGTTCACGCCACGGTATTTGGTCGGTGAGTTCCGATTGCACAGTCCTCTGTACGACTGTGCAATCAGGACTAACCGACCAAAATCGTGACGTGAACTGTATATTTGCTGCCAGTGTTACATAATGAACGACAAATTTCAACTTATTGAATATAGTGTTGACTGCATGTAAAACATTTTATCAGAAGTTATCATCATCATCATCTTGTACAGTTTCCAGCCCCAGGCTGGGTCTGTTTGGAACATAAGCCTCGCCACTTAGTCCTTTCTTCCCACCACCTCTCCGCTGTCACTCTGGTCCAGTCCTCGCCTCTCTTCTTGACACATTCCTCCACTCCTTTCAGCCATCTATCTCTTGGTCTTCCCCTTGCTCGTTTCTTCTGCATCTCATGTATCCTCTTGGGAATCCTCTTCTCATCCATTCCCTTTAAGTGTCCATACCACCTCAGTCTTGACGTCTCAATCCTACCTTGCAAGGGCTCCTCTTTCACCATTTCCCTGACCTTTTCATTCCTCAACCTGTCTCTTCTTGTTACTCCGATCCTACTTAGCAGGAACTTCATTTCACCTGCCTGTATTCTGCTTATGTCTCTTTTCTTCATTGTCCACGTTTCTGAAGCATAGGTCAGTATCGGGATATAGTAGCTTCTGTATAACACTTCCTTACTTTTTTGTGGGACATCTTTATTCCACACTAAGCTCCTAATGCTTCTGCCTGTCTGCCACGTTCCGTAATCTCTTTGTCATTTCTCCCATTTTCCTCCACTAGACTTCCCAAGTACTTGAGACTTTCACCTTCTTCAGCTGTCCACCTCCCAAGTGTTATCCCACTCATTGGTCTGTCCTTTTTCCTGGTCGTTAACAGGATCTCACATTTACTGATGTTGAACTTCCATCCATACTCTCCCACTGTTTCTTCCCAAGCCTTCAGTTGCTCCTGAATTTCCTCCTCCTTGTTTCCCCAGACCATGAGATCATCTGCAAACACCATTGCTTTCATCTTATCTTCTCCTATCTTTCCTGTTATTATATTAATGTTAATTGATCCACAAATGATCTAGCTCTGCGGATTATTTATAAAAATGTGATATCTCAGGGGTTTAGTTTACGGTATGTGTGGTTTTTTTTGGTCTGTTTTAAGGAAAAATACTGTATGATTTGTTTTTATGTAGAGCTGAGCAAGTGGCACAGCCAATTTTAGTTCTGGTGCCAATTAATGTGTAAAGTCACCAGGCCTTAACAGAAGCGATAATGTGCTCTGCAGTTCAAATTTTTTACTTATCAACTTGAAATTTTGTATTGGCTTTTAAGTATTGGGTAGCTAACATCATTGCAGGTTGAACACCATGACAAGTTCCCATTGATTTCAATTTATACTACTTTCTTTGTCATGTTAGCAGCCAACGCAGTGAATTCGGGACCATATAGAAATTGATTTAAGTTTTCATCTAAATGTAAAAGGGTTACCATAAGACCTTTTTATCCCTGAACACTTCCAATTTTTAGGTAGTGGAAAGAGCAGATTTTCTGTTCGGACGATTTAATATCCTGTTTGTCTACAAATAGCCCTTTAAAACCTTGAAAATAATCGTATATCACAATACATTCGACAGATGTCAGCACATCGCACTGCAATGTGAGTGCAAACATGTTGCTTGAGTCTTCAGTCTTTTGACTGGTTTGATACAGCCCTCCAAGCCTCCCTGTCCTGAGCTAATCGTTTCATCTCTACATAGCTACCACACCCTACATCTGAGGCAATCTGTTTAACATATTCTAACCTTGGTCTACCCCTGCAGTTCTTGTCATCGACCCTTCCTTCCATAACTAAGCTTGCTATTCCTGGGTGTCTTAGTATGTGTCCTACCAACCTATCTCTTCTCTTCATTAGCAGTCGCCAGAAACATCTCTCCTCTCCCACTCGTCTTTATACCTCTTCTTTTGTAAACTATTTACCCATCTAATCTTCATTCTCCTGTAACACCGCATTTCAAACGCTTCCATTCTCCTCCTTTCTGCTGCACCAATAGTCCAGTGCCACGCTCCCGACAAAGGCCTTCAAAAATGACTTCCTATCAACAAAGTCAACCCCTGGCACTACAGCCCATGAAGGGCCTAGGCCGACCAAGCGACAGCTGCCCAGCCATTTGGCCTGCAGATATTGGGGTGACGCGTGATCAGCGCATCGGGTCCCCTCGGCCGTTAATATTGGTTTTCGTGATCGGAGTGCTGCCTCACTGTCAGACAGCTACTCAATTGTCCTCACGAGGCTGAGTGCACCCCGTTCCAACCCTCACGTCAGTTTTTAAAATCCCTGACGGGGCCGGCATGACTTCCTAATACCTAAATCTATATTCGATGTCAACTGATTCCTTTTCTGTAGAAATGCTTTCCTTGCCTGAGATAACCTACTTTTTATATCCTCTTTGCTCCGTCCATCATTGGTTATTTTGCTTCCTAAGTAACAGAAGTCTCCTGCTTCCTTTGAAAATATCCATATACTAAAATTATGGGTGGGCTGATGGCAATAATAAAGTTTTATGAAAGTAATCCTGTATGCTCTGGAGTTTCATTCTTGTACTGATCTACCATAGTGATGACAATCTATTGGTACAAAATAAATCCTTTGCTCCTTTAGATATATTTCTTGAGTTGTTGATTCATTGTAGGGACTTAGGGTGTTTCTGATAACCTGTATGATGGCTGTTCTAGAGTTTGAATTTCTAATTGAGGCTAGGATTTTGATATGAGCCTGCAGAGGCCTTAATTTGGGTACCATCCCGGAAATTCTTGACTGCGTTTCGAATCACGGTGCCGTCAGCAGCCATCCTGAGTATGGTTTTATCTCTAGTCCTGTTTCTTCAATCCTGGTGAATGCTGGCAATTAACATCATTTTTGTTTTATTTTCGTTAATCCCTCAAAAAACCCAAATTATAATTTGATAATGGTTGTCATATAAAGGGGCGGAACAGCGACAGTATCTGTCCTTCCTACAATTTTAATATCTACCTACTCTAAAACAGAGTCCCCCCATTCTTGGATGTTACGGTAATCTCCAGAACCACTGGATGGATTTTGATGCAGTTTTCACCATTCTGTAACGGATATCTCGAGGAATGTTTCTATAGGAAATTATTTATGATCAATGGAAGCCACGCAGTAACGATTTCAGTGAAAATCGCGAGAGAGAAAAAACTGGCCTCTGTGCGCTTTATAAGCTTACGCTGGGCAAACTGTTAAAAATATCAATATACTATGAGTGTATGAAATGTTCAGCATGGAAAGTTCTACAAAAACAAAAGTATTGTAGAGCATATCTCTATCGATACATCACTCACTGTGAGTGTTTTTACCTTTTCATTTCCTCCAACAATCTCCATTCAATTTACGAATAAGCTAAGGGCGAGCCTGTCACCCCAGTTACAGCCTAGCTAGCGGGCGAACCTATTACCCCAGATACAGCCAGCAGCAAACTGTCGAGTTGTGTTGTATTAGGACTTCAGAGAAGAGGGATTGTGTTTTGGAGTTTCCCTGGAAGTGGAACTCGGCTGTTCTTCATTTCGCCTGTGAATTTTAAGATTGGATGGAAGGGCGATGTGTGTTTCATGCACCACGCCATTCTTAAATTACGTCTGACAAGAATTCGTTGCACATGCATCTCCATGATAATATAATTAATAGTCCAGTCAGTGATTTTAACCCATCATGCCGAGACGTAAAACGGATAGAGGTTCATTGACATAAAAGAAAAAGTGCTTATCACGTTCCCGGGCAAAGCCGAGGCGGGTTGTTAGTTTATTAATTAGTATCCCAGGCCCGAAGTAATTCATCTACCAGCCCTTTGATAATAGGAATAATAATAAATTATTAAATCGAAGGATAGGCCTATTACGGAAGATTTTAGGCAACAGATGGGTTGATGGGCAGGTATGATTGAGATTCAGTGAACAATTATACACTAAGATAGAACCAATAATGTCGTCTATCAACAGGAAATAATTCCTGTTCTATGGGCACATCTTCCATATGATTGAATACCGACTAAGAAACTCTAGAATTTTAAAAACAACTAAATAGACGTGGTTCCAAGAACGTGAGAAAAACCTGATGCAAATTAGTATTCCAGAAGAAAAAAAAACACGGCTGATTTGAGTCTCGGCGAATTGAAACGTCACAGGATGGCAAAATTACAACAGATATCAGTCAGAACCTGTTTAACAGGCCGGCCAAATGTCTTCCTGTTAGTAATGTTACGAATGCTAGACAGTTTCGTCGCCCGCGCGTGACTCAGGCCGCTCTAGGCTATTCCAGACTGTGTGTTGCCAGCGCCTTACGCAACAGGGCTGTAAAAACAAAAGGTCAAGGTCTAGAACCTACGCAGCCCTCCCAGAAATGGAACTTTCGAGAAACCGTGAACCCTGGCCCGCTCTCGAAGCATCCATTGAGTCATCAGCTCCGATATATAAGAGCGACCCTGGCCGGTGAGGACGGACTGTGTTTTCTGAGCGAATGTGTGTGTTCCACTGTGCGACAGAGATTATTGCAGTGAAGTGTTGTGTGGATTGCGAAACCCAGTGAGATTCTTTCCGAGCAGAGCAGTGTGTAGCAGACTCGTAAGTAACTGTCGTTTGTGTACTCAAGGAAGTGTGCAGGTATTTCAGTGAGTGATAGACTGGCTGGACACGGTCTACCTAGTTAGTGAACCGACTGCTGCTCGAAAAAGTGAAAGGGAAGTATTCCGAACAAGAGGGAAACTAGAGTGAGATACTAATTGCTTGTATTTGTTTATTTTGTGGTGTACTGTAACTTGCTAGACCTGCAATAAAACTTATATTTCTTTAAAGGGCCAAACTGTGTTGTGCTTTTAACCACTGTAGTCGAATTAACGAACGTGCTACTAGGGCTAACACGTAACAGTAATTTTCTTTTCACACATGAATAAAGTCTGCAGGATTTGTCAGAATGCCGTCTCTTTTGTAATAGCCTCGCCCACAACCCCACATACGCTCTGCATCATGGCAAACAAGTGTTATGTTATGTAAAACTCTTTTTGATGTGTGTATTTAGCAGGGCTGTGGAGAGCGAACACGGGCTCTAGGACAAGGAAGTGCGAGCCAGTCCATCTCTGTTCCTATCTTGACATTCCCATTTTCAAGCTCCCCCTCCCCCACAAAAAATATATCTGTGGAGTTTTATTTAGGCCTACAGTACTTTTTAGTTGTTGATAATCAGGCTGCAGCGAGCGTTGATGGTTGGTTTAAGGTTGTTACAGGAGTGAGGTAAGGCTGTAATATTTCACCACTACTGTTTATTTTATATATGACTATTTGCTGAAGGCATAGGAGGAATTCAATTGGGTGGAAACCAGGTAAGCAGTCTGGCCTATGCTGATGGCGTGGTTGTAATGACAGACTCCGTCGAAAACTTACAGGCCAACGTGTTAGAACTTGCAACAGAATTGTAGGGAATGTGGTATGAAAATCAGCATTCCAAAGAAAAAGGTAGCTTTAGTTTAACGTGACCGTTAAACTGGCGATCATGTGCCACGGAACCTCCTTTTCACGTGTAATCCGAACCACAGGACATGGCATTTAATTTCGGAAATCTCACATGCATTCTAAAGAAGAAGCTTATGTCGGTAGGGAAGAAAAGCAAGAAAATAAAATGCCAGGTAGGAGGTTCTAATTTGGAGCAGGTAGATCATTTTAAGTACCGTACTGTACTGAAGCTGTTTATTCTCTCAGAATAACAGAGTCGAGGTGTAGAAAAGCTGATGAAGTGAGCTTTCAGTTGCGCTCTACAGTATTCAGCAAGAAAGAAGTCAGTGTAGCGACGAAACTCTCCCTACATCGCTCAGTATTGAGACCGATCTTGCATTACGGAAGTGAGAGTTTGGTAGACACAGGATTACATAGACTAAGCTAGAGGTAACGGATGAGGGTAGCATGAATGATTGCTGGGACACATGGATTTGAGCAATGGCTGGAGGGTACTCGAACAGTACGGTACTCGCATTATATATTTGCCGATGAGTGGCCGTTGCATTTCTGAGAATTCGAGCTGTCAACTCCTATTCATAAGACATTAACCCACTTTGTGGGGCTGGGGAGTTCTGTCGACCGACTTAGTCTAATGCACTCGGCACACACATCAGTGTTTGCCACACTATTGTCAGCGTGCCAATTTGAGAAATATTTCTGCTCAGGCTAGTAGGCCTACATTCGATATACAGTACGGTACCTTACCTGGAAGTATGGTATAGCTGACCGGCACAGTTATAGCGTGGGCACTGTAATGAAGGCTACGTTAGTTATTAATACGCTAGATGAAACTGTTCGTATGAGTCGACTCAGATGATGGGGTAATGTGGAGAGAATGGAAGAGGAGATATTACCTTGAGTTCGGCTGTAGATGGTAAGAGAAGGAGAAGCAGACCTAGGAGGCAATGTTTAGATTCAGTTTGAATTATTTCAAACTGAGAGACGTAGAAGCAGAGGGGACCGTAGTGCTAACTGCTAATAGGGAATCATGGTGGCGACTTGTTACAAAAGAGAGACTTACAGACTAGATTGGGCGCACAAGGTCATAGTATCATTTTTTTTTCTTTTGTACGTTTTAATTATGTACAATATGTATTTTAAATGTAATTTTCGTTGCACCTGACCGACAAAGTAATTCTCATGATAAGAATAAGTCGAAGGCGTTTCACAATCGTATGAATTATGAAAAAGGTTATTTAGACGTTTTGCGCTCTATAAAGACTGATGTTTTTCTGGTTGTGAAGATTGGCCTTTTCAGTCGGTCAACACGAATGTACCCAAACGAGTTGGGTTATACCCTAATCCTGAAAATAATTACATGAGATTAATAAATACCATAGGATGACCAGTTTCGATCGTCAAGCGATCATCATCAGATGATAATCTATATCTATCTATAGACCTATATATAAAGCTCAATGTTTGTCTGTCTGTTATTTATACAAATCTACACCGTTTCACCGATCTGAACCAACATTTGTACACTTACCCTTTGGAACCCTACGGGTAACCCCGTCTACATTAAATCTCGGACAGACCACTACATTCCCTGCATTTAGGCCCTTTGTCAAAAATCTACACCCTTTCACCGATCTGAACCAAAATTTGTATACTTACCCTTTGGAACCCTGCGAGTAACACTATCTGCTTGAAATTTCGGATAGACCACTTCATTCCCTGCATTTAGGCCCTTTGGCACAATTCTACATCGTTTCACCGATCTGAACCAAACTTAACTTGGAATCCTGCGGGTAACACTGCCAACTTGATATTTTGGACAACTCTCTCCATTCCTACATTTAGAACAACAGACGAAATGAACTTGAAAACCACGTTTCAAGGTCCTAGAACCATTCATGTCCGTGGTAGTGTAACTGTATTTTATAAGTATATTGTTGGGTGGCAATGCGGGCTGCATCACGTCACCCCTACCAGTGTTCTGGTGCAGAATTGCGAAAATAGTTACATCTTGAGCTGCGTATAAATTGCAGACACGGTGAGTAATTAGTGCAAATAGATTTCTTAGGCCCCTTAAAACAGTATCATCATGAAAATATTATGCCTCTGAATAAGTGCGGTGGTGATGGTGCAATACATAGGGGTTATCAGCTGCAATAAGCTTTGGTTCTTTCAAATTTACTTTCATTTATTCCGATCCTCATCCTTGAGCGGTATGTGACGATACCTCAGGAGCTCCTGACAACCGAAGTTTTCCAAAGTGCTCTGATTATTTTTCTACGGCGCTATGCGACAAAGGACGACACTATTGATCTGTACTTTTCTAACAGCCAATTAGATATAGGCCCTAGGCACAGTCTTTCTAATCATATTTTTCAGTTCGTTTGTAAATTACATGTGTCAGTACTGTAGTAAGTAAATAGCCGTTTCCCTATTCATTATTATCATTATCATTACATGTTACATCCATTATACTGCACTACTTATCACCCCCACTACCATAACCACCACAATAATTATATATTTGAAATATTTTTTTCTGTCAGTTTAAGTATTGTTACGTGCCACCCCCCTAGTGGCACTTTTGTTGACTGGATTACGGTGGGTTGAAGCACAACACAGATTGTTCCTTTAAAGAAATAATTAACTTTATTGCGGCCAGAAAGATCCACCACTCAACAGCAAATACAAGCAATTATTACCTTACTCCAGTTTCCTCAAGTCTCTTCCCTGTGGAGCGCTCTTGCCCCCCTTTCACTTGTCAACAGACCACAGTTAATCCTCTCGCTAATGAGTCCGGTCCCGTATGCTGGCTGGAAATAGCTGCACTAAGTCTGTCTTTCACTGTTTTGCAACTCACCACAATGACCTCTGTCGCACTAGGTAGCGCACTCGCTCAAACACAGGCAGTCCCCTGTATGCCTCTCACTCCCTCGCTGTCAAGAGAATCGGCTTCACTAGGGGTTTCACAAGTCACCACACCTCTGTCGCTCAGGATAAACGCTCGCACTAGCTCGTAAAACACAACAACAACTGCTTGACCGGTCGCTCTTATATAGCAGGCCGGTGACTCAATAAATGCTTCTAGACCCATCCAGGGTTCACGGCTTCTCGAGGTTTCCTTCACTGGCGGAGTCATGAATATTCTGGACCATCCCTTTGTCCTAGTAGTCCTGTTGCATAAGGCGCGCGCAATACACTGAGGCAGAACAGCCCAGCCCTGGGGCAGTTGTGACTCATGCGGCGAGCGATGAAACAAACTCACAGCCGTAACAGTATCATGTGCCAGTTCTATCACCATTTTAGCATTTCACCAAACGCCATATAGATTACAACTAACATATACCGACAAGTTGCAATACCAATACTGCAACTAAATAAATGTACATATTGTAAATAGTTTCACCCGTATTGACAAATATCGATTTTATAGCCTAAGTGTAATGGATGTGATCATGATCGCTTGACGATCGAAACTGGCCATCCTATGGTATTTATTAATCTCATGTAATTTTTTCAGGATTAGGGCATAACCCAGCTCTTTTGGGTACAATCGTGTTGACCGACTGAAAAGCACCAAACTTTTGTTTACTGAGGCAACATTGAAAAATGGCTTCAAACCCCATATTATCACAATGTTTATTAACTAAATACATTTTATGTTCTCCTTGTAAAATCTTGATCCTCTCGTGGCGCAGTAGCTAGCATTGTTGGCTGTCACCCACGAGGTACCGGATTCGATCCCCGGCTCTGCCAAGAATTTAAAAGTCTTGGTATGGTCTGGTACGGGGTCTCCCAGCTTGGTGATGCAAAATGGGAACCTGGCGGATGCTATGGCAAGAGGAGGAGTGGAAAGGAACTGTCCACCCGACCACACGCGAACTTCGGCTCGGGATGCCTGGTGAGTGATCCCTTTCTAATTCAGGTCGCCTACGTCCCTGGAGGTGATATGGCACTCTTTTTTTTTTTTTTGTAAAATTTTGCAGTCCGTTCACAAGATTTGGATACATATAAATAACATATCCCTATAAGAAAATTTCATATTTCTTTGGAAATCCAATTTTTTGACTCCCAGTGAGTCCTTCTCGTCAGGCCAGAAACACTACCTACAGTACATCCTATTGAAGTCCATTGTCTGTGGCATTACCTTTTGCCAGGGGACTGAAAGCATAGCGAAATGCTCAAAGTTCTTTTATATTGTTGTTTCGTTTGACAGGCTGAGTGGCGCAGCAGTAACGTTCTCGCCTGTTGGTTGAGAACCATCGAATCCTGGCGCAGTCTGTTGGTATTTGCCGGTGCGCAAATGCGAGGGAGCCGTGTCAGTATTTACTGGCAGGTTCAAGATCTCATACGGGGTGAGATTCTGGCACCCAGTCCTCTCTAAAAGCCGCAGTAGCTAAAGGGACGTAAAACCAATAGCACTATTATTATGTTGTTTCGTTTAGGAGTTTGGATATCGTGGCCATTTATCCCTTGATATTTGGATGTTTGTAGAATTAGCTTGAAAACCTGTTACTGAGTTGTCTGTAGTATTCCATGTACTTGTAACTGAGGCTAGTATTGGGAAGAAGGTGACAGTGGCCATACCGGCATTTGCCTGAAGTGGAAATGGGAAACTTATTAAAATCTCTTCCAGGAAGGTGGAAGTGTGAACTAAACCTACCGTACCTTTTTTGAGTTTTGTCTCACAAGGCTGAGTGAACATTGTTCCCGTCTTTAGACTAACTTTCTTGACAGAGCAGACAATCGAACCCTGGATGTTAGAACCTGAGTCTCAACATGAACCCCGAGACCATAAAAGTCGGCTAAGAAGGATACAGATTATCATTATTTTTCAACAGGATGGACAGAAGCAGATCCCTGAAGCAGTCGTCAACTACTGTCCCGATGGGAAGAGATCTCTAGGTCCCCCCAGGAAAATGCATATCTTTTGTATAGACCGTAACATTTCTTCTAGGACTAGGCTATTAGCCTACATGAAAGGATGATGATTATATATTTAACAGACGGATCCGAAAGAGGGTTGTTGTTGTTGATTCATTTAGGGTCTTTGCGGCATCGTGGTCATGTAGCCCCAAGTACTTGGGTGTGTGTTGAATTTGTCGGATAACCTGTGTTATTGTGATGGCTGCATTCGTGTGTGTAGTTGTAATTCAGATGAGGGTGGGAAGGAGACGAGCCGTGGCCTTAATTTAGGAACCATCTCGGCAATCGCCTGGAGTAGAAGTGGGAAACCACCATAAAACACTTCCAGGATGGCTGAGGTAAGAATCGAGGACTCACGAGGCAGGGTGTACCCTGTCCAGCCATGAGAATTAAATTTCTTGACAGAGCCGGGAATCGAACCCGGGCCTCCACGGTGACAGCCACTAGGCAACGAAGCTGACGAAGCGGAAAGAGTTCTACGACTGATCTCAAAGTTTCTTTTTATAATTATTTATAATTTTCGGGGTAGCAAGGATACATGTTATTAGCCTAAAAATGTAAAAGTAGGTTCATGATATCAGTCCGGGACATACAGTAAATAAAAGGTAATAAGGTAATATCAACTTTGCGGTCATCATCGAGTAACTCCATACCTCCAAAACAATTCACCGTATCGGTATCTACTGATTGTGAACATGTTCAAGATAATACTGTTAATGGTTTTAACTACTGCGGCTTTTAGAGACGCCGGAATTTTGCTCCGAAGGGGATCTTTAACGTGCCCGTAAATCTACTGACACGGCTCCCTCGCATTTGCGCACCCTCAATTGCCAGCTGGCTGCGCCAGGATTCGATCCTGCAACCTTGGGAACAGCAAGCGAGAACGTTACCGCTGAGCCACGCAGCCAGCCGAACATGTTGATGAGAATGCCACTTTAATTACCAGGTCGATTCGAATTTATCCACAAACCAACTCTGGCAATAAACAAAGCGGCATATCCATTTAATTTCATAGTGCCATAATTTGCCTCACAGCAAGGTACATAACGCTTCCTTGGCGTCTAGGAGTATTGTAATGAAATATTAGTGAAGAGTTTGATTGTTAAATTCATTGATTCTACATACAACTTAATACAAAAAACAACAAAGTCACTTCTACAACTTTCAGCAGTCCGCCCCGCTAGCACTCTTGGCTGTCACCGCGGAGTCCCGGCTCTGTCAAGAAATGTAATTCTGAGGGCTGGAACGAGGTACACTGAGAAGAGGTGGGTTCGATTCCCACTTCAGCTACCCTGGAAGTGGTTTTCCGTGGTTTCCCACTTCTACTGGTTCATACATTAAGGCCACGGCCGCCTCTTTCCCAATCCTCATTGATTTACAAATACACACACTAATACAGCTATCACAATAACACTGGTTATCAGACAAATTCTACACACACGCAAGTATGACCACGATGTCGCCAAGCCCTAAATGGAACAACAACTTTCAGCAGGTCTCATCTACCACGAGGAATTGCACCGGTGTTGGAAGAGTAAGCAATAGACTGATTTAAAGTTCTGTCCTGTTACTGTAATCATCAACAAAAGCTAGCACGTGAGCTTAGCATGGAGGAAAGAAAGAAAGGAGATGCCTTCGCTGCGCTGCCTAGCGCAAGCTTCTGAAGCCAAACGGCTCGCCCACTTTGGTTGCAAGAAAATGGCTGTCCCTATGCTTAAAGCCGTAAACCACTCCAACTAGTAATGGATTTTAGTGACATAAAACTGCAATGACGAGTCAAGATTTTTTCTTGGATAGGCAGAATACACTCTGTACATCACGATACTTGGCACAAATAAGCTGCGTTATCGTTTTAAAAGCCAATTTAAATATAAATATGAGAGCACCTTTGCGAGACTAGTTTTGTAAGGAAGACGCGGAAAAACGTAATAATACGCTGAAACACTGATTAAATTGAATGCAGGTGTCTGAAGATGGAGTTATACCAAAGAAGGAACATCTTGGGAATTAATGATGCCGAACTAATTTCGGTATTTACACCAAATTGAGTTTTATGTTCTTATTGGTGTTGAGGCATTCATCAGTTTTTAGGCCTAATTTCGAGCACAGCTAATTTCACTCATTGGTCGTACACATTTTGATATTCAAGAATACGAACCTCAAAATTAATAAACAGAACAATTAAAAAAGGACGCATATTTGCACAAAAATACGGTATAGCCTATACGTTTCGGTACCGTACGGTATTTTCTTTGTGGGGGGTAGAAACTTGACGATTAGCCTCGAATTGATGAATTATGTAGGCCTACCGTAATTATTGACCGACAGCCGTTTGATTATTTGGGATTTCCAGAGGAATGATTTTTATTTTTTTGGTATATAGGGTAGGCCTACACATGCTGCGAGTAGAATTGAGAGTTTTTTTTAAAATAACTTATCACTACTGTTATTACGTTTCCAAAGTTGTATAACCGGAGCACGATAAAAACCAGGGCCAAAATAAGGTTTAGCCATGTACAATGCCCCATGCAAGTCACAGAACACCGAATACGAGTTAAGGTTACGCCCACTTTGGTTGCAGCGCTTGGCTTCACTCATACGAACTCAGGGCATCTCCTCTTATTCTTTCCTCCATGGAGCTTAGCGTATTTTTCACATCTTACGGCCTCCCCACAGTGTTGCCAATTCTACCAACAGCACGGTTTCTACATCTGTCAATCGGCGGATCAGGGCGAGTGTGAGTTGAGGGAAGGCAAGTACACTCCGCATCAAGCGCTGTTGACACTAGGAGATTGCGTGTTGTTCAGCTGCTAATAATACCAATTCTACTGTAATTACGAACTAGGTACTTTTCCGTTAAGGGTATGAATCCCTTGAAACTATTCCCATATCACAAATTTGAAATACCCAACTGACCAATCGCAATGCTCGTGCCACAATGATCTATTGACATACAGTGGACACTGTACTGCTCGGGTTTAAGCTCTGTGATCTTGCGGGGTGAAGAGCAGAGGCAGGGAAGGGTCAGGCGAGAATTGAGAAGCATGTTAACAGACCGCCGTGTTACCTGATATTCCCGTCTATTCCAATACTGCTAACATGGGGTCTTTGCTGAAACCAGTGTGGCGTTGCGAATGAGTGAGTGAGTAACCGACCAATGTATTTGGTTCTGTTACTAGGCACGGACCGGGAAACCTAATCACTCGACACCATCACTTCTCATAGTGCGCGATCCACATTCCTCTCAGGTTCACGCAGCTTCAACCCGAGCAGTATCGATATCCCCAGAAATACAGATTGCATCACATAGCTGACAAGCTTGTAGTTCATACATCTACCGCCGGCAAGGATTCGTCATCCAGGTATTTTCATAATTTCTTTTAGGGTAGCTACAAAACTGCCGGTTATATTCTCACCTCCGAGGTTAAAGAATCGAATTCTGGCAGCCAGGATGCTTAGATAAAAAAGACCGCAGTAGTAGACTAGATTTACTGCCACGATAAAAAAAACCTTATGTTACCTACAACCACCTCAACTTTACGTCATGTTAAAAAAGTAAGGAAGGTTGTAGATTTGGTTTGTTGGTTCCTCAGTTTAGGGGCTGCGACAACGCGGTCATGTAGCCCCGTGCACTTTGGGTGTGTGTAGAATCTGTCTGATAACCGGTGTTAATTGTGATGACTATTATTAGTGTGTGTTTCTGTTTCTTAATTCAAGTAAGGACTGCAGACTGAATTTTTCAAGTAGTTCCTACCTTTGCCGCCAAACGCCACCAACTACTAGTTCAGAACTTGGCCACTAGACGCCACCGCAGTCAGCTCCTGGCGACGAACATCTTGAACCTAATTTAGCTTCGCACAGGTGTAATTAGTGGAAGGTTCTTTAACATGCCATAACTCTATGACATAGGACCGCCGGCATGCTACGCCATCGAAGCCGCTGATACAGATAAGGATAATAATAATTTTCTCGGTGGCTCAGTGGTAGGGGATCCACCGCATGCAACAGAGTTCGATTTCCGGCAAAACTCCACCGCATTCCGTGTCGTACGACTTTTGGTGATTACTAGACACTGCGTATGTGTTAAATTGGTAAAAGTTTTATCCATATTGACTAATGGTAATATGTATTGGCAAGGCAGATTACACAATACATATTAAGACACAAATAATTAAATCCCAGTCACATGTAGCCCACTAGAGTTCAGGTTAGTCCGTTAGTTGAGGAGAATATATTATACCGGTAGGCTATATTTAACGTACCGTAGGGTACCGGTTATGCTATCACTTTGAATCAAATTTTGGCAGTCAGGATGCTCAAATAAAAGAGAGCGTAGTAGTAGATTTACTGCCACGCTAATAAATAAAAACTCTTGTTACGTACAACGAATGTTGTAGTTTTACGTGACCTATAATCTTGCGATCATGAGCCACGGGACCTGCATTTTACGTGGAATCCGAACCACAGGACAGGCTATTTCACTTCGAAAATCTCACATGGATTAACCGGAAATCTAACCAGCTCCGCCTTGGTGAGAGGCAAACAGCTTGACCACTGCAACATCACGCCCCAAAGGAATGCCAAACCCCAGATTAATAGTTATGCACAAGGCCAAAGGGTCCGACTACCTCTAATTTTAGTATATTGATATTTTTAACAGTTTGCTCAGGGGAAGCTTATAAAGCGCACGGAGGCCAGTTTCTTTTCTCGCGATTTTCACTAAAATCGTTACTGCGTGGCTTCCATTGATCATAAATAATTTCCTATAGAAACCTTCCTCGAGATATCCGATACAGAACGGTGAAAACTGCATCAAAATCCATCCAGTGGTTCTGGAGATTACCCGTAACATCCAAGAATGGGGGGACTCTGTTTTAGAGTAGGTAGAGATTAAAATTCTAGGAAGGGCAGATAATGTCGCTGTTCCGCCCCTTTATATGACAACCATTATCAAATTATAATTTGGGTTTTGTGAGGGATTAACGAAAATAAAACACAAATGAGGTTAATTGCCAGCATTCACCGGGATTGAAGAAACAGGACTAGATAAAACCATACTCAGAATGGCTGCTGACGGCACCGTGATTCGAAATGCAGTCAAGAATTTCCGGGATGGTACCCAAATTAAGGCCTCTGCAGGCTCATATCAAAATCCTAGCCTCAATTAGAAATTCAAACTCTAGAACAGCCATCATACAGGTTATCAGAAACTCCCTAAGTCCCTACAATGAATCAACAACTCAAGAAATATATCTAAAGGAGCAAAGGATTTATTTTGTACCAATAGATTGTCATCACTATGGTAGATCAGTACATGAATGAAACTCCAGAGCATACAGGATTACTTTCATAAAACTTTATTATTGCCATCAGCCCACCCATAATTTTAGTCTATGGATATTTTCAAAGGAAGCAGGAGACTTCTGTTACTTAGGAAGCAAAATAACCAATGATGGACGGAGCAAAGAGGATATAAAAAGTAGGTTATCTCAGGCAAGGAAAGCATTTCTACAGAAAAGGAATCAGTTGACATCGAATATAGATTTAGGTATTAGGAAGTCATGCCGGCCCCGTCAGGGATTTTAAAAACTGACGTGAGGGTTGGAACGGGGTGCACTCAGCCTCGTGAGGACAATTGAGTAGCTGTCTGACAGTGAGGCAGCACTCCGATCACGAAAACCAAGATTAACGGCCGAGGGGACCCGATGCGCTGATCACGTGTCACCCCAATATCTGCAGGCCAAATGGCTGGGCAGCTGTCGCTTGGTCGGCCTAGGCCCATCGTGGGCTGTAGTGCCAGGGGTTGACTTTGTTGATTAGGAAGTCATTTTTGAAGGCCTTTGTCGGGAGCGTGGCACTGGACTATTGGTGCAGCAGAAAGGAGGAGAATGGAAGCGTTTGAAAAGCGGTGTTACAGGAGAATGAAGATTAGATGGGTAGATAGGTTTACAAAAGAAGAGGTATAAAGACGAGTGGGAGAGGAGAGATGTTTCTGGCGACTGCTAATGAAGAGAAGAGATAGCTTGGTAGGACATATACTAAGACACCCAGGAATAGCAAGCTTAGTTATGGAAGGAAGGGTCGATGACAAGAACTGCAGGGGTAGACCAAGGTTAGCATATGTTAAACAGATTGCCTCAGATGTAGGGTGTGGTAGCTATGTAGAGATGAAACGATTAGCTCAGGACAGGGAGGCTTGGAGGGCTGTATCAAACCAGTCAAAAGACTGAAGACTCAAGCAACATGTTTGCACTCACATTGCAGTGTGATGTGCTGACATCTGTCGAATGTATTGTGATATACGATTATTTTCAAGGTTTTAAAGGGCTATTTGTAGACAAACAGGATATTAAATCGTCCGAACAGAAAATCTGCTCTTTCCATTACCTAAAAATTGGAAGTGTTCAGGGATAAAAAGGTCTTATGGTAACCCTTTTACATTTAGATGAAAACTTAAATCAATTTCTATATGGTCCCGAATTCACTGCGTTGGCCGCTAACATGACAAAGAAAGTAGTATAAATTGAAATCAATGGGAACTTGTCATGGTGTTCAACCTGCAATGATGTTAGCTACCCAATACTGAAAAGCCAATACAAAATTTCAAGTTGATAAGTAAAAAATTTGAACTGCAGAGCACATTATCGCTTCTGTTAAGGCCTGGTGACTTTACACATTAATTGGCACCAGAACTAAAATTGGCTGTGCCACTTGCTCAGCTCTACATAAAAACAAATCATACAGTATTTTTCCTTAAAACAGACAAAAAACCACACATACCGTAAACTAAACCCCTGAGATATCACATTTTTATAAATAATCCGCAGAGCTAGATCATTTGTGGATCAATTAACATTAATATAATAACTTCTGATAAAATGTTTTACATGCAGTCAACACTATATTCAATAAGTTGAAATTTGTCGTTCATTATGTAACACTGGCAGCAAATATACAGTTCACGTCACGATTTTGGTCGGTTAGTCCTGATTGCACAGTCGTACAGAGGACTGTGCAATCGGAACTCACCGACCAAATACCGTGGCGTGAACTGTACATATCTAGATAGATATTATTAGTTCCTTTTGTATTGATGTTAGTTCAAATAAAACAACTTAATATATTAACTGCTAAATGCTATCAAATCAACTGAGTCAGGTTACCAAACAGACAACCTCCAAATTCCAGTGCACATACCTTACTCCCCCCTTTCTTCATTGTCCCATTATTCCAGCATAGGTCCCAAATTCTTGTTTGAATCCCATGACCCTTTTGCAAATGGATTATGAGAAGGAAGGAGAAACAATCAAATTTAAAACCCAGGAGGTTGGTAATTGAAAAAGTAATTTTTATTTTGCATTACACAATGTAGTACAAGAAATACAATTACTGCATATTATAAAAAGAACCACACAACTGAAACTGCATTCTCGCCCAGGTCTGTTCCAAGCAACTTGCAGTTCAACTGGATCTAGTGGACAGATCTGTAAGAATACAAACATGAAGCTATTAATATAATAAATGTGGAATGTAACTTATAAGGCACTGAACATGTAAGAATGCAGGCTATGCTTATCAAGAAAATATACTGTCAATGGCCATAGTGGACTTGGGCTATTAGGTCGTTCATTGTACAAAGAGTGTACAAACCATATAGATGAAGGATAGAAAGCACAACACAAACTCACAACTTCCAGATTTGGCTTCCATTACTCTACCTCTGAGCTTATGTGGAGACACTTTTGGTTTTTCTATGCATTACCATGTCGGACATAATTGCTCGGAGACAGGGCAAAGGCAGTTAGAGCTGGATGTCACAGGTTGTGTCCCACATGTTTCGTACGTTCTAACTTTTAGCGTCATCTATGTGGTTTGTAGGCCCACTCTCTGTAAAACACACAACCAACCGGTAATAATAGTAGAAATTTCCTTTCTCGTTTGATGGGTCATCTTTTACAATTTACCAGATATAATGGTATTTGGGCCTTTATCATATACAATCAGAGAGAAAAACATAACAGAAAGCTCTGATGCACAAAACAAGACTTCAACCTACAGTGTAATAGTAAAAAAAGTAATAACGGTGGGCACAGAAGGTAGAGCATATTGAAAGGCAAGTCATTTGTCCCTGGCACATAGAATTACATGGCATCCTTGAAACTTCTGTGTTCTCCAGAGTAGCTGGCAACAGTTGAGGAGACGAGAACCCATGAAAAAATTTACTAAACTACTGATTTTAGCTATGTCAATACCTTCTGTAATGATTCAAAATAGATTTCCCTTATATATCATGACAGAGTAAAATTCCAGCTGTGTTGGCTATCATCCGCATGAATTATGCACAACTAAATCAGCGCCAACCCCACGCATACTGTTACTAATTGCTTTTGTAAAAGTTACATTTGCCTAGACCAATAATTCTTAGGTGGCGGCCCTGTGTTAGTCTTTGTCTCAGGTGACAAGAAGTGGAACTACCTATGACGCAAGGATTTATTAATGAAATCACAGAAGTGGAAGTTAGGAAAGCCATCTCTAAAATGATGATTCATAAAGCAACCCATAAGAACGAAGGGTAAAATTTATAAAACTGCCGTAAGACCAATCCTACTCTATGGTAGTGAAACATGGGCTACTACAAAGCCACATGAGCAAAAGCTACTTACCACTGAAATGTGTATGTTACGTTGGGCAAGTGGAGTTACTCTCAAAAGATAAAATCCGTAATGAACATGGGTGAGGCAGTTTAAAAGTAGCGCCTATTCCGGTAACTGAGAAACCTTTGGAGTCCAGGATAAGGTGGTATGGCCATGTTATGCGAAGACCGGAGGGGATCTTTAACGTGCCAGTAAATCTACTGACACGGCTCCCTCGTATTTGCGCACCCTAAAATGCCAACTGACTGTGCCAGGATACGAATCTTCAACCTTGGACCCAGCAGGCAAGGACATTACAAGCAGCCAGGAAGTGTTATACAGAAGCTACTATATTCATAATGTCGATTATTCAGGTCCGTATTGACGTAACTCTAACTTTGAAAGAATAATGGATTTTCCGCCTTCAATACTGTTTATTACTATTACTTACAGGGACTAGTTTCGGGGGTAAATACTCTCCCTTCCTCAGCCTGGACAGGCGGAAAATCCATTATTCTTTCAAAGTTGAAGCTACTATATCCCGATACTGACCTATGCTTCAGAAACGTGGACAATGAAGAAAAGAGACATAAGCAGAATACAGGCAGGTGAAATGAAGTTCCTGCGAAGTAGGATCGGAGTAACAAGAAGAGACAGGGTGAGGAATGAAAAGGTCAGGGAAATGGTGAAGGAGGAGCCCTTGCAAGGTAGGATCGAGACATCAAGACTGAGGTGGTATGGACACTTAAAGAGAATGGATGAGAAGATGATTCCCTAGGGGATACATGAGATGCAGATGCAGAAGAAACGACCAAGGGGAAGACCAAGAGATAGATGGCTGAAAGGAGTGGAGGAATGTGTCAAGAAGAGAGGCGAGGACTGGACCAGAGTGACAGCGGAGAGGTGGTGGGATGAAAGAACTAAGTGGCGAGGCTTATGTTTCAAACAGACCCAGCCTGGGGCTGGAATCTGTACAAGATGATGATGAGTTCCTTTTTGTAACAAACAAAATTTATTAATCTCATGTAGCCCAATTTTTTTTCAGGGTTAGGGAATAACACATCCCATTTGGTTACAATCGTGTTGACCGACTGAAAAGCACCAAACTTTTGTAATAAATAATAATTGTGGAAATGCTGTGGTAATAGAGGTTTTGTCCTCCACTGACTATAACCCATCCCCCATCCCCTTTTTTCATCACAACTTACATAGTAAAATTCCAGTCGTGACTGAATTATGGGACAAGGATGAGAAGATACAAACACAAAACAAACTGTTGTTTTTTGTGTGGAGAGCTGAGATATTTATGTTGCGAGAGCAGAATATAAGAGAGCAACCAACTGATTACGGAAAATGACTACGAGGGTGTTATTGCATTAGTTCAGCAGTGCCAACATTATCGTTTGGTGCCGGTTTTGCTGCTGAGTTCAAAAGTGGCGAACGTCGACTAAGGCTTTACATACAAACACAAACCTAACCTGGGGCATATGCACCAGATCCCTCTTCTGTACTACAGTAATTTTGGCTCTTCTTTTGCAGTGCCGATGTATGACCGAACTATGTATAAAGCCCATAATATAATATGTGTCATAAATGCAAAATTTCCTAACACCAACAATATCTCACAGCTCTTGACAGACTCCTATAATGTGCCTCAGCGCACTCCCACGTAGCGAGGTTAGATGCCTGTCTGGCCGAAAATTACTGATGTAAAAGTTGGAAGAGACCAAATTATACATCACTACTTGGTTCGACGGCTGCCTTGATGAAAGAAACCATTGGCAGCTACTTGGTTAGCAGACTGGGAATCGTGCATTGTGTGGTGTCGCCGGCTCGATACGGTATCGAAGCTGTTCGAACTGTTAGCCGACCTCACACATAAAGTAAGCGGAGCACTGACGGCCCAGACCAGCGATTCCCAACCTTTTTTCCTCCCGGACCCCTTTATACATATTTATCTAAAATAGTACCCCTAAAACGTTCAATATTTTACGGGCAATATGTACATAACTTAATAAAAACATTAATGATAAAACGTATTATTTGAATACCGTATAACTAATATTTTTCATGTATTATTTGTTTGCTGTTAGTATGCATTTCATTTCAATAAAATGCTACATATAATTTGTCAATTTTACTTTCATTTACTTGGGCAAATGAAGATGTATAAACATTTAGCTGAGGAAAATAAACAGTACAGTACATAACATCTTTTTGTTTTTGATTTTATTGGAAACTAATTAATTCTAGCGATTAGTTTGGCAAAACTAGACAAATCAAGACAATAGCAGTGGGTCGGTGAAAGTGACAGGGGATGGGATAGGGTGGGAACATCGATCTTGATGTGCGTGAATAAGACGGCACTGCGCGCCGGTACATTACGACTGAAACGTACGATGGGAACATGGCGCCCGCCATTACCGTTTAATTTTGGAGTACCCCTAAGCAATTCGTTGCATACCACCAAGGGCTACGCGTACCCCAGGTTGGGAACCACTGGCCTAGACAATGTTTTATGCAACCTTTCCCTCTCGTACGGTATGTGTGAATGTATTAAGACTATTAGCGGTTCGAATGCCACTGTCGAGAGCCCTGCAGATGGTTTCCCGTGGTTTCCCATTTGGACACCAGGCACATGCTGGGGCTGTACGTTAATAAAAGGCCACTGCCGCACCCTTCCGCGCCTAGTCCTCTTCTATCCCAATGTCACCATACGACCTATCTGTGTCGGTGAGACGTAAACCAAATTGTACATAATAATAACAATATTAATATGGATTATTCCCCCCCTCACTGATAAGTCTTTGGTTTCTGGGAAGGATGTAATACTGTCGAGGATATTAACAAACGTATGTTCCTGAAACGGAACAAATTAATTGCATATTATACACATACTGTTGCCACACGATTGTACGAAGAACGTGTTGTGACCCGTCGCCTTTGATCTGTAGGCAGTTTGAATATTCTGGGGAGACATGTGCATCGAATCATCGCACAAAAACAGATCGTGGCTGTCTCCACATTACAGCTACTGTTTGAAGGGGTTATATGCACACACTATACAGCAGTACACAGGACGAGCCGGTACCGCCTAGCACAATGCTCGAACACAGCTTGCTTGAGGTTTCTGGGCTCATAAGAGCACACCGATAGGTCAAGGCGCGCACGAAAGCCCGAACTTGTTCGAACTCTGACGTCATCTGTTCGAGCCGAGCTCAAGCACATCACTATGTATAACCCACCCGCCATCCCGAATTATAACATGACTTATAGGGTATAGTAAAAATTCCAGCTGTGTCTGCCATTATCGGCGTTACAACAGTATTGCCAACCCCACGCAAACGGTACTAATTGTATAGGTGGTCTTTCGTCCAGATCAATGTTCCTTTTGTCAACTGTGCCCCGCTAGTTTCCCGCGACCATTCTAACCTTCGTTTAGTCCAATCCAATGGTTTTTGACAATGGTTCCAGTCTAACGTGTCCTGGGCCCTATTTCATAAAACTCAACAGGTTTCTATGGTCAAGGGAGCAATAAAATATTTAAAGTATGATATATACTAGAAATTCGTTCTCATTAAGAGTAGCCTAGGTGTTTCGATTTATTTTCTTCCGCACGACTCTGTCATATTACTTGAAAGCAAAGATTTAGTCTTTGAAAATATTTTTCCATCTCAACTTAAAAAGAATCCCCTTTAGCTCGCCTAAAAATCCTAGGCCTAGACCTACTGATAATAATAATAATAATATTATTTGTTTTACATCCCTTTCAACTACTGCGGCTTTTAGAGACCCCAGACTGGGGGAATTTTGCCCCAAAGGGGATCTATAACGTGCCAGGAAATCTACTGACACGGCTCCCTCGCATTTGCACACCCTCAAATTCCAGATAACTGCGCCAGGATTCGATCCTGCAACAGCAGGCGAGAACATTACCGCTGCGAAGCACGCGACCAGCGTAGACCTACGGCTGTCAAAGAGACAGATCTACATAATAACAGCACACTGTAAATGAACAGGGTCTTTCATATAAAGTAAGAACGGCAAGCGGCAGATTTGTTATTCGCTACTGCGGTGGCCTTGGCCGAGCTTGTGGCGCGCCATGGTCCCCTGATGTACCATTAAAAGCGTGCGCGTAGTACATACGAGGGCTGATTTTTTTCAAGTTCCGATGGACTGTATAAAAATAATAGATTGACATACCAAACTGAATTTTACACTAAATGTTAGCTTGTTTTATTCTTATGTCTCAACATAATCGTCAAAACGATTGAAACATTGTCATATCGTTACACCAGCTTTCCAATGCCCTCGGCAAAACATTGTGTCGCCAAAGAGGTGGGTACGTCTGGAGTCTCTCCTGAAGTTTTTCCCTTTTGCTAGGCGTTGCCGCCCAAACATACCTTCAATTCTTGAAAAAGGTGAAAACCATTCACAACCACACTGTACCAACGTTACGATAGATTTTTCAAAGAATTCAACTGTGAAGTTTTGGACCATCTGCCGTTTAGTCCAAACCAGCACTGAATGATTTTCACCTCTTTCGAGAATTGAAGGTATGGTTGGGCGGCAACGCCTCGTCAAAAAGAAAAAACTTCAGGAGATTGTCCAGAGGTACCCACCTCAGTGGCGGCCGAATATTTTGCCGAGGACATTGGAAAGCTGGTGTAATGGTTGGTACGACAAATGTTTCAATTGTTTTGGCGATTATGTTGAGACTTACGAATATAACAAGCAAACATTGAGTAGTAAAATCAGTTTGGTATGTCAATCTGTTGTTTTTATACAGTCCATCGGAAATTGAAAAAGAAAACAGCCCTCGTATGTACTACGCGCGCGCTTTCAATAGTACAGCAGGGGGCCATGGCGCGGCACAAGCTCGGCCAAGGCCACCGCACCAGCGAATAACAAACCTGCCGCTTGCTGTTCTGATTTTATATGAAAGACCCTGTTTATTGGTTCTGAAACGTTAACGCAAACTTTAACATTATCCTTCACTAGTGTTCGTCACACATGTGCTCTAAAGATCGTCAGCTATGACGACCTATGGACACGATCATCAAACGACAATTTAACTAATGCAGGGTGCTTCAGAACTACAATATTGCCGCTGTTAGTTAGGTCTTACAAGGAGATATGACAATGTGCCATTTATCGTCACAAATGACTAGCATTGGTAAAGTGCCGTTTTAAAAACCAGTGTTCGTCGCCAGCATTTCTAACCAAACTAGGAACATGCGCACGAAATAGCAAATCGCGTATGTTATAGAAACAATTACCAACTATATCACACACTTGTAACATTTTAAAATGTCGGAACATAACACGCATGCACATAATTAACACGTGTGCCTGCTTAGCACATGCGAGAAGCAATACGCCGCGTCAAGACAGCTCAACTCACACGAGATGTTTGACGCTGGGATAACATATTACATCGCACGCATGATTTCGCAAAGTTGCTCATTATCGGCAACGAAGATATGACGAATCTCGTAAGACTTCGTGCATTGTGAAAGACCCGTTGACATCCTTATTATATGCACTTATATACGAGAGTGACGACTATTGGCTCAGTGACGAAAACCGGTACCGTACAGTTACCTTAATAATGTACAACTACCTTAGGCCTATTATATGAATGGAGCCCCCCAGAAGGAAATCCTACGTACGTCACTGATCTTAATCACTCTACTACTGCCGCTTTTTAATCGCTCCATTCCAGCGATTCTAACAACACTGTAGGCTATAAATATAACGGAAAACTTCCCAACGCACAGAAATACGAAAAGATAGGTTAAGGTAATAATAGACATGTAAACAAGGCACCTGTAGAATTTTCGATGACAATTGTACAACCACGGCTGACATATTCATTAGTTCATAAAGAAAAACTGGTGACATGTGTGACATATTTGTCAGATTTCTACCTGTCGTATTACAACTTTATGAAACAGATTTCTGACAATATGTCACGACAATTTACAAAATTGTCGCAACATATTTGTCGATTTATCATGCTTTGAGAAACGGAAACTTGTCGAACTATCAAATTATCCGGATATTTTAAGTCATCTGGCATATGTCGACTTGTCCAGTTTATTGATATAGGGCCCAGATCAACGGTTACAGCCTAATGCGTCTAGATTCTAGCTTCCAGCCGCAGACGAATGGGTTTTGCCTAGTGGTGGTGTATTTTATATCTTACATGTTGGGCACACTGCCGTGACACCAACGTCTCGTCATGTGTTGCTCACAAGAGGAGGATACGATGCATGGGTCACCGATCCGAACCATCTTTAGTACACATGTAGGGCATTACCAGGCGTGTAACAGGTGCAAGTAGTAAGGTGCGCTTCTCAGCAGTTTCCGAGAAATTAATTAATTGCAATTACATGTCGGCGTCTATGTGCGTCGTACGCTAGCAAGAATCCGAAGAATCCTGCTTAATAAGGGCGGGATCGCTGCATCGAATGCCACCGGTGAGCCTTTGCAGTGTGTTGTTTTTTTTTTTTGTACCGATAACACGAGTCACTGCTTGCGGGGTACGAGGGTGGTCTGATGGTTCACAGACGTGCAATGAACGGAACAGACTGGGCCTTAAATGTATATATTTATCATCATCATCATCTTGTACAGTTTCCAGCCCCAGGCTGGGTCTGTTTGGAACATAAGCCTCGCCACTTAGTTCTTTCTTCCCACCACCTCTCCGCTGTCACTCTGGTCCAGTCCTCGCCTCTCTTCTTGACACATTCCTCCACTCCTTTCAGCCATCTATCTCTTGGTCTTCCCCTTGGTCGTTTCTTCTGCATCTGCATCTCATGTATCCTCTTGGGAATCTTCTTCTCATCCATTCTCTTTAAGTGTCCATACCACCTCAGTCTTGATGTCTCAATCCTACCTTGCAAGGGCTCCTCTTTCACCATTTCCCTGACCTTTTCATTCCTCACCCTGTCTCTTCTTGTTACTCCGATCCTACTTCGCAGGAACTTCATTTCACCTGCCTGTATTCTGCTTATGTCTCTTTTCTTCATTGTCCACGTTTCTGAAGCATAGGTCAGTATCGGGATATAGTAGCTTCTGTATAACACTTCCTTGCTTTTTTGTGGGACATCTTTATTCCACACTAAGCTCCTAATGCTTCTCAGAAATGCTTCTGCCTGTCTGCCACGTTCCGTAATCTCTTTGTCATTTCTCCCATTTTCCTCCACTATACTTAAATGTATATATTTATACATATACATATATATATAAATAATAGAATATACCTGACCGTGTATAATAACAATGTATTTGCAATGCCAATGCTGTATATTATGTAGTCACAAACGTTTAACCCCCATACGACGATTTTGGAATCTCTTTTCCCGCTCACATAACACGTTATTACAATTGACTGCGGGACTACTATACATTGCGATACGGCCGCGTATAAAATTCCCCTAAAACAAAATGGCGGCTTCCGTGACGTCATCAACGACGTCACGAAATACTACTCTGGCAAGCTTACGGGAAAAGCCTGGGTAATAGGGGTTTTTTGGGTGGGGAAACACCAAAAAACGTCAATTTTTTTATATATCGAAATCTATATTTGAGCTATATAGTTCAACTAAAGATTCCGATACATGAAAAAATTTCGCGAATTCACGTATTCTATGTATCGAAATCTATATTTGAGCTATTTAGTTCAACTAAAGATTCCGATACATGAAAAAATTTCGCTAATTCACGTAAGAATAGTTTTTTGGGTGGAAAAACGCAAAAACCGTCAATTTCTTTCTATGTATCGAAATCTATATTTGAGCTATGTAGTTCAATTAAAGATTCCGATACATAAAAAGAATTCGCAAATTCACGTAAGAATAGTTTTTTGGGTGGAAAAACGCAAAAACCGTCAATTTCTTTCCATGTATCGAAATCTATATTTGAGCTATATACTTCAATTAAAGATTCCGATACATAAAAATAATTCGCAAATTCACGTAAGAGGAGTTTTTTGAGTTGAAAAACACAAAAACCGTCAATTTCTTTCAATGTATCGAAATCTATATTTGAGCTATATAGTTCAATTAAAGATTCCGATACATGAAAAAATTTCGCTAATTCACGTAAGAGGAGTTTTTTGGGTGGAAAAACTCAAAAACCGTCAATTTCTTTCCAGGTATCGAAATCTATATTTGAGCTATATAGTTCAATTAAAGATTCCGATACATAAAAAGAATTCGCAAATTCACGTAAGAATAGTTTTTTGGGTGGAAAAACGCAAAAACCGTCAATTTCTTTCTATGTATCGAAAACTATATTTGAGCTATATACTTCAATTAAAGATTCCGATACATAAAAAGAATTCGCAAATTCACGTAAGAGGAGTTTTTTTGGTGGAAAAACACAAAAACCGTCAATTTCTTTCCATGTATCGAAATCTATATTTGAGCTATATACTTCAATTAAAGATTCCGATACATAAAAAGAATTCGCAAATTCACGTAAGAATAGTTTTTTTGGGTGGAAAAACGCAAAAACCGTCAATTTATTTCTATGTATCGAAATCTATATTTGAGCTATATAGTTCAATTAAAGATTCCGATACAGGTCAATGCCATCATAAAACATTGTGATCAATAATGTTGTTTTTGCTGGGGGGGCTGCGCCCCCCCACACCCCCCCTCCCCTCCGATAGGTTGGTATTTTTATATTTTCCAATATTGGCTGCAAACACAAAAACCGTCAATTTCTTTCTATGTATCGAAATCTATATTTGAGCTATATAGTTCAATTAAAGATTCCGATAGGTCTAATACAAAACATTGTCATATCTATTTTACAGGTGTTCATGTACACGCCAATTTGTCTAAATCCATTCCTATTTGAACAGGCGTATTCCCCAACACCGTTCCTGACGTAATATTATCGTTTAAACAACTTTCATATTAAATTCAACAACCAAAATATATGTATGAACAACGTAAAAACTCACCGATATATTCCAAATGCTGTATTATTCCACATGCATACCTGCCAACCTCTCAAAGTGAAAAATCGGGAGATTCTACGCGGCGACGGGGGGGGGGGGGGGGGGGGGGGGGGCGAGGGGGAACGCTACATAATACATACACAGGCTAAGACATTGCACCAAATATGTATCGAAGATCATATTATTGGTCGTTGTTGCAGGTGACTGAGGCTGATTTTGCCCTCTTCAAAAAGGTCTTGCTATATTCTTGCTCAAAACACTTCCCTTTCTGAATCGACTTCAGAGTTATAAGTTTATCCAAAGTCTTGTCAGAGAGAGATGACCTGAACATCCTCTCACACTCTGCATTACTATGCGGAATGGTCAGAATGGAAAGCATAACTTGAGTACCCCACCACTACATATCATTTGGCCTACCAGTGCCCGCTTCACATCAATTCTCTCTTCTTCTTCAATAGATGTCACATCCTCTAGTTGGAAGTTTCAAAATTGGGAATGTAAAGCATCCATTTCCTCATTAAAATTGTCTTGAGGGTCTGTTAACATGCTAGGAAATGTATTTACAAAAAGCTTAATTTTGGAAAATGAAATGTCCCCCTTTCCACTATGCGAGATACTGAAATCACACCTACAGACACTACAAAATGTAAATGTTGCGCCTCTTCTTGACTGAGTTATATGCGGAATCAGGGTGTCTACTGTAAGGATGAAGTAAAAATTAGTTACTTTTTAGCTACCTTTTAGTTAACTTTTAGTTAATTTTAGTTACCTTTGAATTCAAGATACGTCTGCGGTCTGCAAGCAAATGGGCTCATCACGCGGTGGAGAAAGACAGCAATGAACTGTGTTTAAAGCGGTAAATACAATTCACTTAGGGAGTTACAACAATTTTAAAAATAATAAATAAATACTAGATATTTATTATCAAATGAGTTGTTTCAGCTAATATGTCGTCTTGTGCACAAGGCGTTTTTATAATTGCCAAGAGGTTGCTCTGCTCTAATCTTTCCTTTGTCCCCGCGGTAGATCACGAAGAAATTTACGGGACGTTACATGATTGTAACCGAATTCTGTCCTCACAGTCAAGTACGGCGAAATTTCAAGATGTTACACGATCGGCGCTGGTCTCACCCGTTTGTCAAGATTCCCGTTGTTTTCGCGATAGAACACTGATAAATATCACGATTTAATAATCGGTGTCACTTTTAGTCGTTCGACGAGATTTCCATTGTCTTTGAGGTCGGGCGCGAGGAAATATAGCATTATTATGCAATCGGCGCCACCTGCTGTCCGTTTGACAAAAATATAGTTGTTCTCGTCATTGAATGCAGAGAAATATCGCGACGTATGGCAATCGCTGCCGCTTCCGCTCTCGGCTGTTTTACGAGATTCACGTTGTCCTCGTGATATTGTGCATACCGCGCCGCACCCGGCCGTTGAACGATTGTTTATTCGTCCTCACAGAATGGTGGAGGCAAGCTCAGGGTTGGGCATGGTTAAAATTCACGAGTAGTTATGGACAAGTTGTAAGGCCGGCGCCGTGATTCCCGCTGTCCCTATGCTGTTGTTGGGAGTTCATCAGTTCAGGGTGGATCACGAGGAGAAATTAGTATCGCGACGCTACGTAGGCTGTCATTTCTAAGTGGGTAGATGCACTTCTCGCTCCCCGTACGCTTTTAAGTATACCGCCATGGGAAAGGTAGCGAGTAGGTTTCGGAATGTTTCGTGATTGGTGCCCAATCATCTTTGACGGGATTCCCGCAGACCTCGTGGTCACAAGTTCACGATAGGGGACGGGTTTTTTGATTTTACGCTACTGACGTCGATCTCGGTCCATTTGACGAGATTCCCGCAGGCAAGTCGTGCGGTCAGCCGGCCGTCTTGAGTATGAATGTTCGAAGTAGGTATCAAATATTAAGAATTATTCGGAGAGGATTGCACGAATAATACGACTAGAGGACAAGTTTTCTTTCGAATGCGAATCACGAATTATAAAAGTTATACAAGTTTTCGAAATAACCGGTTAGATTATAATATATCCGATGGAACCAAAGTTCGAAGGAAAAATCATCATATAACGGAATTTCGAATTAACCATACTGGAAGTCGCTAATTTACGAGACAGATTTTTAAAATAAGTTACAGCCTACGTATTTCGAATCTTTTTCAAAACGGTAACATTTCGCGAGATCGCGACATTAAATTATTTAGCGTTATTTCTGGACTTCAATTTAACAGTCTCCAAATAAATGCGAAAAATGCGAGGTTTCTGAATAATTTCAGAAGTTTTCACGAATAAACGTCTCGCGAAAAGTCAGGCTTCCTAATATAACACATAAATATTTCACACAAAACTAAAAGTCATCTTGATGCCGAAGATATACGCTGAACGATGTATACCACTCAGGGTATCCTCAGTATGCATTTCCTCGAGGTCGGGCACGGGGAAATATAGCTTATGCAATTGGCGCCGCTTGCGTGAAACTCGCTCCATCGCCATCTCTGAGCCTAGAGGCGCGAGTTAAAATAATTCAATCCGCCTTCGGAAAATTTTCGTTACCCATTTGTAAAATTCGTTACTTCCGTTACCGGTAGACACCCTGGGAATGTTATCTTTGTACACACTTTTAAATGTCACATCATATCTTTTCGCCTTATTACCGAGGAACCGACGCAATCACTCAGTTCGAAAAATCACAATAACCTACCGGCATATTAACGCCAACAACATCAAACTAAGTTATACACAAATCATATAATTTCACGTGTGAAACAGATACAATATTCCGCAGCGTACAACTACCTATCACCCACTGGTCATTATGCAACACATCTAGGAACAAGCGCTGAATTAACCTTCGACGATTTCAAACGAAGACTTATTCGAAGCCGATTTCAAACGAAGACTTATTCGAAGCCAACTTTTTATAACAGCAGGACGCGACGCGGGAGTTAGTACGCAGTTGTCGATTATCGATACAGAGCGAAACTGCGGTATCGAGATATAACTTCAAAACACGTAAAGTCGATCCGTTCGATAGACGACACATTAAATCCAAAATTACGCGTGGGGTTTTTGAAAAATCGGGAGATTTAATACGTTAAGCGGGAGGGCGGGAGAAATGATCTGAAATCGGGAGTCTCCCGCCTAAATCGGGAGAGTTGGCAGGTATGCACATGTAAAAGCAGAAGCACAGATTTTCCACCACAAGTAAAGGCTTTTAGTTTAATGCAACAACTTCAGGATTTAAACAATTTTAATACAAATCGTCAACACAATCGAGCACACGACACTGCTAATATCAAAATCTTATTTTACAGGTTATTCACGGGAATATTTATTTTAATATTACGCTTAGAAAACGCGATCGCATGACGATACAAAAATGGCGAACCGACTCCAGGAAAATCTCGCGACGTACTGACCACGGAACTGACGTAGTAATCAGCTGACAACCAATAGCGTTACCGATAGCAATACGTCAGCCAACCAATAGCGTTACCGATAGCAATACGTCAGCCAACCAATAGCGTTACCGATAGCAATACGTCAGCCGTGAGATCACGGTGACGTCACTGATCTCCCTAAATATTCCCCAGATACGGGTGTATCGGAAGGTATAGTTCAACCCAAAAACTCACGGGTGGGATTCGATCCAGCGCATACGAAGCAGGGCTCTTACCGCTGCACTGCAATTAATTTCTCGGTATCGGCTGAGAAGCGCACCTTACTACTTGCACCTGATATACGCCTGGTCATGCCCTACACGTGTACTAAGAATGGTTCGAATCGATGACCCATGCATCGTAGGCTATCCTCCCCTTGTCAGCTGGAGTGAGCAACATGGCTGCCGTAGTTCAAATTCAACAAGAATGAAACATACCGTATATAATTACGTAATTTAGCACATATTTCCAGTATATTAGTCATAATGAACTGCAATTTCAATAGATTATCATTCAACATCTAACTGAAACTGATAAGTCAGGTTCCTGTGTCCCGCACTACAAATCAAACAATTTATTGAGAGATGCTAACAAAATAACTACCGTAGCCTAATAATAGAAATGCACCACCAAAATCTTTTTTTTTTTCAGGTTATAATTTAGGATGTCCCAATAGCCTAATTGGGAAAATAGGCCAATTGTGTTGAGACTTAAAATTCGCAATATCAATAGCCTACTCCCAACCGGACATCAACAATTTGGGGCGTAATGACGCAGTGGTCAGTTTCCTCTCAGCAAGACGGACCGGGTTCAATTCCCGGGCAACGCCTATTCTCAAATGTTATATTGTATCGTAACAAGATTTTTGCATATGCCCACTTACAGTAAATCAAATACAGTAGGGTACCTCGGCTTTAACATACGCTGTATACACATGAGGCAAAAATGTAGGTTTGATAGAACGAATATTATAAAAAATCCCTTTGGAAAAGTGAATAAAATAACGGCAAATTGTATTCATAAAGAAAACTTACAGGCTGTTTCGTATAAATCTCTCCTCTGAAACTCTAGTTAGTTGGTTATTGAGGTTTCAAGGGTCGAAACTACGATGTCATCTGCCCCTCAAACTCTTCTGCATCCGTCTGAAAAGGAAGGAAATATTGTAACACGCACCCTAAAAAATGAAATAAGCGTTCAGTACATGTTGGAAAGCATAGCATACTTGCTTTTTCTTGTAAATAATCTCCAGTATTCGTTTCCTCCCTCAATGGCGGCCCCAGCTGTGGCATTTCAAATCTGCAACGGTCACGTGATGTTTGTCAGGCACAAGCAGCGGAAAGGAACAGTAAAATACACATGGAACGGGTATATTAGGAGGCCAATCAGATTTCAAGGCAATGAGTTTCTTCTGACCAATCAGGTGAAGTATCATTTCAGGCTACAGACATATGTTATAAACATAAGATGAATTGTTGTGACGTGTGAATGGTAGGCGTGTACATTCAGTGATCATTGTGGATTTACTATTAAAAAATACCGGTGACATTGTATGTGTGTATTGGAAATAGCATGTTTACATCCTAGTACGTTTAGCCTATATGCACTTATATTAAAAATCTTGCGCTTGTGTATTGCCTAAAACGTATCATTTAAATTTTGAAAGAATTTTGATTCCATCAATTATATAATTTGTAATATCTGTCAATATTTAACATGTCTCATCAAACTGGAATTAGAGGTTAGTAGTTTCCTCGTTCACCTACTATTTTCGACCTTCGTGTACTAGTGTTACACCAGAGATGAATTTTTCGTAATCTAATTAGGCGATCTTTTTCAGCTAATGACGAATTGAAAAAATTCTTTGGGAAGTGTAGAGATGGAAGTGTGCGAGCGTTCAAAGTCGCGATTATTGATGGTAAGTTGTCTACCTATCAGTTGTCAGAGTCTGAGGCATGTACTGTAAGTGAGCAATTGCCAAAATAAGGGGCATTTTATTGCCCTACTAACTGCCAAACAGTAAATAATATTTGTTAGAAAATTCTTACAAATTGCCCAGGTTGTATAGCCTATTAACAGCTGTAGTGGTAAGGTCAATTTTCTGTTTGTTTGTTTTCAATGTCATATTTTTAATCAGCCCTAGCAACATAAATTCAAAATAGTTATTCTTAATGGAAGTTATAAAAAACTTTGTTGACTAGTGTTACCTATCTGGATTTGTATCGGAAGTTCTCTGCTAATGGCAGAAATGGGTACGGTAAATAGGGACATGTGGGTGAACAGGGTTAAAAACTGGCAAAATGTACTCTTTAGTGATCATCGTGGATTTCCTAGGAAACATACCGGTGACATTGCGTAATGGAAAATAAAGGCTTTTTATAGCCTGGAATGGTTATATGCATTTGTATAAGCCTTTTGCTTATGTTCCATCTATGTGAATGGGACTAGTGCAATAAGGGTGGTGTAACTGTTGAACTGTAACCTGTTTTTGCTATTGCACCATAATTGCACTATTATTTTTGCTGTGCTGGTAGACCTTGAAATCGACTGTTAACCAATTAAGTCCCAAATTATTTTGTTTTCCTGATTTACATAATTTCTATTTCTATCAATTTAAGACAAGGTTAAAAATTGCAATAAGAAGGAAGTTTACAATTTTCGCACACAGTTTTCGAGATATGCCCCGTCCTCAAAATAGGATACTAGGTTCATGGAGTACAAATATCTCATTTATTTTTCTACATAGGAAGTAATATATTCCTGTTTCACTTTTGCCGAATTATTTTATTCCTTGTGATACAGAGAGAAGCACAATTTTTTATCAAAGTTATGGCAGTACGACCTTGGTTTTCCCTTGCATCCTGGTAGAGCACATCGCCTTTGCTGTTGCCTTCTTGTGAGGAAGTGGCCAGCACCATAAAACCTGACATCTGGTATTATTTGAAAATGACTGGTTGGCATTGCGAAGGGTCGTCCTTACTGACTTACGACCAGTATCAAGTTTTAGGTACGGAATGGCGATAGCATGCTTGAAATTTAATAAAGAGAACTGGATCCATGAATGTGTCTATATAAGATCCAAGTATTTACAACTGCCATAGCCTATCTAGCATTCGTGTAAACAGCGGCCAGTACCACTTCTTACCTCTCACAGCAATGTCCTACTTCCCTAACAACCAATCTTGGCGGTCAACACCTTCCCTATGAGTGTTGAAGGTCTTAAAAGTTTTTGCCTGTTGTATGCCAACAGTTTTTTTCTTCTTTCAAATTTCTGTTCACCTGGGTGCTGAATGAAGTGGAAGAATAGTGTCAAAGTTAGTGCCAAAGTTTGTGCCAATAGTGACATATTTGAATACCCATTAAATAATAAGAATCCAACAAACACTCTCACTTCATTAGCACTTAGTACATATTCTTGATCATTCTGTAGGCTACTTGCGAGGCATATCGAACAGTTTCTTTCACAATGTGTTCGTATATGTTATCAGTTTTTAGCACTTCAAATAGTAGTTTGGGTGTCAGTGAACTGTATTGTTGCTTCAAGTGTTCGGACTTCCTTTTTGACAGGTTTCCTTTATCTGGTAGTTTTGTAAACAATGGTTCCTATTTCCTCCACTCACTCTGTATGTCGGTCAAGTGAGATCGTTTAGAACTGCTCTTTATTTCTTTAAAGCGCTGATGATTTGAAGAGGTTTGATCCTTACCTTCACTTATTTCTGATGAGATATAATGAATTTCAAGTGTCCCGGGAACATCTTGAATATCAGCAGTTTCAATTTCATCATCAGCACCTTCTTCTTCATCAGTCACCTCGTCTGCATCAGGTGGACAAACAACTACATCAACACGATCCTGGTCCTCAGATACAGTTTCTTGAAACTCTGATGAATGCAGTGTGTCCACCATTTCCTGTAGTGTAAGAACATTATCTTTTGGAGGGACATTGTTCCTTCAATTCAGAAAATATAACACACTAAGAACACTATCTACGAACATACAAGTACAATCATAAAGACAAAGAAAGGAGCCACACATACCCCCTGTCATACATAGACAATTCCTGAATGTGTATTATGAAATACCAAATATGAATTGTTTCTAAACAAGATAAATCTCACTGCTCATCGCTGTAGGTTCCAGGCTGCTGCTTAGTATAGTGACTAAGAGAGGCACACATAAATGCTGCATCGTTGAAACTTTCCTTCAATAAACAAGTCAGTCTGTTGTATCAAGGAATGCATTGTCGATACCTATCCAAAAGGACCAGTAAGTCAGTGATATAGAATCATACATCCTACCCCTATGTCCCAGTGTTCTATTTCGAGGACACTAATGTTTAGACGCCATTCGGGCCTAACTCATTACAATTATATAAATTCGCCTATGATTATAAGTGATTGTTAAACCCTTCATCCAAAATTATTACAAGGTTTGCGTAATGCTGTTCAACTAGGCTAAGTAAAATATAGTTATTCAGAGAAACTCGTGCATTTGGGTAACAGGCTAAGGCAGAGAAAAATGAACATTCAAAAGGAATATTAAAATATATGGAACATTTTTGAGTGTGATCCGTAGAAACTCCTTACTGAATATAGCACATACCGTTATTAAATTACCCGTGGAATAAAAATCTTTTTAAAAAAATTAAATATAATGCAATGTCCACAAAATAGGACACAGAGACATAATGGCTTAATTTGCTTAGAAATTTTATACCCTGTAATGTGTTGTGTGTTACCAAAATACGATTAAATTGATGTGCTGCTGGAATCATATCCATATTTCAGTGAACATTTGTGGGTATTTTCATATGAAAACCCTTTAAATTTCTTCATTTAGGAAATAAATACAGTAGAATCTCGTTTATCCGACCTAAACTGGACCTGGTGTTTGTGGGATCACCATCGGACTTTACAGTTTTCTGTAAGAAATAAGTTAGTGTAGCAACAAAACTCTCCGTACATCGCTCAGTATTTTGACCTACCTTGCTGTATGGAATTAAGAGCTGGGTAGGTTCAGGATATCTGATACATAAGCTAGAGGTAACTGATATGAGGGTAGCACGAATGATTGGTGGGACAAATAGATGGGAGCAATGGCAGGAAGGTACTAGCAATGAATAGATAAAGGCTAAGTTAGAAATGAACACGCTAGATGGAGCTGTTCGTATCAGCCGACTCAGATGGTGGGGTCCCTTGTGAAGAGAATGGGGGAGGAGAGATTACCTTAGAGGTAATGAGTTCGGTTATAGAGGGCAGCCCAGCATGCTGCTTCGTTCTCCTTTCAGAGTGTTTTGTCAGGCATGAGCTCCTTGTGCAAAGGCTGATGAACCAGTGCATGTTAGATGTTCTCGCTCCTAGAAACTTGGGGTGGAAAATATGTTCCATGTCCCGCTCATGCAAGCAACATGCTGTATTCCCCAAGGTCTTCCAGTGTGTTTTATTCTGACTACCTCTGTTTGACCCAATTAGCTTGTACACAACTTGTGAGAAACATAATATTTAACTTAGATGAATTAAGGCAGGTGGGGACTGAATTGATGAAAAATTGTAATTTTTGGTGGAATTAAGTGAAATTTAGTTTGATGTCTCCCGCTGGTGTGATAAAACAGTGTGTACCAAATTTGAAGAAAATAGCAACACTACTTTCTGATAAATTAACCCTTGCAGTTTAACATTAAATGACTATACGCCTAAAAATGCTCCAGTTGAACAACCAGTTCAAATATTATATTGGAAATTGGTGTAGAGGCACTGGGAAAAAATATGGAGTATGGATACAATTTTAGCGGAGAGAAAGTCTGCTCATGTAGTCCAGGAATATAAGGAAAAATATAAATTTTATATATTTTTTGTCAAATTATATAAAAAATACCCTTTTGAAGATTCATATCTTTTGAAGTATCAACTTTACCAAAACTTCCTTGTGTTAATTGATAGACAATATATATATCCCATAAAATTATCATAGAATTTGATCCCAAATTGGTTGACCTGGAATGAGAAAAACACATTTTGGTAAGTTAAACTTGGTTGAAGGCTATCAATTACTAATGCTCCAGACTGGTAGGTAGTTGCTTCTTTTTTCTTCTCCTTAGCATCTCTAAGTATTTTCCTGGCAATTTTTCTGTTTCCAGTGCTGGATTGTTACTTTGAAGCCAGCAGAAGGGGGTGTATACTAAGCTGTCAACCAGATGTTTAAAAGTCATGCTATACAAGGAAATTGATAGCTAGGACATTGCTGACCATAAAGTGACATATCATGATGCAAACAGATGTAAAGTTAAAACAGTGGCAGGGCTTCATGCAAGAAGAAATGAAAAGCAGTCCTTAGTATGTGCTGGTTTCCTTTAGAGCACACCCCCATACATTTCTCTAGAATAGTAATCAACGACTATGTGCTTATTTGAAAGAGCCTGCTGTGTGTGTTTCACCGTGGCCACCAAGAGAGAAGGCCAGTTCACTGAGTGACGAAATGCTTGCGACTTCATGCAGCGTGGATCCAGCTATTTTTGTAATTTCTCTCCTTTCACCCTCTGCTAACGGCTTATTCGCCCTGCGCTAGGCATTGCAGTGCAGCAGTGTAGTCTTCCCTGTTCGACATTGCTCGTGTGGTGATTTTGGGTTACCACTATTTGCATTATACTACAGTACTAGTGGAATATTCTATGTGGTAGTTTGTGTAGTGGAATAGTTGTGAGATAATACCGTATAGTTTTTGTGGTTGTGGGTTCAATTCTCACTGAATGCATGTGAGATTTTTGAAGTGAAATGCCATGTTCTGTGCTTCGGATTCCACGTAAAAAGGAGGTCCTGTGGCTCAAGATTGCGAGATTAACGGTCACGTTAAACTACAATCTTCCTTCCTTATATTATTAATTATTCACTGATAAAGTAGAGAATAATCATCATCATCATCATTTGCCCTTATCCAGCTCCTGCCGGGTCGGGGTATTTATGGCACTTCTCCACTTTCCTCTTTCCTTCCACAATTCTTCTTCCACGATCTTGTTCCAGTCCAGGTTTCTTTTTCTCATGCTGTTCTTCACTGAATCGATCCACCTTCTAGGCATATGATAGTGTCCCCAGAGAGAAGGTATGGGAAACCATGGTTAAGAAGAGACTGGGAAGAGAAATGTTGGAAATGGTGCAAGCAATGTACAACAACTGTGTTAGCAGGGTACTGACCCCAGTTGGAAAGACAGATTGGTTTAGGAACAAGACTGGACTAAGACAGGGGAGTGTGCTGTCACCTCTTTTATTCATAATGGTAATGGATGAAATTGTAAAGGAAACAAAGGAAGCATATGGACATAAAGAAATGAAGTTACTATTATTTGCAGACGATATTGTGGTCTGGGGAAGGAACACCGAAGAAGTGCAAAAACAACTAGATGCACTGAACGAAAATATTCAGAAGTATGGCCTGAAAATCAGTATAGAGAAAAGCAAGACCATGGTGATGACAAGAGGGGAAAGACAAGGAAAGGGCACTGTGAAAATTGGAAGTCAGAGTTTGGAAATTGTGGACACGTTCAAATACCTAGGAAGTGAATTGATGCAGACTGGTAGGTTGGACATGGAGATTGGCAGGAGGGTACAGCAGAGCAATGCATTCTATCAAAGTGTAAGAAAACTTGTTTGGGATAAGGAAGTACCAAGGAAAAGCAAGGAGGTAATGTATAAAATGTACTATGTACCCATATTAACTTATGCAGCTGAGACTTGGACCCTGACGAGCAGGCAAGAGAGTAGAATCCAAGCCAGTGAAATGAAATTCCTAAGAAGTATGATAGGTAAGACAAGGAAAGACAGAGTGAGGAATGAAGATGTTAGGAAGGAAGTTGGGATGGGAAAACTAAATGAGAGAATTGAGAAGAATAAACTAAGGTGGTTTGGACATGTAAAGAGGATGGAGGAAAATAGAATACCAAGACAGATGCTGGAGGCCAAGTGCAAGGGAAAGAGAGCAAGGGGAAAGTAGAGAATAATATTATAATATAATGTAATATAATATAGTAGAGTGAGATTCTTTCGCTGGAGCGGGGCCGACTACCGGGCGTGTGCGCCTTCCGCCAGTCAACCGAACTCGGGCCGCAATGATGCGCGAGGCGGAAGCGAGCTAACCAGGGTCATTAGAGCAATTAAGTCACTAAACTTTCATCAACGAGGGTGTGTAGTGTCAGTGCACAGATAGGAAGGTAACATAAACAACAGTAGCAAGATTTGAATAAAGAAGCACAGAATTTTTAAATTTCTTGGGAATCTGGATGACCTCACAGAAGATACTAAAAATGTTCTCCTTCAGCTGACGGACAGTAACATCGAAGTTACATCGTTACATTATGTAGCTTCTCCTGCACCCCCCCGCGTGTTTACTGTAATTAATCGAAGCAAGGACCTAAGCCCGTTTTATGTTCAATTGTGGGTTAATTTAAAATTCAAAGTGTACATATCAATTACCCGTACTCTTGTGAAGCTGGAGAACAATATACTGCAGCAGATATTCCTCACAACAGAAGGGAATCGCAACGTGTAAACGCTAATTTATCTAAACGGTACAACGCCTGTCTGTCAGCTGAAGGAGAACACACTCAACATCTCCTGTGGATAGGTAAGTTCTTTAGTCATGATTTGCTGGTGAATGTACCATTAATTAATGTACTTTGTTACGGTTTCCACCTGCGCGCAATCCGCGGTGCGAGCTCGCTTGGCTGGCGGAAGGCGCCGACCCCGCTCCAGCAAAAGAATCACCCTGTATAATATATTATTCACTGATAAAGGGGGGAATTTTAGGATCATTGCTGAATTTGTTCTGCCGATGCATGTTCTAGTGGTAAATTTTGTTAATTATTAAAAATACAAATAAAACTCAAAAATAATTGTACTATGAAAAGTGGAGTACGAGTACAATCACTTCATCTCAAAAGAAAATTACTTCATCATGATTAATTTTAAAACTTTTTTTTTTTTGCACTCAGTTTAGGATGTCAACGCAATGAAGATTATAGGATCATATCTACACACTATTACCATTGTTAGAAAATTAATTCGCTAACACAGATTAAACTGCAATGTACAGGTTTTGTTTCATAGTACTGAATGTAGAAAAAGTTATCGGGTGAATAAGTATTTTCCCATCTTGTTCAACCCTGTGCCATATATAAAGTGAGAAGTTCAAGATTTTTTCAGGATTGTTTATTTACTTATTATTTTATATTATATAGCCTACATTGTAACCCCGCCATGTCGTGTTGACCGACTGAAGAGTTACAACTAACAGTTTGTATATGCAACACTGGAAAATGGCTCAAAACTTAACATTTCCTTAGGTCTGTTATTTCTGTTGCACAGACATATTTTAGTATAGTGGATAGCGCTAATAGCACAAGGGACACACTGATTTAAAATATGTTCACGAGCCATTTAAAAAATGTAGACAAAAACGAAGAAAATTAACAACTTTCTCATTTTAAAGTTTATCACCGGCTGACGATATTCCAACCATCACGCTGAGAAGTATATATTCAAATTCTACAGTTAGAATATTATTCTCTTCGGACGCACGTAAGTTCATACTAGATAATTCAGTTTCCAAATATGTCAAAAATATTCCACTACGATGAGGCTTAGCCAATGCTATCCATAATCGTAAAGGTTTCAGACAATTGTAAGTGCTTTGCAGGTACTCGTTCATTCAATAGTTGTTAAAAGATTTTACAGAATAGTATGGTAGTAACACTATTTCAAGTGGTGTGACAGTCTTTGAGTTCGGGTGACTGTGAAGAATGATTCGACGGGCCGTGACGTCACAGCGGACCTCTGTGGCCTTCTCTCTCGGTGGCCACGGTTTCACAGTTCAATGATACTACATTTTGCCTTACTGTTCGGTAAATAATCCTTGGTTTTGTATGGCTTATGGTCTCTTCTACTTCTTCTTGCTCATCTTCTTCATCTTGCACAGTTTCCAGCCACTGGCCAGGTCTGTTTAGAACATAAGCTTCTCCATCATCTTCTGTCTTCCCACGATCTCTCTGTTTCCACCTTGGTCCAGTCTTCTTCTTTTTTTTGCAAGCAGTCATCCACACCTTTCAACCACTTGTCTTGGTCTTTCTCCCTTTAATTTTATCTCGTATATCTTCCTGGGTATCCTCTTCTCCTACATTCGCTTAAGATGACCATACCATGCCTTCTAGTTACTGGCTAAAAATGGGATGTGTAGGTCAAGTTGGAGTTCAATTCACTTTGCATAGGGGGCAGATGACCTTGCTGTTCTGCCCCTTAAACAAACAATAACTAACTCACTTTGCAGAATTGTCCAAAATATACGATGCACTATCTGCACAAATTAACAGAAATCGACTGCTATACCGGTACTATTTCCCCTATCTCAGCAAATGTTTTTGTTATTAATGAGCATCTTATATAGGAGTGTATTTATCTAGCATTTATTTTGGCAATCACCCACACTAGTGAATGAGTATCCTCATGGATTTGTTGTGCGGTTTGAATTTATTGACACCATCATTAAATATTTTCATTTGCAGAAGAATTGGCACTTGCAGCATATAACGCAGCAGTTGGGTCATGGGAAGATGATTTTGATGATCAGGTGATGCCAATGATAGAAGACGGACAACCATCATATATCCTATACAGGTAATTATTTTGAGACGGATTGGGTAGTACAAATATGGGTTTGGTATCCATGAAATATCCGATAATAAAATGCAAGGAGAAGTTGTGTTCGACATGGCAAATGCAAAATTAAACATCTTACGTGCATTGAGAAAAATACTTCCCTAGCCGTATCCTTTTATTGTAATACCTTGCTATTATATCTTCTTCAGGAAGTCAATTGACTAATGTGTAATAATTCCGAGCGAGGCGTCATGGGCTCCATCTTGGCAACACTGTGCAGCTTTCTCCGTATCGGCTAGCTGTGGAACCATGTCTTATTTTCCCCTACAAATACAAACCGATATAAAATAAGTGAATTACTTTACGTATTTCGACCGATCTCATCGTGTAGGATTCCGGGATGCTGGAAAGAAGCGGCCAATAATAGTGCGGTTCGTGTCCTATGCAGATCGAGCAGCACTCTTCAGGTCGAAGAAATACTTAAGGAATATCGGCATAACTGTAAGAGAAGATCTGACGAAAACCCGGACTGATATTGTAAAACAAGCAGTAAGCCACTTTGGGTTACACGGTGTCTGGACTGCAGATGGCGTTGTTCTGATCCGCATTGATGACACGAGGCATCGCGTGAAAACACTCCGAGAATTGGACTTTTTGAAAAAAGTTTCCCGCTCCTCGTACGTAAAGGACCCTCATACGTGCCAGTGTGAGGGGGCTCAACTGATCAAAGTTACAAGTGTAAGCACAAACATGTAATATGGTTACTGGTGGAACTTTAACTACAGTGTCGAGCCAAAATACAAGCCGATATTATTGATTAATATTTAGAAAATAGCTTAAGTTTTAGATTTTGTATTTTTTGATATTTCTTGTTTAACAATTTTACAATAACTTTCAATTATCTTTTGCATGGATATTAGTACCAATGAGTATGATACGCATGCCTATCTTTGTGATATAGCTGATAGATTACCCAATGATTTTAAAGTAACTCACCTGAACACGCAGTCACTTAAAATGCTAGAACATTTCGCAGAATTTGAATACACATTTGTTAACTCCGGTATTGATGTAATCGCTGTTAGTGAAACATGGTTCAATAAGTCCATTACTGATTCATCTGTAACCTTTCCAGGATATAATATCTACCGCAATGACAGACAACATAGAGAAGGGGGTGGAGTAGCAGTGTATGTTCGACAGCACATTAAGTGCCGGGTTATCTGCAAATCCCCAAATAATGAGAATTTCAGACCTGAGTACCTCTTCGTAGAGATTTGCCTGAAAGAAGCTAAAGTATTATTTATTTGTGTTTATAGAGCACCCAAAGTCGGTTTCATGGAACTGCTATTAAATGACATGCTTTCACACATTTTTAGTTATAAATATGTAATATTAGCCGGTGATTTCAATGCCCATTTTGGGTCGGCTACATTTGAAACGAAAAACATAGTAGAAACTCTGAATACTTGCAATCTGTCGTGGCTCCCATATCAAGATACACATCACACTGCAACCTCCTCTTCTACTCTGGATCTAATAGCATCCAACTGCAATGAGCACGTGATTGAGTTTGGCCAAACAGCTGCTTCTGGCTTCTCAGCACATGATCTCTTATACGCAGTATATACTCTGTCAACTCCAAAATATAAGCCCAGTATTCGAACTTTTCGAGACTTCAGCAGGTTTAATTATGAAAGGTTTAAGGCTGATGCCATCTCAGTTCCATGGCACACTGTTCTCGAGCAGCAAACTATAGATGACAGGGTGTCGACGACCCGGGAAAACCGGGAATTCTCAGGGAATTATGAATTTCTGGAATAATCAGGGAATTTCTTTGTTAATCAGGGATTTTTCTCCATTTGTCTATATCCCGTAAAAGTGGAAGCAATACTTCCGAATTTCGCGGGAAGTGATCGCTCGTTACTGATGACCAGGGTGTCTACCGGTAACGAAAGTAACGAATTTTACAAACGGGTGACGAAAGTGACGAAAAAGCAACGAATTTTACAAACGGTAACGAAAATTTTCTGTAGGCGGCTTGAATCATTTAAACTCGCGCCGCTAGGCTCAGAGATTGCGATGGAGCGAGTTTCACGCAAGCGGCGCCGATTGCATAAGTTATACTTCGCCGTGCCTGAGCTAGAGGAAATGCATACTGTGGACACCTTGTGTGGTATAGGCTACATCAATTCAACGTATATTTTCGGCATCAAGAATACTTTCTAGTTTTGTGTGAAATATTTTTCTGTTTTATTAGGAAACCTGACTTTTCTCGAGACGTTTGTTCGCGAAAACTTCCTAAACTAAACAGAAACCTCTCATTTCAGTTATTGACTCTATATTTTGAGTCAAATTGAAGTCCAAAAATAACGTGAAATAATTTAATGTTGCTATCTTGCGAAATGTTACCGTTTCGAAACAAAAAATACGAAATAGCCTCGAAATACATAATAACCTACCGGTATTTTAAAAATCTGTCTCGTAAATTTGCGACATCCGGTATGGTTAATTCGAAATTCAGTTATATGTCGATTTTTCCTTCGAACTTTGGTTCCATCGGATATATAATCTAACTGGTTATTTCGATAACTTGTATAATTCGTGATTCGCATTCGAAAGAGAATGTGCCCTCTTGTCGTATTATTCGTGCAATCCTCTCAGAATAATTCGTAATATTCGATACGGTACCTACTTCGAACGTTCATCCTCCAAAATCACATCCTCAAGAAGACTGGCTGACCTCATGACTTGCCTGCGCGAATCTCGTCAAACGGACCGAGATCGACGTCAGTTGCGTAAAATGATAAATCCCGTCCCCTATCGTGAACCTGTGACCACGAGGGCTGCGGGAATCCTGTCAAAGGTGATTGGGCATTCATCACGAAACATTCCGAAACCTACTCGCCACTTTTACCATGACCGTATACTTAAAAGCGTACGGGGAGCGAGAAGTGCATCAACCCACTTAGAAATGACTGCCTACGCTGCATCGCGATACTAATTTTCCCTCGTGATCCACCCTGAACTTATGAACTCCCAACCACAGCATAGAGACTGCGGGAATCACGGCGCCGACCATACAACATGTCCATTACTTTTCGTGAATTTTAACCATGACCAACCTTGAGCCTGCCTCCACCATTCTGTCAGGGCAGATAGGCAGGCAATCGTTGAATGGCTGGATGCAGCGCCGATTGCATAATATCGCGAGGACAACGTGAATCTCGTAAAACGGCCGACAGCGGCAGCGTTTGAGTTACATCGCGATATTTCTCCGCCTTCAATGACTAGGACAACTGGATTCTTGTCAAACGGACAGCAAGTGGCGCCGATTGCGTAATAATGCTATATTCTCTCGTGCCCGACCTCAAGGACAATGGAAATCTCGTCGAATGACCAAAAGTGACACCGTTTATCTAAATCGCGATTTTTCTTCGTGTTCTATCGTGAAAACTGCGGGAATCTCGTCAAACGGCTGAGACCAGCGCCGATTGTGTAACATCTCGATATTTCTCCGTACTTGACTGCAAAGTCAGAATTTGGCGACGATCACGTAACGTCGCATACAATTCTTCGTGATCTACCGCGCGGACAAAGGAAATCTCGCCAAACGGTAAAGAGCAGAGCAACCTCTTGATATTAAAACAACATATTGTGCACAAGACAACATATTAGCTGAAACAACTAATTTGATAATTAATATAACTTATAGTATTTTTTATTATTTATTTTATTTACAGCTTTCAACACAGTTCATTGTTGTTTATCTTCACCGCGTGATGAGCCCCTTTGCTTGCAGACCACAGACATATGTTGAATTAAAAGGTAACTAAAATTGACTAAAAGGTAACTAAAAAGTAACTAATTTTTACTTCATCCTTACAGTAGACACCCGGATGACAGTGCTCAGCCAATGAGCAGTGCCTTCTCAAGGTCAACTGAACGTATGATGTGGCAACTTTTCCGTTCGCCTTCTGCGCAGGAGCCAACTACGCCATTTTATTGGGCCTTGAGCATCTTGTTTGTTGCGATCAGTATCGCCAATTTAGAGATTTTGTCGGTAGATATAGCAACTTTGGCGACAAAATATTTTAAATTTAGTATTGTTTATAAATATACTCTGTGAGCTGCCTGAATAGGATTGACATTTCAGCGGAAATTCCACGTCACTCATCACCGCTCTGCCTCTTGACCAATCCATGTTCGCATAGTTGATGTCATAATACTCTGCGTTGCAATATTACCGCCCACGTGCCTCAGTGCCTGGTCAGCTTTATCTCTGGCTTGTACAGTTTGACAATCTCGTTCTCAGACCACATGGAGAGACGAGAACTGTCAATCCTATTCTGGCAGCTCACAGAGTATAATATACTAGCTTCGCCCGGAAACAGTTATGAATGCATTACGTGACAAGCGCTTTTTTTTTTCGATGTCAATGAACTACGACCCAGGCCTATATCCGTTTTACGTCTCTGCATGATGGGTTGAAATCACTGACTGGACTATTAATTATATTATCATGGAGATAGCATGTACAACGAATTCTTGTCAGACGTAATTTAAGAATGGCGAGGTGCATGAAACTCAAATCCCCCTCCCGTCCAATCTAAAAACACTTATAGTGGGCGATGTATTGAAGATAGATATATGCTCTCGCGGACTTTTTTTTATAGAACTTTCCGTGCTGAACAATTCTTACACTCATAGTATATTGATATTATTAACGATTTGCTCAGTGTAAGCTTCAAAAGCGCATATATTGCGGTATATTGTCTCGATAGTGCTTTTGGTACAGGAAGTGAGGTTTTACCGTGTGTATTGTCATGTCAAGTGTTAGCGCGTGCCCGGACAACATGTGTTAGACCTGGTTTGACAATACTGTTTGCGCGGCTTTTCCATCCCGGTATTCTTTGATTATTGTCTGCTGTAGTTCTACTGTTAATGCTTTAGTGTGCTGTTTGAAGTTTACGAAAAATATAACATTTGTGCCAATGTGTGCTAAATCTATAGTGAAAACTTATGGTGTGCAATAATTTCCAGGGTGTTCTTGTGCTGCTGTTGATATATGATTTTGCCCCTAAAATACGTAGTCGTTCAAACACGTGGTTGTGCTACCCCCTATTATATCGTGTGCTATTCGATCTGAGTCTACTCTTGTGCATCGAGGCAAATAACCTCTCGCTCTGCTTACGAATATTTCATTTGTACTTTATACTGTAGTGATCAAAAGGCTTAACGGAAGCTCATGATCACTGTGAGGTTGTTAATGTGATCATCTTTACCTTGTAGATGCTGCTAGTTATGTTCAGGCCGGTTCACGATTGGCCCGGGAATGAGAACGGGGACTCTGGTTAACGACTGGAATGGGAACAAGGAAAATGTTTGATGTTTATGTAATATGATGGATATGCCTAGTGCCCTTAAATGCATATTTATTGCTCCTACGTTCCTTGGCTAGGCTAGAACTTATGTCCTATTTTGTTTTTAATTGCGCCCAGGAAATGTGTTTGTAACACCTTTCAAACTCGGCCTTGTATTATCAAACAGACTATAAGGCATCCAACGTTTAGAATGAAGCACTGGTTGGATAGGGATATTCTTCTCTCTTTCTGTTACACGTGAGACATGTATGACGCTGTCATTTCCTAGCAATCCACTGTTGCCATATTAATCGAAAATTTTTCTTTGTCGAAACAACAGCATATTCGGGTAGAACTATGTTTTGCCGATCTTTTTTGTCCTATATTAGAACTACGTATACTTGATAGAAATGCTAGAAAAATTAGATATCCATATATTTTTTAAAAACTATAAACTGTGTCCCCTTCTTAGTAAAATCGATCTTATATCATGTTGCATGGACTTTGTGATGCCTATTTTTCACACACGTGTAGCTAAATGTGCCGTCTTGATGATGGATTGTTGAAATATTTTATACTGGCAATATTACAATTTTCATGTAGGTAAAACTTCTGAATATTCTCTCATAACCGCATAGCAGCATTGCAAGAGTTCGTATGCTGCCAACTTTTCTATTTTTAAAGATAACCATGTCATGTCAGTTTGAAAGTTGTAGAGGAATGTTGGAACAAGTTTTCTACCTGCTTACCCAGAGTGTAGGTTTCATTGTTTAAACAGGCCGGGCTGTTCATTGACCGTGGATTATATGAATGACGTTTCGAAAGACAGCGGGGTGCAGCATGCTACTCACAGCTTTATTTCTGTGCCCTTCGAGCTTGTATTTCAGTTGTTCAGCAGTCTCTATCTTGAGTGTGTGTGTGCAGCAGTTCTGTTATATTTAACGTGTTGTATTTTACGTATTTCACGAACAACAATGGATAGTTTTGTGAAAAGAAAGCGTGGTCAAGTGCTCAGAAGAAGGGAAAAACAGGTCGTAATTAATGTGTTCAGTTATTTTAAGAATCTTAAACCTAACGAAAGTACAAATAATTTAGTCAATGAAACTGCTCTGGCCACAGGAATATCAAAGACTACCGTTTTTAAAATACGTAGTGAGAGTGGACAGGGACCAGTACTGTCGCCACGCAAAAAGAGGCTAAGTAATACACTTCGCAAGAATAGCAGGAATGTTAAATATAATGATTTTGTGAAGAGCAGCATCCGTCGCAAAATTCACAAATTTTACTTTCGAAACCAACCACCAACTTTACATTCAATCCTGGCTGCAGTAAACTCCGATTCCGACCTTCCAGATTTAAAAAAATCTACTTTCCATTCGCTGCTTAAGGACACGGGATTTGAGTACGCGAGAAGAGGAAATAAAGCCATAATGGTCGAGAGGAGTGATTTAGTGATATGGCGTCATGATTATCTTGTGGCAATAAAAAAGTACAGAGATGAAGGGCGGAATGTTGTGTATAGTGATGAATAATGGGTAAATACTGGGACTACAATTGAGAAGATATGGCAAGACAAGTCAATAACAACACCAAAGCAAGCGTTTCTGGCGGAACTTTCGACAGGCCTAAAGGCTCCTACTGCACGAGGTCCGCGGTTTGCAATAGTCCACACAGGAAATGAAAATGAATTTGTACCCAACGCGCAGTTAGTATTTTTGTGCCAAAAGAACACCGCAGACGCGCATGATGAAATGGATGGTGAAACGTACGAAAATTATTTCAAACACCAAGTGCTACCTAACCTGTCAGCCAAATCTGTGATTGTTATTGACAATGCGTCATATCACAGTCGTAAAGTTGAGGCTATTCCGACTTCGGCATGGAAAAAGGAAAAATGCAGGAATGGATTTCAACATATGCAGAGCATATGTTGAAGAAACATTTAATGGAAATTATTAAAAGTGTGAAATATAAATACGATAAGTACAAAATTGATGAAATGGCTAAAGAAATGGGGCATTTAGTTCTACGCCTTCCACCTTATCATTGCGAACTAAATCCAATTGAATTAGTGTGGAGTCAGGTCAAACATCATGTTAAAATGAACAATTTGCACTTCAAAGTAAAAAATATGGAGCAGTTGATACAGGAAGGATTTAATAATGTGACAACCGACAAGTGGAAAGACTGTGTCGAGCATGTAAAAAAAAATCGAGTCTGAAATGTGGAAAGCCGATGAAATTCAGGATGACATTGAACCTCTACTCATAAATCTGGGTGACAGCTCATCAGATACTGAATCAACTGACTGTGATGACGAACGGGATGCCTGTCTGCTGTCATCATGAAAGGTAAGCCAATGAGGAGTATTTCTTTAATAATAACGTACTTGAACTTTAACTGCAGTCGAAACTTCACACATTTCCTTGTGCTTGTACTTTACTTATTTTATTTTGATTGTTTTCTTTATGTTACATTCAGCATACGTTATAGTTAATTTAATTTAATTTCGTTGTATGTTGTATGTGTTATGTTAGCCTACTATTAGTATTATTATACAGTACTTATTTCAAGTCTTCGTCACTGCACAATCGCTGAATGTGCGGAAAGTGTACGCGAAGCGCTCTGTACTGCCTCCTCTCATGGAGTGGCAACCCTGTTGTAACGCGCCATAAGACCAATGCTTCATTCTAAACGTTGGATGCCCTATAGGTTAAATTATTTTAGACTGATAATGGTGTGTTCTGGCCTGTCGAAACATCATTCATAATGATTTCCTTCATTTAAATGTATTTATAAATTACTAAATTGACGAAATTAATATTATATAAACAGTATTTCATACCAATTGTAACATATGGACTGGAAACACTGGTAACGAATAAAAGGCAAAATAGTAAGATACAAGCAGTAGAAGTGAAATTTTTAAGAACTTCAGCTAAAAAGACAACAAGGGATAGAATTCAAAATATTGAAATCAGAGAAGAGTTAAATATGGAACAGTCAAATCAGAAGATACAGAAAGCAAGGTTACGATAGTTCGGACATTTCAAAAGAATGGGTAAAGAAAGAGTAGCAAAAAGGGAATTAGAAAGAGAAGTCAAGGGTAAGAGACCAGTTGGAAGACCGAGAAGAAGGTGGTTGGACCAAATTTTGAAGGACATTGGAGAAGCTGGGTTGGATGTGGCAGAAGTGATGGAACAGGAAAAATGGAGGGACAGAAAGGAGTGGAGGAGGCTTGTAAACCACACCCGGGTGGCTGGAGTGGGACTTGGATGATGATTACTCAATTACATCTGTCATGATGAGGTGGACCTAATTCAGAGTGAGAACTTGGAATATGCCTCCCTTCGTCCCTTGGATATGTGTAAATTACTGTATAGGCTTATATTCAGACTTATGCTACTGAATATCATACCTGCGACGTAGATTAGTGATTTCAATGGTAATGAAATGTTTTACAAATTAAATATTGGTCTAAGATGATTCCACTCATATGGTGACACCTTGATGTGTGTATCCAACCTTCCTTTGTCCCTTTTATTGGAGGCATTTACTGTAGTGAAAGCAGCATGACTTAATAGACCTTGCTTATTTTACTGGACAACAAGTTCACTTATTGAAATAAATTTATTTTCACAACTGTTTCCCTTGTGCCGCCATTGCTCACATCTGTTTGGATCCTGGAATTTCCGAGAACAGAAAACATAAAACTTAATTCTATTTTCCTTTTGCTTTCCTGGATTACATTTTGCTTCTTGTTCCTGGAGAGCGCTTAAAACCAACCAAAAATAGCGTGCGTTTCATCACACTTCCCGTTTCCGGGCGAATGTTTAGCATTCTTTACTCAGGGAATTCTCTCATTAATTCTGGAAAAATCAGGGAATAATCAGGGAATTCTTTTAAGATGAGTTGGTAGACACCCTGGATGAGAAGGTCGAAACATTCAACACATTTTTAATTGATTTATATGATCGCCATGCCCCAGTGCGCTCAGCTAACGTGAGGCACGCACCAGCTGCCTGTATCAACACAGAAATAAAAGATCTAATAAGATCTCGAAATAGAGCCAGAAAGAAGTGCAACAAAACACAGAAACCCGAGGACATCGTAGAATACAAAAGCTTACGCAACAGAACCCAGCAAGTTATTTGTAATACAAAGATACGTTACACTTATTCGCTAATTAATTCAGCTAAAAACTCTTCGGCTTTGTGGAGAGCTATTAAAAACTCTCGGTGTTGGAAAATCCAGACACAAAAGCAATAACCCAACAATGAGTGCTGATGAGCTTAATAAGCATTATTTAAACGTATCAACCGTTGTAGACAGCAATAGAGTTTTGTCAACTTTTGTTGACTACAGGGAAAAATTTACTGACCGACGGGAAGAATTTCATTTTGGCTATATATATCCAGAGGACATTCATTTAGCCATATTTAGGATAACTTCAAAAGCCATAGGACCAGATCATATATCTATTACGCTATTGAAAAGGAATATGGACCTCCTCATGCCAGTTTTATTGCATATATTTAACTATAGCCTGCAAATGGGTATTTATCCGACACAATGGAAAAAAGCCAACATCAAAGCAATACCAAAATTCACGAACGCCTTAAACTGTAGTGACTTTAGACCAATAAGCATATTGTGTGCAATTGGGAAAGCGTTAGAACGGATTGTTTTTGATCAGTTTTATGAATATATAAATTCCAACAATATCCTAAACCCGAACCAATCTGGATATAAATCAAAACATAGTACTCTGACAGCCCTTATCAAAGTCACAGACGACATTCGTCTAGCAATGGACCGGAAGGAAATAACTATATTATCTCTATTCGATTTCAGCAAAGCTTTTGACAGAGTTCACCATGAGATCCTACTAGTTAAATTAAGAAATCTAGGCCTTTCAAAGTCAGTAACGGACTGGTTTAGGTCTTACCTAACAGGCAGATGTCAGAGAGTAGTCCTAGCAGATGACAATGTTTCAGAATGGTGTGAAGTAACAACAGGTGTGCCGCAGGGTTCGGTCCTTGGTCCACTCCTGTTCTCCGTGTATATAAATGACCTTCCATCTGTCCTTAAATTCTGTCAACATCATATGTACGCAGATGACCTTCAGCTATATCTACACACGGATTTGAAATCCATTCATTTGAACGTAGCTCTAATTAACAGTGACATTCAAAGTCTATCTCAGTACGCACTCGATCATAATCTAATACTTAACTTCGAAAAAACGCAACCGATCATCATCGGCTATACCAAATTACTCAGTTCCCTACCTGACCCGGTACCACCTTTACAGCTTGCATCCCAAACAGTTCCGTACCAGTCAGCAGTAAGAAATCTGGGAGTTATTTTTGACTCTCGATTATCGTGGCAGGATCACACAAACATGATTCTGAAAAGGGTTGCATCTTCATTATGTCAAATTAGGCGAACTTGCTTCTATTTGCCTCAAAATGTACGAAAGATGCTGATACAGAGTTTGATATTACCAATATTTGACTATGGATCTATAATTTACCATGATATGGGAGAGGTCCTCAATACAAAATTGCAAAGAATGCAAAATGCTTGCTTGCGGTTTGTTCTCAATGTACCAAGAGAGTCTCACATAACTCCATTTTACGTCCAGATTGGATGGCTAAAGTTAAAGGAACGAAGACAGTATGCCATGGCTCTGACTGTGATAAAAATTCTAAAATTCAAAATTCCGTCTTATATTTATTGCACACTAACTCCCATGCAATCAGTGCATAACCGTGCGAATAGACGCACTGCACAAATGCTCCAGATACCTCATCACAGAACCGAAAAATGCAGAGGTTCATTCCGTATTTCAGCTAGTATTCTCTGGAATAAATATAAATTGCACCAGTATTCAGGACTCCCATCAGAGCGATAAAACACTCCCTTCATTGTAATCTATCAGCTATACAATTATCATGTTCAAGGTGAACGGATGTAATAACAAGAACTTCTATTGTCAACTGTATGTTTAGGTTAAGTTTTTTCTTTCTTCATTTATTCTATTGTATTTAACCGCCCTCTGAATGAAGAGAGCTGCATAAAGAGGCTTTGTAGCCTCAGTGGCCTGTATAAGAGAAACAAATTCAAATTCATACAGCATAACCTTTTGATGCATAAGGATTACAATGCGACCAAGAACTACATTTTCCAACCTACCCGAGTCGAGAAAAAGTTACCTTGTGTCTTGGACACACACACAATTTTGAAATTAATAAACCAGTTATAAAACATTCCAATGTTTATTGTGTTAAAATTTGGATTCGATCTTAGGACGAGTTTTTGAGATATTTTCTAAATGTGACGCATGGTTAAAACACGCTTAAAAATGGGCACATTTTGTGTCCCAACTGCGATTAAAAAAATTAAAATATAAATTAAAATTCCAAACCTACATGAACTAACATACAATAGAAAATGATGATGTTATTGTATTTTATGTAGGTCTATTGGTTACTTCACAAACAACCTTCAAACTCGAGTGCACATAATATTTTGGTTGACAGTAGATGTTAAGCCCCTTGAAACAACAATTATTATCATCATGTTGTTGTAAAGTGTGGAACTTTTGAAGCATTTGTTAATATGGGGTCCTGAGTTCCCTTGACAGGTCTCACTGTATAACGAAGTCTCCATTCTCCCTCTCTTTACATTCCTGTCCTAATAAACAGCACAATCCGTAGTTATTTTTCTTCACGAGTATCTATAATGTCCAGCTTCCCATTTAGTAGAGCTTAATTTTCACAGCTGTTTTATTGGCTGTGCTTATGGGTATTTTTATTCCAAATATCCCCCCACCAATCCTGTGAAGACTTGCTGCCTAAAGAACTTATGACTCACTTCATGCCTATTTTCTGAGTTTTCCTGTAAGTTTTTAAGGTGAAAACTGTTCACTAAAGCCAACTCCAATACCCAGAAGTGAAGTTTCCTCCACTACTTCAGGCTTTTCACGACAAAACCGGAAGTAGTATAGTAGTGGTCAGTTTGGTCGACCCCTCCCATTTTGCTTGTGTATTCTGCAGTGGTCACAGGTTTCAAAATATTTTCTTGTCCTTTATTCCTTGTCCCCACTCTCGTCTCTTGGCTTTGTCGTTGAAAATCTGAAACTAGGCGAAAAACGCGCCAAACCCTACAGAGTCAGGGTGTCTACTACTCTGGAAAACGGTGAATTCTCAGGAAATTTTTAAAGCTGGGAAAATTCAGGGAATTATCAGAGTATTTTAATGACACTCAGGGAATTTTAGTTTTACCTTGAATAATTGGAAATTACTCATTCAAGTATATTCTGGTGATGATTGTTCTTACTGACATTAAATCAGTAAGCTATCATTTCTTGTAAGATTGAGCACACGTATTTGTGTATAAATGTGCAACTGTATTATTTTTGAGAGCTTCACTATTGATGAGCTACTTTTAATACTCACAAGTACAATACATTTTTGGATAAAAAATCCAAAAATTGAAAAATATATTTTTCGTTTTTTTCTTTTCCGACTTAGTCATGCTATCCTTTATTGTTCGAGTACTTTTTGAAATGCTCTTTAAGCATTTATTATGGCTGCTACTGTTCCTCTGGGAATTTTCTGATTTATCCTGGAAACATCGGGGAAATCTGTTAGTTTGTTTTGGTAGACACCCTGAGAGTTGATTTGTCGGGGGAGTTGATGATAATTGTTGTTTTAAGGGCCCTAACATCTTGGTTATCGGCCCCTGACGGGGGAGTGATCTGATCTGTAAGTACTCTTATGTTGGAACATCTGAGGGTCAGACGCAGTGCTGGTGGACTCCTCACATTGCAGGTCTGTTGGTCTACTGTGGTGTTGGCAATTCAAACCGAGTTAGCAAATATTTAAAATGTCAGTGAGACGTTTACAGTTGATTGTTTTGTGTGCCTGGGACACATAGGTAAGATACATAGTCAGATAACTTTTGAGAAAGCAGTTGGTTTAAAAGTAGGTCTGTGCACTAAGACAATAGTAGTGACCTGTTCGAGAACCTCCAGCAGCAGATAATGTGAAACCTTGCACTAATTCTGAGATAAGTATAATGTCACCAGGAATTCCATTAACTATGGATATTACTGCTGAGGCTTACCACAAAATCATTATTCCAAGCAAACAGCATTTCATCTTTAAGATTATTTTGAATATATGTCCACTCTGATACATCTGATATGTATGGTGTGGGAAGGGTTCATCACAACCCACTCACCCCTCACTCCTTATACAGCAACGTGGAAAGCAGATAAAGCTATTCGGTGTTTTGAACATCTGAATGCTAGTACAGGTCATTATATAACCCATTTCTAAAATTTCCTATCAACATTAAAGTATTCACTAGGTAGCTTATCTAGTACTTAAAAATAAAATGACATCATATTTGCAAAGGGTGAGGAATTGGCAAAGTAGGCCTATAAGTTTTAAAAATTAAAGGTTTTTTTTTTTTTACAGTAAAAGGTCTTGGTAAGAGTGGAGTTTTAAGAACAAAGTTCCAAATGGTTCCGCCTTGTCAATACTATTTATTAAAATTTCGTGATACAATCACTGGTAGAGTTTTGGGTGCCCATTTCATCTCTCGCAGCTCTCTCTTGTGCCTGACCTTGATGATCGTCAGTCTTGTCTGTCCTGTTCCTGGCTGGTGGTTGTTTTATTCCATTTCCGTAACTGCTCCGGCAATTTGCCTTTGTGCAATCTCTTACATAGCACATTTTTGTAACATTTTGCATTTCTAAGATAGTTTGAGTTAAGTAAAGTTCATTGTTTCTTAATGGTTTGTAGTAAAGTAGTATTGTATATTTATCTATAATAATGAATTTTGCATAGTACAGTGGAAAATTAGTGATCACATGAAAGCAACCTGTTAAATATGTGCAGATAAAAGCTTGGACACTATCATTATGTTCGACCGCCTTGTGATGTAGCGGCTAGCATTCTTGGCAGTTGTCCATGAGGTCTGGGTAAGATTCCTGGCTCTGCCAAGAAATATTATTCTGGTCTGAGGGCTGGAACGGGGTACACTCAGCGTGGTGAGGCAAAACTGAAAAGAGGTGGCTTTCGTTCCCACCACAGTCACACTAGATGTGGTTTTCCATGGTTTCCCACTTCTTCTCTAAGCAAATACCGCAATGGTTCCTAACTTATGGCCACAGCCTCTTCCTGCCAAATCCTCACCTGTATTACAAATACACACACTACTATGGACACCACAATAACACAGGTTATCAGGTTGTTTTTTATTTTATCTTATTTTTTAAAATTATATATATATATTATATACACATCCAATTACACATGACTAAATGACCATAATGTCCAAGCCCTTAAAATGAATCAACAACAAGACTTAATATTCAGCAACATTTTTTAATAAAATAAAAAGTAACCATGTGTAAATTTTTTAAAATTTTCTTTAAATGTTTTACTGTATTCTTAATAGGAATACATTATTTACTTGAATTGCGAACAAATCTTTCTTCGAAATGCACACATTGCGGCAGTTTGCTCACGCGGCTCATTACTTTTTGAACGCACCTCATTATATTAGTACTAGTTAAAAGATAGTTAAAACAGGGTGCAATATGTACTTTTGTCACATCATTTACAGCAAAAGCAAAATAGCAGATGCTGAAAACAGTAAGCATAGGCAATTTGCCTTCGTGTGACCTCTCGTGTTGCAAATCGGGTGCGGCCTCTGGCAGGCTAATTGGTACCATAACATTTTCGAAGTCCATTGGTGGGTTATTTGGTCTGGAGAAATTATCAAAATATTTCATCTCTTATTCAAAGCACAGTGTAGTACCACTTTGCTAGTGGGGCTAAGAGATAAACCTAAAGCCTGGAATATTGACTTTCACAATAAAGGAATCAAACACCAGCAAATCTTCTAGGTTTTTGCTTTGTATTTTGCAGGATTTCACCCAGGTGTATGGAATTGGTCTATACAGCATACATTACACTTGGTACTCCCCGTCTGAAACTAGCTGGGATATCAAACCTTGCACTATGTTCCATATTGAAGCACATTATAATATATAAGTGTTTTATCTCCTCCCTATATAAGTATTAACAGATGAAATGTTGTCTTTCACGGCCAAGTAATTAAACCAACAAATCTTGTTGGTGCTTCAAATGTGAGGCATAGCATAATGATTACTGTCTCAACTGGGTTCAGATGGGATATACCTAGTGTCTACCTAGGCGAGACTCCTCAAATGCATGACAGAAACCTAGAAGATGTACTGGTGTTGAAAATAAAAATAATTTTCACCATCAGAAATGAAACTACAGTATATTCTACCAAACCAGTTTTTTATGTTCAATTCAGAAGTACAGTATTATTTTTTTTTTCGCAGGATATGCAGATTTTCGAATGCTTTACATAATTTGTATTATATAAAATGAATAGTAACACACATAGGCCTGAATGTCAGAATTACCATGTATTAGCTCCACGTAATTATTTCTTACAGAGGCTGACTTCATATATGGAATAATTATATTATCACGACACTAATAGTGATGAGATGTAAGTTCAAAACACTGCTGCAACCAACAATTATCTGCGCCATAAACTGGCTCCAGAAACACTGGTTGTGTTTTTTTACTACCGTACTTGAATGTCTTGGTAAAAATGTTCTCTAATTTGATCATTGACATCAATGAGGTTGGCTCAAAATATTCTAAGATAAATTTAGCGATTGCAGAAAATGAAGCTTCATTGACATTCCACTTAGTACACATCCTGCTATTGCTGCACTCCTTGTTTATAGCCTCCCCCAGGGGCTCACATCTAGTGGGACGTGGGTTGGCGACCACGGGACCCCAGCTGAGTCTGGCATTGCTTCTACTTACTTGTGCCGGGCTCCTCTCCGTCTTCTTTCCTGTCGACCTCGCTTGGTCAACTCTTGTTCTTTTCCGACCCCGACAGTATTAGGGTATCCAAGGCCTAGGGAGCCTTTCACTTTCCCGCCTTAATTGGCCCTTGTCTCATCTTTCCTGATCCCTCCTTCTTCGAGGGGTCAGACCTCTTGTATTCTTTCCATTATATTTCCTTTTCTCTTTAAGATTCCACACTGTTTTTGTTAATCGGCTCCCTATGTATCTAAAATTCCCTTTAGCGTTTTTTTTTTTTTTTTTTGCATCTTCACTACATTTTGTAGGTATTTTTAATCTACGTTGCATTTTGTATCGATCTAAATTGCATTTCGCGAGTGTTTTCAACCTCAATTGCATTTTGTTAAGATTGTCAATCTAAATTGCTTTTTAGTAAATCTTTCAGTGTAGGAGCAGGACAATTTAGTGAGTATTTTGAATTTCAATTGCATTTTGTAAGTATTTTCAACCTAAACCGCATTTTGCAAGAGTTTTAAATCTCAATTGCATTTTGTATGGTGGGCATTTTGAGGGTATTTTGAATCTAAATTACATTTTGTAACTATTTTCAATCTAAATTGCTTTTTGTAAGTATTGTCAATCCAAATGAGTAGTTTGAATCTACCGTGCATTTTGTAAGCATTTTCAATTTCAATTGCATTTTGTAAGTATTTTGAATTTCAATTGCACTCTGTGAGTAATTTGAATTTGCACCGGCCTTTTTCAATCTAAATTGCATTGTGTATTTTCAATTTCAATTGCATTTTGTAAGTATTTTGAACCTCAATTGCATTTTGTACATATTTTCGATCTCATTTCCATTTTGTAAGTATTTCGACTCTACATTGCATTTTGTAAGTATTTTGAACCTAGGCTACATTTTGTGCGTATTTTTCAATCTATTCCTTTTGTGAGTTTTTTCGTTCTAAATTACGTTTTGTAAGTATTACCACTAGAGCCTCCGTGGCTTAGGCGGCAGCACGCCGGCCTCTCACCGCTGGGCCCGTGGTTCAAGTCCCGGTCACTCCATGTGAGATCTGTGCTGGACAAAACGGAGGCAGACAGGTTTTTCTCCGGGTACTCTGGTTTTCCCTGTCAAAATTTCATTCCAGCAACACTCTCCACTATCATTTCATTTCATCTGTCATTCATTTAATCATTGCCCCAAAGGAGTGCGTCAGTCCTCGGCAGCCGGCACAGTTCATATCCTCGCCGCTAGATGTGGGCTTCATTCATTCCATTCCTGACCCGGTCGGAGACTGGAAGCAGGCTGTGAATTTTCATTTTCAAGTATTACCTCTCTCCATTTTGTGGGTAGTTTCAATCTGAGTTCCTTTTTGTAAGTATTATCTGTCTCACTTAATTTTCGTTCTGGTTTCTGTTTCATTGTCATTTTTGCTATTACCCAGACCATTAGGGGCCGATAACCTAGATGTTAGGCCCCTTAAAACAACAATTATCATCATCATCATCATGTTTATAGCGAGGAGACTTCTTACTTAGGAAGCTCATACAAATTAACTTGAACTCTTTCCCAGCTCTTACTTTGGTTTGGCTCAAAGTTGGTTTAAATATTTATTGTAATCAACTCTTTTTTCTGCAATCCAACTAGAATATATTCTTTTGGTTTAGCTTCTGATGCATTCCAAATCTTGCTTTTAGCCAGAGGGATGGAAGTAGTCTTGTAATTTTCTGGGCCAAGTGTTCTGCTCAACCTGTTTTCTATGTTTTTAAGTGTTCTTTCGATTCACAATCATGTCAAATGTAATGTTTTTCTGTCTTTTTAATGTCCTAGAAACAAAGGAAGCAGAAGAATTTTGTAAACTGTCCTGCTAGCCCATCAACAACAATTTATACAATTGCTCATGTGGAGGAAAAATGACATGAAAATAAATAGGAGATTGTAGCCTACATGATAGAAGAAAACTGATGACAAATTTTAAATCGGTCAGTTAAACTATGCTTTTCACATTACACTAGCTAGTTTTTCTGGTGAAATTTTGTTGTTGTCCAGTGTAGTCTAGTGTAGACTAATTAAGGAATAAATTAGTAATTACATCTACCCTTGACTATGTAGCAAATTTTTAAATAAAGGGCACTATCAGATCATTCCATTCCTGACCCGGTCGGAGACTGGAAGCAGGCTGTGGATTTTCATTTTCATCAGATCATCTCATGGTGTAGTAGCTAATATTCTGAGGCTGTCTTCCCCAAGATTCAGCTTTGATTCTTGGCTCTGCCAAGAAATTTTATTGGAATGGGGTATGCTCACTCTCTTTAGGCAACACTGAGAATAGGTGGGTTTAATTCCCACTTCAGCCATCTTAGATATGATTCTCCATTGTTTTACCCACTTCTATACCAGGCATATTTCAGAATGGTTCCTAACTTAAGCCACAGCCTTCTCCTTTCCAATCCTAGCCTCGATTACAAATACACACACTACTAGGGAAGCTACAGTATCATAGGCTATCAAACACATTGTATGCACACCCAAGTACATGGGCTGATAATCATGTAGTTAACTTCAACCATGGTACGGCTAATGATCACCTCATGGTGTAGAGTTTAGCGTTCCTGGCTGTTGCCTCGGAGGTCCGAGTTTGATTCCCGAATCTGTCAAGAAATTTATTTGGAATGGGGTACATGACAAAACTGAGTAGAGATGGGTTCGATTCCCACCTCAGCCATCCTAGCAGTGTTTTTCCATGATTTCCCATTTCTACCCCAGGCAAATGCCAGGATGGTTCCTAACTTCAGGCCATGGCTGCCTCCAACCCAATCTTTGCCTCAATTACAAATACACACACTATTACAGGTACCACAATAACACAGGTTGTCATACAAATTATTATTTATAAGTATATATTATGTACAGTATATGTGGTTCATGGTGTAGGCACGTCCTAGTTCATGAACCATGGGCAACGGTTGAGTGGCCTAGTAAGTGGTCCTGCCAGTCAGGATACTAGTTACTATGGAACGGGAGTGGGCATCTTGGACTTATTCCGAGTCGTGGTCCTCCTTGTGCTCAGGCGGCTTGGACTACCCAACTCACTTGTTTGTTCCCTGAGGTGAAACGAGTAGAGTCTCGTTCGCAATGGGTGGTGTGAATAAAAATGAGTCAAAGCTCGTGAGCGTATGCTCAGTGAGTGTCCGACTGCCGATGAGCTTCTACTCCGCATTTCGGGTGAATAAGAATGTGGAGTGCAAGCACAGCGTACACTCAAGTGTCTGGAGCAGCCACTCAGCGACAATGCTCAAGGCCGTACACGTGTCTTGTAATATGATGCTGACTCCTGATGTTTGAAAGACAGTTCATTGCTCACCACGGCAGAAGACAGTGTTGAATTCCAGTCCGCTTTTGTCTCAATTTTGAAGGAACATCCAATTCTGTTTTCGAAGTCTCAGCTACCGGATACAAAGCACAAGAAAACAAGGGCAATAAATGCAGTTCAGTGTGATTTACTTGCAAAATTTAATTTAAATCTTTCGGTCCATCAGCTGTATAAAAAATTACAAACCTTAAAAACCAGGTTAAAATATAAAATAGATTTAAAGCGTACCGGAAAACAAATCCATAACGTTAAAAGATTGGGAGAAACAGCTGATGAGTCTCATGCAGGGGGGGATAACCCAACCATCGGCCGTCTGAAAGGTAGGAAATAATAACCTGAAAATTACAGCATTAATAAATAATAATATAATAAATTTAGGAAATTGGAATCATGTAAATAACAAAACTTCATTATCATGAAAATAATACATTAACAATTGACAATTAACAATAATTGAATGCATATTTCACGAGCAAGATCTGCAGGAGCTGTCTTTACTTCGACTTGCAGCAGAAGCGACAGTGAAAACCTGAATGGTAAGGAAATTATATAAATACAGTACCAATAAGTTGTGGAAGATAGAATTTATTTAAAATATTATGCAATGCTATTTTTCTATTGTATGGTAATTTATATATATTATTATGGTATTTTTAAGGGGGGCGGTCACTACTCCGATTATGGAATATGGAGACGTTTCGTCACATGATTATGAAGTTAATGCAGGGTCCTCTACATCATCAGTGGTAAATCATAGCACACCACCAGCAGGGAGCATACCGGTAGCTAATAGGCAATTGCTGGAAGACGAAACAGATCAAACAAGGAAACTAAATAACAGTGAACTGCAAAGGTTGGTGCTGTTAAAGCAATTGAAGGTTTTAGAGCAAAAACATAAGGTGTTGTTATTGCAGGAGAAACACCTGAAGCTAATAGAATGTGATATGGAAAGAAAAAGGGAACGGGAAACAGTACGGGAAATAGACACAGGAAGAGAGAGGGAAAGAGAAAGAAAGGAACAAGTGATGGATTGTGCAGGTGCTAAAAGTGTGCTCTTATCATCAGATGTGTTCTTAAACTGTATATACTTTGCTTTTATCTATTTATTTTATATTTATTTATTTTATTTGTTTGATTTATTTCATTTCTTTTATTTATTTTATTTGTTTGATTTATTTCATTTATTTTATTTATTTGGTTTATTTAATTTTTTATTTTATTTGTTTGATTTATTTCATTTATTTACTTTATTTAATATTTGGTTTATTTCATTTATTTTTTATTTTATTTGTTTGATTTGTAATTAAGAATTATTGTATTCCCTTGTTTTTTCTGCTATGGCCTGTTACATGCAATAAATAATGATGATTTATTTCATTATTTCGTTTGATTTATTTCATTTATTTCATTTGTTTGATTTATTTTATTTGTTTCATTTATTGTATTTACCGGTATTTGATTTTTTCTCATTTTGCAAAAATGAGGGAAAAGTCTGTCTGTCCTTCTGTCCCCCCCTATCAACTCCTAAACGGCTGCAGTAATCGAAATTTGGTACGAGCATAGCGTTTAGAAGAGAATGTGTGCCGACTCCCGAGTTTGCCGTATCATTAGTATGGGTAGTTGCAGCGCCCGCCGGTAGACTGCGCAGTGGTTGGTTGTGGCTGGAGCCACTTTCTAAGCGCTCGCGAGTTTGAAAACATGGAAATGCTGCCGTGTTTAGTCCTTATTTCTTGGTGTTGAAAAGTGTATGCGATCAAGAAGCGATAGTGAAATAATACATACGTTATGACACTGGTGTGTTTAGTATTTGTAAGCCTTTACACTTATTTCTTTACGTTTGTGCTGTCGAGTGAATTATAACCTGGTAAGATTCGTCAAACAAAACTGTGTGAGTGAATATGCCGTGTTGTTTTGTTCCCGGGTGCCGATCTGGATACGACAAGTCATCTGCAACAGGTAGACACTTTTTTAGACCTCCAAAAGCCGAAGATGATTTATTTAAATGGGCTAAGGCCATTCCGAGGAAAGACATTAAATTGTCAAGTAAGTCATATGCAGGCTATGTGACAAACATTGCTTCGATAATTTCCTTATAAAAACGGACACTTTCATTATAGAAGGAAAGACAGTCGAAATGGCGAGAATGAGTTGGAGTTTGAAGCCTGGTGCAGTCCCACACTATCTAGCCGGGTATATTGTCAAGCAACTAAGGAAAGGGATCAGCTGTGTGAAGTGTGCAACAACCCTTCAAAGTGAAAAGGCCGTCGGACACAACAGCTGCAACTTTCACTAATATAAAGGACTTTGGCACAATAAATGCCCTTAGTTACCTAACTCAACCGTCTGACAGTGTCTTCAACATTCTTTTACAGGTCGAAGTAGTCGTTGAAATGGAATTATCTTCCCTTTCAAATTTGTGGGTTGATATATTTTATGAGTGTTAGGACAGCATTGATGAGATTGTTTTAGGGCCGTGATTTTTTGATGATGTATGGAACATAAACTGGACCTTATTGGAAAACTCGTTTTTCATTTCATGAAGTGCGCTTTTTCTTTCGTACGAAAGAAATAAAATTAGGAAAGAGCAGTCAACTTCTAAGTCTGGAAAATCATCGCGTAAGTTGTCCAAAGCTTCGGACAACTGAGAGCTATAAGTTATATGGGTGAGTTTGTCATTATACTGTATTATATTATATTTACTTTATTTGTGCAGTAGTGAATGGTCTGTAGCTTTACGATTTTCACACATTCAGTTACATTTTGACCCCCGTCAGAATGTTTTATTTCCTTATTATATGAACCTATGACGCAATCTGATGTTTCATAATCAACACAACGGACGTCAGCGTTTTATATACTCAGTGCCGACAATTTTATATTTGGATCATCATGTCTAATACAACGTAGTGTAAGCTGATAACATTCAAGTACTGAAAAGTAACATTCAACTGCTTGTATTGATACCGTCCTCACTCAGCGCTAGCCGACGCTAGAGCCACCTAGCGGCTGGACCATACAAACTCCTCAAGTCGCGTCACTTTCTCTTCTATACGCTATGGTACGAGTAAAGATCTATACCTGAATATCTCAATCCCATATTTGAAAATGATATCAGTGCTACAAACTGCTGAAAAACAGCACTTGAAATTTGAGCTCCATGTTGGATATCTTGGAAGGTATGCATGGCAGCTATTCCAAAATTGGCACACATATAGATACTAATATTTTAGTTCAATTTTCAGGAGGCCATACATGGCAGTGTTGCCAAAATGATTCTAAGCCTGCTGATAGGTCCAATTTTTAAATGGATATTACTTCTACAATTTCAATTGTATTTCAACCAAATTTCGTATGTAATATGTGTACATAAACAGATATGACTGGGCGTAATCTCAAGAGCTACCAGGGCTGTTAAAAAATGCTGTCTCTATTTTTTTTACCCTAATATCAATATATCAGAAAGTATGCAAGCCAACAGATCTAATCTTTGCACACGTATAGTACCTGCCATTCTAGATTAATTGGAGTAACTAATAGAAGTCAGTGCTGCCAACATGATTCTAAGCTTGTTGATAGGTCCAATTTTAAAATACATGTAACTTCTATATTAACAAATGGATTTCATCCCAAATTGGCACTATTAGAGAACATAATAATATTTCAAATTACCGTGTATACCCGAATGTAAGACTAGGTTTTTTCCCACTTTTTGTGTTATAAAAATTTGGGGTCGTCTTATATTCAGGGTATTAAAAAAATATATATATTATTATTTGCAAAGTAGTATGTGGTGTTGGCATCTTGTAACTCAGAACAAATCAATGCGTTAATGAAGATTAACATATGGTTTGTTATGTTTAATTACCATGCATATACGAATAGCGTACAATTTGAGGTTAGGATTTACGCATACACGTCATTTTAAGCGGATAAATTATATGTTCGAAAGCATACGGAAATATGTTTTAAAACAATCTTTACAAGAACAACCAGTCAATTTTACGAGCAGTAATTGAGTGATCAACGTATCGTCTCCCATTCTTGAACAAATAAATTATAGAGTATGTCTTGGAAAAGCGGGCAGAGGGATTTCCGATAACAAGAGACGTTATAAAAATGAAAGCACGACCTTGAGGGCATATATTGTGCAAGTTATAAGTTAGCGAGTATTTTTTTGAAAAAATCTGTAAGAGGCAGTTGATAACTAGGCCTCGTCTTATATTCGGGGTCGTCTTACATTCGGGTATATACGGTATTTCTGACCAACACAAACACATGCATGACATCGTTGCCAACATGATTTTACGCGCACTGATAAATCCAATTATATGTCTAACTGCATGTAACGTTTGTGCTATCCATTGGACTTCAACCAAATTTTGTATTCTAAAAACATATTCAGTCACCAGGGCTGCCAACTGTAGTGCTCTATTAGGCTACATTATACCAGGTATATTTTGAACTAATTAGTTCCTGCTTGATCTTTATTCACCAGGAATCTGGAGCGCCCGCTCTGCTACTCAAGTGATACTCTGCGAAGTTTATTATATATAATTTCCTTTTCCTATTAACCAACATCATAAACTCTGCCATGCTACTTGACAACACTGTTTGGAGCAGTGGCGTAGCCAGGGGGGTATTACTGGGGGTTAGAACCCCTCCCTCCACCTTGGAATTTTTACAAAAAGACTGATAATTAAGAAGCTAAATAAACATGTCTTAAATTAAGTACCGGTAATGGTACTCTCTGATGAGTGTATAACTCATGCTATGTGGGAAATCGTTATGGTTGTGTTGTTGTTTTAAGGGGCGGAACTATGAGTCATCTGTCCCTCTTAACACAGTTATGGTTGTGATTTGTGTCTGTATCACTGCTTGGAGATGTACTGCTGTCGTTTTCGGTCCAGTGTGTCTTCATGACAACCCATAACTCCCTCCTTTCAGGGTTGCCAATCTAGCTCACCCTTCCCCTCTAAATATAGATATTCTTTTAAAACCAACCTAGCGAGGCAATCCGCTTTCTTTCGTTTCTTAGCGGGAGGAAGGTTATATATAAATTAGTGTAGTTTTAATTAATTCGAAATAAAATGTTTCAATAAGGACCTTGAAAATGCATTAACACTAATTTGGAGACCGTTAATTTCTTGAGTGTGAGATAGCCGAGTTGCTGAATATTACTATGTCCAGCAATTCCCGAAATGATGGTTATCCCCCAGTTAACTATAACCCCTCCCATTGGTCCATCTTGGCTACGCTACTGGTTTGGAGTCACCTACTGAGCTAGCTCAAGTAAACATGAGCAGGCGCTAACAGGCATGAGTGCCTGCTCGGTCTTTATTCACCAGGAATCTGGAGCGCCCACTCTGCTACTCAAGTGACTGGAGCGTGCGCTCAAGGACGCAGGGACTGTTGTGAGTGACTGCTACCGACCAGTGGATTTTATTCACCTGAATGCGAGTGCCCGCTCTAAATTCGTGAGTAAAGAGCATGTGCTCACTTTTATTCACACCACCCTATGTCGCGGTTTAGTAAACATAGTTTGTTCCCTTAGGTGAAACAAGTAGAGTTTCGTTCGCAATGTCGCGATTTAGTATACATAATTCGATATGTCGTGATATATCGATTTGAATGGCTGCCTGTGATTGGCTAATGAAAGTGCTGTAATTGGCTAGTGAAAGTGATTTCACTTCTGACTGCTAGATAGCTCGAGCATAGCACTAAAACATCAAGTGGGAAGTAACAATGGCTTTACTATAGACAGATTTTATGAGGCACTGAGTGATGTGATAGTGAGAGTTAACAATAATAGTATAGTACACATGGGGGATTTCAATTCTAGGATAGGAAATTGCACTGAGGGGTATGAAAAGGTAAAGGGTAAGTGGGGTGAGGAAGGGAAGCGAACACCAATGGGTAATGTTTATTGGACTTCTGTGCTAGCGTGGGGTTATGTGTTGCGAACACATTCTCGAAGCATAAGTAGATTCACAGATACACATGCGAGGGTAGGGGAACCAGGTCAATAAGACTATGTCATTACTGACTTTCAATTTGGTAAATTGATATGGAATTGTAGGGTTATCAGGGTCTTTCTCGATATAACAGACCACAAACTGATCTGCTGTGAATTGATCATAGTAAGACATAAAGTGCAGAAAGTCAGGACTGTTTGCAGACAGATTAGGGTTGAAAATCGCCAAGATAAGGAAATGATTGATAAGAAATTCCAAACAGTAGATGGTAAGGAATTGCAGGACATTGAAAGCATGTGGTCAGTACTCGGGGATGTACTACTAGAAGTAGCAAAGGCATGTCTTGGGACAACAGTGTGTAAAGACAAGAAAAAGTGCACATCCTGGTGGAATGACATTGTGAAATCTGCTTGTAAAAGTAAAAAGAAGGCTCGATCGAGCGGGCAGTGCATACTTCCGTTTTCCACCACTGCCAGCTAGTACACTTCCGTTCGATTGATCGAGCGGGCAGTGCATACTTCCGTTTTCCACCACTGCCTGCTAGTACACTTCCGTGGCTGCAAACAAGGAATCCTGCAGACAGAGAACTATATGTAGTGGAAAGGAACAGAACCAAAGAAATAATAATAGAGTCCAAAAAGAAATCATGCTTGGAATTTGGAGCAAATTAGAATATTAAGAATGGAGGATAAAAGAGAAAAAGTTCTGGATAATTCAGGGAAACTCGTTTTAGATACCCAGGAAGCACTGGGAAGATGGCAAGAATACGTCAAAAACTTGCTAAATGTTAATGGAGAATGGGTAATGTGGCAGATTTTGAGATTTTACAGGAGGAGAATGAGAATGGGAACAGTATCACGGTTGAGGAAGTAGAGAGGGTGGTAAATAAGCTACATTGTCACAAAGCAGCAGGGTTAGGAGAAAATAGGCCAGAAATGGTAAAGTATAGTGGGAATGCAGGACTGAAATGGTTGCATAAGGTAATCGAATTGGCATGAGTTTCATGATATGTACCCTCTGACTGTACAAAAGCAGTAATCACACCAATTTATAAGCAAGGTAACCGAAAAGATTGCAATAATTTTAGAGGCATTTCTTCGATAAGTATCCCGGACAAAGTGTACTCGGGCATTGTAGAAAGGAGAGTTCGATCATTGGCCGAGAATAAGATGGATGAAAACCAGTGTGGCTTTAGACCACAACGAGGATGTCAGGATCAAATTTTTAGTATGCGCCATGTTATTGAGAAATGCTATGAGAGGAATAGACAGTTTATCTTAATTTTCAAAATGCATAGATATTTATATTTTATTTGCAGCCAATGGCCATAGCAGGGTATTTCAAGAGGACGTCCGTAGTTTCCCCAATTTCAGTGTCGTGTAGTTCCAACTTGAGCTACCAGATGCCACTGTCACTGACACCCAGTGGTGAACGTTGGAACTTGATAGAGCGTTTCTAACCCAATAGTCTACAAATGATGTCATCTCAGACATTTGCAGATATTTTAAGTTTCAGATGTCGAAAATGGCTTTTTAATAGTCAGAGAGCTGATTTAATGAATAAAGATGTAGACTATTTTGTACAATAATATAAACTTATTCTCGAACCATTTTGAAGCAAGCCATTTTATGTCGTCAGGATAATGCTCGCAAACTTTGATGTGGTATACTGTTTGTTAATTCTCTTATGAAATACCTGGTCTCCCACCTGACTGCTGTGAAGGTACGGTACACAATTGTTATTGCTGAAATTAATAGTAAAATTGACATTGTATTATTTTGTCAAATTCAGGAATGAAGGGTTTCAAACCCATAGAAAAAATATGAAGTACCTACAAATGAGCTATTTAAGATCTTAAGATCCTTTTATACTTTTCGTTTCACAAATCACACTGGTACTTTTACTAATTAACTACTGTATAATGTTATTCAATTATACGGAATAACTAGATTTTGTAATGGTTAAGAATTTGATATTACCACCCATACTAGCAACCCGGCCCGGTTTCGCTCAGTATCTCAAAGGGTTTACCCAGCGTAAGATGGACGGCAGGTCCCAGACGCAATTCTGAAAAGCCGAGGTGAACAACAAAACTCCAAACACATACGGTAATGTACGGTAGTCTACTCTTCTCTGAAGTCTTAACTCGACACGAAAGTTTGATGCTGGCCGAAGCTGGGGCGATAAGCTCGCTAGCTCTTAAACTCACTCTGAATGTAGTAATTTAAATTTCCACTGAATGGAGATTGTTGGAAGAAATGAAAACTTAAAATCTCTTATAGTGGGCGAAGTATTAAAGATAGGAGATATGCTGTCATGGACTTTTTTTGTAGAACTTTTCATGTTGACCAATTCTTACACTCATAGTATATGGATATTTTTAATGGCTTACCCAGCGTAAGCTTAAAAGGCGCGAGGACGGCAGGTTTTTCTTCGACTCTATTCACTGAAATCGTTATTGCTCGGCTTCCTTTGGTCATAAATGAATGTTTTCCTTCTGAAACCTTCCTCGAGAAATCCTTTACTGAATGGTGAAAACCGCATCAAAATCCATTCAGTGAATTTTGAGAATACCCGTTACATCCAAGAAACGGGGAAATTGTTTCATACTATGTAGAGATGCCCGCGACTATCATTGAAACAAATGCATGAATTTATAACTAGTATAGGTTATTAATTCTATGTAAGACTCATTAAATACGTCATACGACTGTACCTACGGATACTTGTAGAGGACTGAACTAATAAAAACAGAGTATTTTTTTATTTACCTATGAATTAAAAGGGTGGCTTTTCTATTCTGTAGTAGTTAGTGATTTAACATGACTTACGTTTACAATGGAAATAATCTCTCAGGTGAGTTAAAATTCATAAAACCCCTGCAAAAGTGAAATCATCTCTCCGCGAATAACGTGCTCAAGACAGTTGCCAGCTTGCAATTTGAAGGGCTCAGTCCGGGTCGGCCAAAATAGTACTACGACCTCTTCGAGTTTCATTGAAATCACTCCAGCCGTTTAGAAGTTATTGGGGGGGGGGACACACGGACCCACACATATACACACACGGACAAAGGGTAATCTCATAAGCCTATTTTTTTTTCATAAATGAAAATTGACTAAGAAGAGGGTATATTTGGTCATTATATACCTCATCTTTGATAAATACGAAGGTGTTTGCTAAAAATTACAAATGTTCTATATGACTTGTGCTCTTTGTACAACACACAACCTAATAAGAGAAAGCCTACTTAGTCAGTGTGATCATGAAAATCCAATTCTTCTTCATAATAATAAACAGTGAATGTGAATTTTATTGGAAATAGAAAGGTGCCCTACAGTAATTTCCCCTTCACTCAGGAGTCAGGCTTCTCCCATGCTTTCAGAACTGATAGGCTAGCAGATCATTTGCATACGGATGTGCTTGACTCTACCAGAAATGCTGGCAGAAGTGCTCGGATAAGGAGAGTTGATGAACATTGCTTTAGATAGTTCAAACCAACAAGCACTTGCTGTAAATGAATATGCAGTCTGAGATTGTCCCTCTGCTCACTACCACTGATGTAATCAACTGGCACTTTTTTTTATTACCTTTTTAGGCTGGATTCGAGAAATACTTCTGGATATGACTGGCTTTTTATTAGTTGGTCACCAGACAGTTCACCAATTAGACAGAAAATGTTGTATGCCTCTACCAAAGCAACTCTCAAACAAGAATTTGGAAGTGGGCAAATTAAAGAAGAGCTCCATGGCACAGTTCCAGTGAGTAACTGAACTTTATATTAGTTAATAGGTATATGAGAAAACTTGGAATTTTGAAGCACAAATTGTACTTTCATATTACACATAACTCATTTCATCTAGAGACATATTAATGTGAAACTGCAAACAGAAAATTTATTTAGCAGAAGAATGTTGATTATTTCAAAATGAGATGACACAAATCTGTCCGTTTATAATATCTATTGGTCATTGAGTATAGTGGATAGCAGTTGCCTGCCACCCCTGAGATTCTGGGTTTGTTTCCTGGGACTGTCAAAATGTTGTCTGGAATAGGGCTTCACAACCTTGTGTTGCCAAAAGGGAACCTACAGTACTGGGCGTTGTGGCTGGAGGAGGAGTGGGATGTAATTGACCATCCTGCAGCATGTAAACTCCAGATTAGGATGCCTGGTTATTAACTTTGATCAGGTTGCTTATGTCATTTGTGGATGTGGCATATATTGAAAGAGTTACCACAGATTTGTGGCTTTATAACTACCATTTGTCTTTCCAGACTCACAAGGGATGTATTTGATCTCATTTGCTCAGAACTACATGGAAACATGCTTACAATATAAATTGCTTATCACGAAACAATAATCATCATCAATTTCCGTTTGCCAGGCTAAGCTGTGTCAGTGCAAATTTGACACCCCTCCACTTTACTCTGTCTGTTCACCATCCTTCCTCAATCACTTAACTCCACTCCAGGTTTCGTTCTCTCACACTGTCCTTCACCAAATCCATCCACCGTACTCTAGGTCTTCCTCGTCCTCTTTCCTGTCGTCCGTCTCTCCATTACTTGTTTTGGAATTCTTTCATCATTCATCCTTTTCACATGTCCATACCATCTCAATCTGTTCTGCTCCAGCTTATCATTCAGCTTCTGTATATTCATTTCCTTTCGAATGTCTTCATTTCTCACTCTATCTCTCCTAGTCTTCTGTACCACAAAACCTACACAAAACAGTACTATGCAAAATTGTGCTAATCTGTGTATGTCACATTTACTACCTATGCAGAAGTGTTCCTTCAGTTATGGAATAAGGCGACACAGGAGGTTTGGCTTCTTCACTGACAATATTGTCATGCATTTCTGTGTCATCCGCAATGTATGTATGAATTATTATGCTACATAGCATACTTAGTCATGGTTGAAGCCACATTAACATCAAGCAACCTAGAAAAATTGCTGAGTTTTAATTCACTGGCTGTGAAAGCCAATATACCATCTTTTTAGGAAGCCTTCATAGGGAGGTTAAGGCTGCTTGAGCTTTTAGCTCTGGCAGTAAAGAGGTGCAGGTGCGCTTCATAAAGAGGGATGTAGCACGCAGTTTGCTACTCCTGTGGGGGTCCAGGAACGGACAACAGGGAGGTCCGCCACCCAAGTCTTTAACTTTTGATTCCCTACGGGGATCAACCCCTGGGAACAGTGTTCATGAGAATCTGGGTGCTAACACTCCCAAGTTTCTGGTCGTAACCAGAACGGATGGGGGTGATTTCAAGATGGTAAAGTCTATTTTGTTTTCTCGCCACATAGAAGGGGTCTATGGTGAGCTTGAGAAATTACAAAACATGAGAAACGGTAGCTTGTTGCTCAGGACTAGGACTGGTGAGCAGGTTGAACAACTTCTGAAATGTGACCACTTTGGCGATATGCTTGTCAAAGTGGAAAAGCACACGTCTCTGAATCTGGTCAGAGGAGTTATTTTCCGAAGATTAACTGGAGGGTTATCCATTTTTAAGTCCGTATTGACGCTTACAAATCGAAATAGTGAGTAAAAAATTTCCGCCCAATCAATACCTTACTGACCTACTGCTTATCACTGTTTAATTAAGCCTTCATAGCAAGGCCATTCAGAACTGAATATAGTACAAATGGGAATAAGAAGTTCCAAATGTTTTAATGTGTTATCCGATTTTTTTAACATTATGTTTTTAGTTGTATGCTCTTAATGAATTGTCTATTGTGCATGTGTTTTAATTATGCAAATGTCTAAGATAAGTTACAATGTTGATAAATGTATAAGGCTGAAGAAGAACAAATATTGTTCGAAACATGTCCCTAGTATGAGAAAGAAACATTAAATTTATAGTGTGAAAGGTATTGATTGGGCGGAAATTTTTTACTCACTATTTCGAGTTATTTTCTACCGGGACCTGATTCTGAACACTGACGAGGAGCTCAAGGTGGATATGCAGCACCGTCACGTGACTGATGTCCGGCGCATTACGCGCAAGGTCAATGGTCAAATCGTGGATACTGGTGCTTTCATTATTTCCTTTGAGCTTTCGGTGCTCCCGGAGAAAGTCAAGGTTACAAGTTACCATTGTGACGTAAGGCCTTATATCTCTCCACCAATGAGGTGTTATAAGTGCCAGAAGTTCGGGCACATGTTATCCCGATGCTCGAGCCCTCAAATCTGCGGCACATGCGGTAAGGTACCTCACTAAGCGGAAGAGTACACCACACCATATCAGTGCACTAATTGCCCTGGATTTCATTCTCCTCGGGACAGGAACTGCCCTGTCTTCCTGAGTGAGAAGGAAATCCAGGAGATCAAAACCCTGGATGGTCTCACCTACCAGGAGGCCCGCAAGAAGTACCATACCACGATTTCGCCTTCACCAAAGATTTATTATAGAGCTATAATACCCAATTTGGTCCTGGCTACCTCATCTTTTGTCTCAGCTGTGAAACCTTCTAATGTACCACCGCCATCTACATCTGTATCTACACCCCAGAATCGAAAAGAGAGCCCGAAGGTGACTTCAATCCCACCTTCGGCCCCAAAGAAGGCTGTGCGAGCGAAGGCTGCTCCGCCCGCACAGCAGGGGAGGAAGTTGAAGACTTACTCCCCACTCGGGCCCAAACGGTCAGCGAAAGCCGCGCCGAAGCCGGCGGAGGCGGCATCGTCGACCAGGGTCAGGAATTCGTCTCCTGACCCGTCTAAATATCTTAAAGAGGCGGGGAAGAAGGGAGCCCGCACTACGCATTCCCTTTCTCCTAAAAAGGGGAAGCTATCCGCCCCACCACCTGCGGATGCTTCTGCGCCAGGGGACGTTTCGGTCTCCAGATCTGCGCGCTCCCCACGGAGATCCCCCCGCCGCCGAACTGCGTCTAGGAAATCTTCCGCTGAGTCGATTCGCTCCACGACCTTGCCTGAGGACATGGAGATTATAGTCGACGTAGTGGATGATCCTCCAGAGGTTAAGTTGTAACTTGCTGCTCCAACTTATTCCCTAGTTTATAAGTTCACACAATGGCACTGTTACAGTGGAATTGTAACAGTTATGACAGGCATTTGACAGAGCTCCGTCAGCTTATTGCACAATATGCAGCGAGTATAGTCTGCCTACAGGAAACAAACCTCAGACCTGATCACGAGACTGTTCTGAGAGGTTTCCGACTATACTCTAAAGAGCGACAAGACGCCGCCCGGACTTCCGGGGGCGTTTGTACCTTCGTTCGCTCTGACTGCTATAGTGAGGAGTTTCCACTTGCCACTCCTCTGGAAGCTATTGCAGTTCGCGTGTCCTTGTCTGCTATGACAACTGTTTGTAACGTGTACCTTCCACCGAACCAGCCCCTTGATATTAATGACGTCTTTGATCTTGTCGATCAACTTCCAGTCCCTTTCCTAATCGTGGGTGATTTCAACTCGCATCACCCCCAATGGGGATCACCATCTTCCTGCCCCAGAGGAAGGGACGTGGAGGGTTTAATTCAAGGGTTGGATTTATCTCTATTAAATACAGGGGAAGGTACACATTTTAGCTTAGCACACGGCACGTACTCACACATTGATTTGAGTGTGTGTAGCCATGCGCTGGTCCCCCTATTTGGTTGGTATGTACACGACGACCTCTGTGACAGTGACCGTTTCCCGATCGTTCTCACACTTCTGAACCAGAAGCCCGTGGAGTTTCCCAGTCATTGGGTACTTAAGCGGGCAAATTGGCCCTCGTTTCAAGAACGAGCTGTGTTCGTTGATCTTGGTTGCCGGAGCATCGATGACGAGGTACAGCACATCACCGATGTGCTTCTTGCTGCCGCCGAAGAGTCCATTCCATCCTTTTCTGGGACTCCTCGTCCCTTGGTGGACAGAGGATATTGCAGCGGCAATAAGAGACCGTCGTCGAGCTCATAAGCACTACCGTCGGCGTCCCACCATGGCCTATTTGGTGGCGTTTAAGAAATTTTGTGCCAAGGCACGGTTTCTTATCCGCCACAGTAAGAAAGAATCATGGGAACGGTATGTGTTGTCTATCACGGCACATACACCCTCCTCTCAAGTGTGGACTAAACTAAGACTCATTTCGGGCATTCAGACATCTTCTACTGTACCGGGAATTTCCATTGATAATGAATTGGTTACAGATCCTTACCGCATTACAAACCATCTCGCATCTTATTTTGCGGATATATCAGGTTCCGATAACTATGATCCTGCCTTCATGGCCCTGAAGCGCGAGGCAGAACGTTTCCAGCTCAGTTTTGCTTCCCGCGCTTCGGAGGAGTACAACGTGCCCTTTATGGAGTGGGAACTGCGCAGAGCGCTGGCGCTCTGCAGGGACCCGTCTCCCGGCCCGGATAATATTCACAACCAGATGCTTAAACACCTTAACGATGAGAGCATTCGTTATTTGCTCAGGGTGTTTAATCGTTTCTGGTTGGAAGGTGTGTTTCCAGTGCAATGGCAGGAAGGTATCATTATACTTATCCTGAAGCCCGATAAGGATCCCAATTTGACAGGGTGTTACAGACCTATTTGTCTCACAAACGGTCTGTGCAAGCTCTTTGAGAAGATGGTCAATCGGCGACTGGTGTGGGTCCTGGAGAAACGAGGACTCCTGTCTGAATACCAGTGTGGTTTCAGGGCGTCTCGGTGTACCAATGACCATCTGGTACGCCTGGAGACCGCCATACAGGACGCTTTTCTCCGGAGACAGCACCTAGTCGCTGTTTTCTTTGACCTCGGGAAGGCCTATGACACCACTTGGCGTTACGGCATCCTCTCTACCCTTCATCAATGGAAATTCCGAGGTAACTTGCCGGTTTTTATTGCAAATTTTCTGTCCCTTCGCCTATTCCGTGTCCGAATAGGGGAGACATATTCGCAATATCATATACAGGAAAACGGAGTCCCACAGGGATCGGTGCTTAGCGTAACATTATTTGCGATTGCCTTAAACGGTATAGTCGCTGCTGCTGGTCCAGCAGTGGTACCGTCGCTATATGTAGACGACTTCGCTCTACATTATAGTGCGCAAAATATGGAGGTCGCTGAACGACAGCTACAACAAGCTATTTGGAGAGTGGAACGCTGGACACTAGAGCATGGCTTTCGGTTCTCAACCGCAAAGACCTCGGTTGTCCATTTCTGCCGAAAGCGCACTCTCCATCCTGATCCTGAGCTTTATCTGGGCGATGTAGCTTTGCCTGTTGTTGCTACGTACCGGTTCCTTGGGCTCCTTTTCGATCAGAAATTGACATGGGAACCACACGTGCGGTTTCTTAGCGGCACATCGTGGGGGGGGGGGGGCGGACCGCGTGGTGCTCCTATATTTTTATAAGGCACTGATTTTATCTAGATTAGATTATGGCAGTGTAGCATATGGTTCGGCCCGTAATTCAGTGCTTGTTAAACTGGACAGTGTCCACCACGGTGGTGTGAGGCTGGCAACGGGTGCCTTTCGGACGAGCCGAGTCGTCAGCTTGCTCACTGAGGCTGGCGTACCTCCTTTACACCTGAGGCGCCAACAAGTACTGCTGACCTATGCTGCAACTATTCGACAGATGCCACTTCATCCAAGCTATCCATGTTTGTTCACCAATCCGAATCGCCGGCTGTATGATGCGCTTATGCGCTTACCTGAGCCACTCGGCCGGCGGGGATTCGCTTGAATGACTTATACCGTCAGTTCCGATTTCCCTCTGTCTCCTGTATCGTCCGAGTACCTAGCGAGGCCCCTCCGTGGATGGTCTCTCGCCCTGACATCATCCTGGATCTGCACACCGGCCCCAAGTCGGACACTGACTCCTCCGTCCATCGGAGGCTGTTCCAGTCCGTGGTGAGCCGGTATCCGGGATCAGGGCTTCTATTCACGGATGGTTCGAGGGTAAACGAGAAAGTAGGCTGTGCATTTGTAGTTGAGGATCGTCGGTTTCTCTTTTCACTTCCCGAGGCCTGTGGCGTGTACACAGCGGAGCTCTATGCCATCTTAGAGGCTCTGCGGTACACGTTATCAGACTATCACCAGCACTTTCTTGTGTGTATTGACTCTCTTAGTGCGCTGCAATCGATCGATGTGTGTTTCCCGAAGCACCCGTTGGTCCAGCGTGTGCACGACCTGCTCGTCAGTGCGTGTAACGCTGAAACCGGGGTGACCTTTGTGTGGCTTCCTAGCCACATGGGTATTGCGGAAATGAGCTTGCTGATCAGGCGGCGAGAGAGGATGTCGCACTGCCCTCGCTACCGTATAAGGTGCCTGCTAATGATGTGCGCTCTCAGTTGCATCATTCGATCCTGTCGCATTGGGAGGAAGCATGGCGTGCCACGCCTCCACCCAACAAACTGAGGGGCATCAAGGAGACAACGAAGGTGTGGAACTCTTCCTTCCGATCTCTTCGGAAGGAAGCTGTGGTACTCTGTCGACTCCGGATCGGCCATGGGATTGCTAAGCACTCCCACTTGCTAAAGAGAGAACACCCTCCTGTGTGTACTTGCGGCGCCCACCTAACCGTGGCACACATTCTCTTGGTGTGTGTGGATCTAGCCGATCTGCGAAGGACTCTTAAACTGCCTAACACCCTGTCCCTTATTCTCTGTGATGACGGGCCATCAGCAGACCTCGTCATCCGGTTCATGAGGGAGAGTGGTTACTTTTTCAAGTTTTAATGTCAGTTAAGACTTTTAATTCAGGCTATGTCTGTTTTATGTTTTTTATTACGTTTATCTATTTTATTGTTTACTATGCCTTATTTGTTTTATTGTTTTTACCACCCCTTTTTACTATTTTTATTCAAATAAGGCATAATTGTTGGGGCTCACTGTCTGTTTTATAAACACCATTTTCGTTTCATCCAGGACAGTGAGCTGTTTTTATCTTCATCCTTTCATTTCATGCCATTTCATTTCATTAGGGGCCGATAACCTCGATGTTAGGCCCCTTAAAACAACAATTATCATCATCATCATGTTAACTTTTCTGAAGGGTTAAAATTTGATCCAGAATCTTTCAGATAAAAAAATCTTATTGTTGAGTTACTAGACATGAAGACACTGATAAGCTAATTAGAAGTACTGTTGAAGAAATTATTTGTCTTCCTGGTGGCATACCTAATAATTTACTCTATACAGCAAGTGCAACAACAAGGTTGGGCCTATTTATTTTATAATGGGATATGTACTTGAAGCATGTTAATAACTCCAAGACCGTCCTTAAAACAGGAAATCCTAATGTAGTTGCCACAAAATCCCTCAATAATGAGAAATCAAATTGTTTGAGTAAATTACAACTGCCAAACGAGTCTAAATACCTTGAAGTTCAATTATCATCGAGGAATTGAGAAGTCGAGTAGATAACAAGTAGTGTGTACCTCTCCAAAAAGAAAAAGGTGCGATATATTAAGATTGTACACTTGGTAACTGGTGACTATTTGACAAAAAAATGGCCGAACGTCTTCCGAGTTGCGTGATACTGTCAAGATGACAGCAAATATACTTCCCATACAAGCTCTTCTCGGCAGATCTGAGGATGGATCCCATTGCAGACACTGCAACAAATTTGAAACCCTTACCCATGTTCTGGGATATTGCCAAAGGAACATAAATACCATCACTCAGTCAGGAAGATAATAGTAAATGGCTTGGAATCTGGTTTAGAGAGGTACATGAAGAAGGTCAAATGTCTTGTTGCAGGAGGAGACGTGTCTTGTGTGGATATCATAGCGATTGAAAAAAGAAAGAAATGTAGTGTAGTATTTGGTCTGACCGTTAGGTTTGAAGGTGATAACAACCAAATAGAGATAATTCTGAGAAGACATCTACAAGCGCACAGTTACAATAACTATGACAAATGAAAAAATAAATTAAAAAGCACATATATAAAATTCAATATCTTCTTGTGTGCTGTTGCTGACTTTTGAGGCAAAATGGAAACTGCAAAAAACAATGTTTTTTAAATCGGTCTTATTTTTTTTGGTATAATTCTTTGGTTATTATATTGCTGTTTTCTTTAAATGGTATGTTTTCCTTTGGTTCGTTATGGTAAAAGGATGGGGCCAACAGTCTATAGATAAAGAAAACAGTATATTGGTATATATTTTTTTGTAACAAATATTGTTTTTAAAGGGAATTAGCAAAACAACCATGGTCAAGGAAGAAAAATAATGTGTACGTATATTTATGCATATTTACATTTTAGCTAGCTGAACAGGTGCTTGGTCCCTTTCATATATTAACCGTGCTATGATTAGCACTACACTGAAGACTAAGTGGACATATTCCGCCCTGTTTGCCCTCGGTCTAGTAGAGGTAGCGGGTTAGGGGAAGGGGGAGGTGAGCGGGGAAAGCTGAAGGAGGGAGCAGGCAGGTAAGGGAAAGAGACGGTTCTATGTTTGTGGTATCGTATGCTGATTAGAGGGTTCCGAAGGTGTCGATTGCTGATCTCGTAAGTTTTTTTGTTTGTTTTAAATTGTTTTATATGTTCTATAAATCCGTAATATAATATGTTGTCATTATAGACAATGTCGTTAATATTTTTCAATGGGAAGAGTCTTTGGTCTAGATACATTTCGAGTTGCTCCAATGGATTCATTAATGGACCCTTGTTAGCTTTATGTAGGATTTCCATCTAATCTTCTACACTAGTGAAGGAATGGCCACTTTGCATCATATGTTTGCCCATAGAAGAGTGCTTTCTATATTTTATTGCATTTACATGTTCCTTATAACGGGTTGACATATTCCGCCCTGTTTGCCCTATGTACAAAGTCTTGCATTCTGTAAACAAATCAGGTGTATTAGTGAATTGTGCAAAATACCAAGCCTAGCCAGTATTAAGTCTAGACTGAATGCACTTTTCCCATCAGATACAAGGAATATACCTCAGCCAAGGAATATGGCAGATATTCAGCAATTCTGTAGGTGACCATAGGACTCAATTCAGGCATCAATTTACCTGTATAAATGGTAACATGGAGACATAAATTATCTCAACATAACTATTGAACGTGAAGATGATGAATTATCATACTCAATCTTATACAGACCTACACCAACATCGCATGCAATCACTTGAACCAGCCCAGCATGCACAAGCTAGTGGGATTCAATTCAATGGTTCACAGGGCATTAAAATATACCAATGACAAAAGATCGTTAACTACAATAAGGAAATTAGATTAATCAAGCAAATGGCTAAAGAAATAATTTTCACCCAGCAAAATAGATCAAATTGTAGCCAGGCATGCAAATAAAACAATTCAAAAGCCAGACAATAATGAGAACGAATTTGCGCGGTGTAATTACGTGAATGCAAATACATACAAAATCACCAATTTATTCAAGAAATAGAGGATTAAAATAGCATTCACAATAACACAACTGGCAAGCATCTGCACAACAGTAATTTAATTAACCAAGACCTGTACTCAGGTATCAAGCAAATTACATTGGCCAAAGTGGTAGAAGAATGGATACAAGACATAAAGAACACAGAAATGCGATAAAATACGGGACATACTTTGCCGTATGCGAACATATGTACGACATGGGACACAGATTCAACAACATTAAAACTGACTTAAAAATCATACATCACGAACCGAAAGGAAGAGCCCTCAACATAAAGGAAGTAATTGAGATACACTTAGCTAAAATAGACAATTCTAACAATCTAAACGAACATACATTCATGGAGTATTCACCTATCTTTACACTACTAGAAAACACCCCTCCCCCACACACACACCCCCGTAGGAAACTAGAAACAACATAATAGTGCAGCCATGCTAGATAAGCTGGAAACAAGGGAAATATGTTAATGGATTAGGTTGTACTTTTTACCATATCTTCAATGAATCAAGGACGGCATTAACGGCAGTATTAATGAATCCAAGACATTGTCAACAGTCTGGGTACGCTATTTAGCTTATTAAAGCACTCTTTAATAGAATTTGGCAACACTGAAAAAATGGCTTCTATGTCTTCAATATTCACCATTTAGCTTATGCGTAGCGAGAATGAAACTTGGCCTTCAATAGTTGAAGATGTCCAGAATACAGTAACATACACCATATTAGGATGATCGAGACTTGGCCAGCACAATATATGTTAATTGCGGGACGAACATAGACAGTTAGGAATGTGGGGAAAGTCCAAGGAGGGCAAGAGATAACGAGACAACACAAGTAAATTCCTTCCAGTTCAGTGTAGACAGTGGTTGGTAGTGGTTGCATGAGAATGAATCCCACATCGCTCAAACAATCAGCTAAGTTCACATTCCACTCTAACCTGACCGTGTACTAACAATCACAGATATCACACTAAGCAAGCAAACTTGAAGGTCAAACATCACTAACAGTATCTTAACAAAAGAAATCACTTATAACTAATAAATCTTGACAAGTTGTGCAAGTTCATAATAACTGCTGCAACTAAATAAATGTGTAAATTGTAAATATTGCCTAAGTGTAAAGGATCTGATGATCGCTTGACGATCGAAACTGGTCATCCAAGTGAATTTATTAATCTCATGTACTTTTTTTTTCACGAATAGGGGAAACACTTATTACAGTTGGGTACAATCATGTTGACCGACTAAGATACATCAAATTTCAATAGTAATAATAAAAAATGTATATCATCATCATCATAGCTGTGGACACATTAATGTTGTTGTGTTTTGTTCAGGGGCTTGATAAATCTTGGTATTCGCCAGTCCTTTGTATGTGGGTGTATAACTTGTATTATTGTGATTACTGTAACAGGTTGTGTAACTGTAATTACAGTATAAGGATCTATGATTGATGTTAAGTGTCAGTTAGTTATTGTTGTTTTAAGTGGCGGAACAGTCGAGGTCGTCTGCCCCCGGTGTTAAGTGTCCTGAGACTTATGTAAAGTACCATTCTGGTATTTGCCTGGAATGAGTGTGGAAAAACTCCGGGGAGGGTGATCTATACTCAGGACGACTGCTCTCAATGCAGAGATTGGGCCTCGGATCTCCGAATGCCAGATAGCCATTTCAGTTGTTGAGGGTGTTTTTGACCTTTTGACTATGTTGGTGTGTATTCAAAGTTGATATTGACCAGTAATCAGAGTACTTTATATACATAAATGTTGAGGCATATTCGACATATTCAACTTTTTTTACAACAGAGTAGCTTGCCGATCAGAAGTCAAAATGTAGCCAGTTTATTTTACATATAAAATAATTATCTCCTCAGTTCATCATCATCATCATCTTGAGCAGTTTCCGACCGCTGGTCGGGTCTGCTTGGAACATAAGCCTCTCCATCGTTTCCTGTCCATCCACCATGTCATCTTCCACTGTGTCCCAGCGCACTCCTCTTTTCTCCACACTCTTCTTAACTCCTTTTGTCCATCTGTCCCTTGGTCTTCCCCTTGGCCTCCTTCCCTTCATTTCCATTCCAAAAATCATCTTCGGTATCCTCTCCTCTCGCATCCTCCTCACATGTCCATACCATTGCAGCCTAGATCGCTCTATTCTATTTTGCAATGGTTCCTCTCTCACCATCTCTCTGACTCTCTCATTCCTCACTCTGTCCATTCTTGTCACTCCTACCCTACTCCTCGGGAACTTCATCTCCACTGCTCGTATTTTATTCTTGTCCCTTTCCTTCATCACCCATGTTTCTGAACCATATGTCAAAATTGGCACAAAGTAGGTCTTGTAGATGATTCCTTTACATTTTTGTGGTACATCTTTATTCCATATCATCCCCCTAACACTCTTGAAAAATCCATCTGCGCACCTTCCCCTTTCATTTATTTCCATCCTATTGCCTCCCTTTTCTTCAATTATGCTTCCCAAGTACTTGAAGCATTCTACTTTCTGCAACTGCTGTCCTCCAAGTGTTATGCCCATATCCAGTCTGTTCTTCCTCCTCGTTGTGATGACCACTTCACTCTTTGGTGCTGAGAACTTCATCCCATATGATAACACTACCTTCTCCCACTCATCTAATTGCTCTTGTACTTCTTCCTCATCCTCTCCCCATACCAGAAGGTCATCAGCAAACAACATTGCCTTCATTTTCCTTTCCCCAATGCTATTTACCACTTTTCGTATGATTTCATCCATCACCACTATAAATAACAGGGGTGAGAGGGCACTTCCTTGTTTCAGACCACTCTCCAGTTGAAACCATTCCGTTCTCTCCCTTCCCACCTTTACACAGCTTTTGCTTCCCTCGTACATTGCTTTCACTCTTGCCACTGTCTCCTTGTTCACTGCTTTAGCTCTCATTGCTTCCCATACCTTGTTTCTATTAATACTATCATATGCTTTCTCAATATCCAAGAAGGTCATCACCACATCTTTCCCATATTCATAATGGTGTTCTTGTAGCTGTCTTACAGCAAAGATGAGGTCAACTGTTGACCTTCCTGGCCTGAATCCATAATTTTCTTACCTCAGCCCATCTTCAACTTCTGTCCGAATTCTTCTCTCCAGTACCTTCTCAAATATTTTGGCACATTGGCACATGAGTGTAATTCCCCTGTAGTTCTTGCATTCCTTCCCACTTCCCTTTTTAAATATGGGTATTATTATCCCTCTTTTCCAGTCCTCTGGTATTTTCTTCTCCCTCCATATCACTTTCATTACTCGAAAGAGCCACTGTGTTCCCATCACCCCTGCTGCTCTCACCATCTCCACACTCACTTCGTCTATTCCCGGTGCCTTTCCCCTTTCATCTTCTTTAATGCTTCCTCCACTTCTTTCCATGTCAATTCCTTCTCTGGAATGTCTTGGTCACTGTCTGTTTCTTCCTCCACAATGTCCACTATGCTGGTTTTAGTTGGATTTAGGAGTTCCTTGAAGTATTCTCTCCAGATAACCTTTACTTCTTCCATATTTTCGACCTCCTTTCCATTCCTGTCCACCATTCTGACATTTTCCCCTGTATCTCTTCTCTTTGCCTTTATCATTCCATACAACACTTTCTTACTGCCATCACAGTCCTCCTGCTTCTTTCTTCTGCTCTTGGTATTTTTCTCTTGTTCTGTCTGTCCTCTGTTGGAACCATTTCCTGAATGCTTCATTTTTCTTTTTCACTGCTTCCTTAGTTCTGGGGTTCCACCATGGTGTTTCCTTCCACCTTTTCATTCCACTAGTTCTGCCACACATGACTTCCGCTGCTTCTACCAACACGTCCCTGAACCTATTCCATTCTTCTTCACCTGTTCTCGGATCATCCTTCGGTAATTTGTTCCTCACTAATATCTGGAACTTCTCCTTATTTCCATCCTCCTTCAGCTTCCATGTCCTTATTCTTCTTTCTTGGTTCTCAGTTCTCCTCTTTTCCTTCAGTCCTCTCACCTTGGCGATCAGCAGACGGTGGTCACTGTCCAGGGCTTCTGAAGGTATTACCCTTATATCCGTGATACTCTTCTTTGTCTCCTTCCCGCATAGAATGTAGTCCACCACTGATTTCCTAGTCAAATCCCTGCTGTACCAAGTAATTTTATGGCTCTCTCTCTTCTTGTACCATGTGTTTCCAACCATTAGCCCATTTATCTTGCACAGTTCCAGCAATCTCTCTCCTTCCTTATTCCTGTTTCCCCATCCTTCACCACCAATCACTTCCTCAAAACCTCTTCTATCAGTTCCGACATGGGCATTTAGGTCCCCCATGACTATCAGGTTTCTCCCTATTAACTGCTTCTGTAACTCTTCTTCAATCTCATCCTTCTCGCCTTCTGTGCATCCCACCTGTGGTGCATAGACTTGCAGAATGTCCAGGTTTCTACCTTTCACTGTGATTCTGGCTCTAATTATTCTATCAGTTACCCTCTTTACTTCCTCCCTCAGCCCTTCTCTCACCACCATTCCCACTCCATTTCTCTTCCCCTCCTCATTTCCTATCCAGTATAGCTGCAAGCCATTTCTTAGTTCTTTTCTTCCTTCCCCTCTCCATTTGGTCTCTGCTAGTCCGAGTACATCCAGTTTTCTCCTCTCCATCATATCTACAATCTCCTTCACTCTTCCCGTCAATGTAGTTATATTCAAAGTTCCAATTCGTAGTCCATTTCCATAGCCAGGTCTGTTTCCTTTAGATCTGTCCTTTCCGAGGCCTGTTCCCGTTTTAAAAGCAGTTCCATATTGAACCCGCTGAGCTAAGGTTCATATGATATTTTTCATGACAACACATTTATGATGGGATGTATTACCTTTGAACACACGCAGAAAGCAACCAGAAGCTGAGAGCTTATACTATTCCCTTTGGAGTAGCGAAGGATCACTCTTTTGACTTTGATGAAGTCGGCTAATTATTAATCTGAGGTCTTATTAATCAACTTTACCTTTCTACGAGACTCAGAATATTCCATTTCGTCATTCAGTATTTTTGAAACATTTTGGAGAATGTTTTTTCACTTTAAGGTACGGTAATATCATTGCAGATACGCAAGAAGGGATGTAAATAGTCGCTCAACGACTTAGTTTGACGATATGATTCCACGAGGAACGCAGTTCCGTGCACTACGTCTTGAGAATCCGCCCGGTGGAGGCGTGTTGAAACACCCGTCGTGTAAGACGTGGGAAAAGTCCGCTTTATAGCGAGGAATTTTTATCAAGTGCACCATCGTACTGTGCATCACGATTTGTAAAGTGTAGTGATCAGCACAAATAGCATTGTGAACTTATTTGAAACATATTGTGAATTTTCTACGATTCTGTAGCACCACATTTTTTGTACCCACGTGATTTGTGGAGGGCTGAAGACTAGTGTTAAATATACATGTAATCGTGGTAACGTTGCATTAAACGAGTGTTACACTGAATACGCATTGTATATAAATTACTGCAGTGGATTTATCCGCATGAATTCGACGCCAATTTCACGGATGCCACGTTATTGCAAAAGTAGAGTCTGTGCACGTGTGAACCAGCAGATCAGTGCATGGCCATTTATTAATGATATCTACAAAGTGTAGAGGCTGTGTTGCTAGATATATGTGTAACGCCTGTGATAGCTACAAAGCACACCGCAATTTTCAAGTACTAATGAAATACATGATGTCTAATATTACCGACCACGTGTTCGACATTTATAACACCATGTTCGAGTCGGAGACAATGGGCTAAGTACCGTTATGGTATGAGGGAGATGTCTCGGGTGGAACGAGCATGATTTGGAACTTCAAGAACGTCGAACGAGAAGGAAGGAATCAAGGATGCCTTTCCTAGGCATGTCCAACCCATTCACGATGTCAACTACAGGGACAGACCGAACCCTGGTCTTTAGGAGAGCCAAGATGGAAGTTCTGATACGGACGATGCCAATCCTGAAAGCCAGAGGTGCTTTTGTTCAACCCTTGTCATTGGACGGAGAGCTAAGTGTGGGCTCCTTCATATCGTGAGTTTGTACAACCCTTCTTTGTTCTAGTCATTGGTGGTATATTTAGATTAGTGTAGATTGTAAATCAGCCGAACTTAGTGACAGCCATTTCATAGGTAGGGAATGTAATTAGTATAATTAGATGTTATTTATCCACAGTGATTGTGAGCCACCCTTGGGTTTGATATTTTGTTCAACCCTGGTGCAACCTGATGGACGTCATAGGACGCCAATTCCTGTCTATTGCTAAACGTGACCGTAGTCATTCCAAGGCTACTTTGTTTAACCCTATCTGGGGTGATTTTCGAGTCTTAGCAGACTCCTGTTACGGCAAACTGATGCCATGGTTATAATTCTTTAACTGCACTCATAGCAGACAGTCAATGTTACGCCCCTGACTTCATTAGAGAAGTCGTATCATTTAGGTAATCGACTGTAATTACCAGTTTTGTAACTGCATTTATATTTCATTCAGGATGTGGTCAGAAGCCATCCAGGTCAAGTGTAGACCTTGCAAGTAAAAGGGATGTTTCGTTGTAGCCTAGCATCGAACCCTGTTCCCAACGTATCATTAAGCAAATCCAGCAGAGTGGAGTTTGCACCATAATATTATTTTGTTTGTGTCAAGTGTGATGACACGTGATTATTTGAATGTTTGATACAGGAAACTAATGAAGTATTTTATCTTTGAGAGCAAAGAGCTCCAGCAATGAGTGACATTGCTATCTTTTAAACATCTTTGCTATGAAAGACAGAGTTATATGTTTGTATTCAGCTTTATAGCATGCTCTTAATGCACACATCCTTTGATGTTTATAACCTATGGTAAAGGTATTATTATGAAGCCAGATTCATAGTTATTTTCTTGCCTGAATTGCCGGCCCAGTCAACGTGTTGTGTCTAATAGTGCAGAGAGCCTGCAACTTGCTGTGACTCAGACAGGTTTGTGAATATTTCCCAGCGCACGAGTGAGAGCGCTTGCTTCCAAGCGAGACAGACTTATGTTAACACAGGACAGAATGCTTGTAGCATTCATTTATTTTTCATTGCATTGATAGCTCATGGAACCCAGAGTCCATTTCTGTATCTGCTCACATGTTCTTTAGATTGTCATTTGTTAGTTAAACGCCTTTTGCATGTACCGTTGTTTCGACGAGTACAGTTATGTCAGGATTCTTATTTTATGTTGGAGGCTAGCCCCGTGATGAGGGTTTTTTCATGTGTGAAGGTATTTTGTGTACCATGTCCGGGACTGTTCCCGTCGACCAGATATTTAGGGAGGGTAACTGATGTGTCCAGGCCCGTCCCAGAGTTATTGAACGCGAGCTGTGCGCCGCTGGTAACTTGTGTTATTGTGTGTCCGAGTTGTTATTGCTCGTTGATTGTATTCCGACTTTTGAGTCGAGGCTCTTTGGCAGAGATGATCTCTCAGAGACGCTCCATGCCAGGCTAGTCAGCTGTTATTCGCCATAAACCAACGATAATTTAAACCGACATCTTAATAATAAAACGCATAATTTTGATAAACAAAATATAACTAACGAATCCTTTCTATTTAACCTTGTTCATTTGCATTTGGAACCTGCTGACATAGCCGTGCCAATGAAAGTATTTCCTGGCGGAAATGACTTTAGGACAGCTGACACTTTTTGTAGCGACAGAGGCTTGCTCGAAACTTTAGTTCGTAGCTGGTGGAGCGCAGGCCATACGATGTTAGACGTAGTCTTCACTACGCAGTCGTCACCGTAATTACACACGTTAAATGACTATGGCTTACAAACAGTAAACCGAGGTGTAGGTAGGCTTTGAATAAAACTGTGGTCTTGTATTTATTGATTTATTGATGTAAAAGTGTACAAATCCTCTATGTCACCTTTTGTGTGCTGATTAGCACCCAGTTTGTAAGAGTGTCGTAGATATTTTTTTTATGGCTTGTCACATAGCTTTGATTGTAATTGTTTGATATTACGGACGTCACCGCCGTAAATGTTGCAATTAATTGGTAGGACTTAGCTAGATGAATTAATATTAAATGTAAATGTGGAAATGGTATCATCTTAATTCAGATTTGTTTTGCTGCCCTGTTAAATGAAAATTCCGATATTAGCTTGATCTTGTAACTTGACCTAGGTTTTTTTTTGCCGTACCATTTTTCCTAGCGTTGCTGTTGTTGCTTTAATTATTGTGAGATAGATCTTTCGCGAGGGTTTACTGTAACTTCTCAGGTAGGGATCAGCTCTTTATTTTTGATTATTTATTAGCTTGCGGATTAGCCGATGGAAACCCTCAGAACTAGGATAGGGGTTTGTTGATTTTAAAATAAATCTTCACGATGTTTTACATAAGTCTGGATGTTTCTTTTCTCAGTCTAGCTTTTAAGGTGAACCTTTCCTTAGGCAGTCTATGACCTGTGTCACCATGTACCACGATCCCCGTGGATGATGGATTCTCGTGCCGCTTTGGCCTGTTTGGAAGTTCACCTGATCCTCTCGGCAATTAGGTCCGGCGGATGAGATGTTAGGGAAGTCATTTCGGTTGTTGGATGTCCTGGCAGCTCCTCTGATGGGCACAATATCCACTACTGGCTTGCTAGGCCTAACGTAGCTTCACCATAACCCTGGTAAGGGGCCTGTTTTTGGTCCGCGAGAGGTATTTTATTTCCCTCAAACCCTCCGGACAAGTCCAGCGAGCCCCCCTATCTGCCACCTGGGACGCGCCCGATAGAGGAACAGGCAAACCCCCATGGGATCTCCTCAGTTAAACTAACCAATTTAATGTCATGATTTAAAACTATATATATATTCTGTTTCAAATCCCCACATGTATCATACGCCTTAAAAAAAAAACCACATCATATTGTCATCATTTCAGGATTTCAATAAAATAAAAGAAGATGACGATAATGTTGGTAATTGTTGTTTCAAGGGACCTAACATATAGTTTATCAGCCTCCTAATTTTGAGGATGATTATGAGAACCGATACTTTAATTACTACTAACTTACAACTTCTTTCTACTTAGTCTACGTACAGTAGGAGAAATAGTTTGAACTAATGAAAGTAAAGGGTAATGAAAAAGAGAGAGGAAGAAATGCCCTCAACCTTTGGAAGAAAGCAGACCAATGAAAGATAGAAAGGAAAGGGAAAGAGAAGGGGTTCTCCTAATGCCACTGGAAAAGAAACCCAACTCGTGGATCTCTCGTAGTTACCATTTCCCCAGGGTCAGTAGCCAAGCCCTTGAGGGTGTAGTTTTACCCAGGATGCACCGTGTTTGGTGGGCTACACATACCCAAAGGCTGGTAACACCATGTTAAAAAGTCTGACTGTTCAAAACAATGAGCAAAGCAGGAAAGAGAAGGTGGAAAAAATCTAAGATACCCTTGGCCTAAGATACTCGGAAGAGGAATGGAGTCGATCATGAGAGCCATGTAATGAAAGAGAGGAGTCCAGTAATGTTGAAGCAATATCTGACTAAACTGGGGTGCTGTGGTTGATTGCCAAACAATGTTCCACTAATTTTGATTTCTTGGGGAAATTAACCAAGTATAAAGAAAGGTATCGTGGATTCCTTTCAGAGTTAAAAAGAAAAAAAAATGTTCTAATGAGAATTTATCTTGTCAATAATACTAATATGTACTTTAATGGTCTGTATTGTCCCTGGTGTTAGATGATAAAATTGTTCATTATTTGAAGGACAAGATAAAGATTGCTACTACCTTCCTCGCCACTACCGAGTGCAAGGCAGCCCAAGCTAGTCTGGGTCATGCCAAGACTGGAATGGAGAAGTCTGTGCTTGGCAAGCTAGTCCTCACTGTGTCCTGTCTTCACACCCAAGCTTGCTTGCAGCTATGGGCTGTCTCTGCTGGTCTGGTCGAAACCTAAGCTCAAACTGAATAGGTCAAAAACTAGCTCCAACATTCAAAATTAAGGAGTCTAAGCTAATTTTTTTACCATATTTTCTAAGTTCTAGGTTCTAGATTGAAAGGTCATTTTTTAGATTATTAACAATCTTAGATACCACTAGGTATTAACTACTTGGATACAGGTCTATACAGCCCAAAATGGTATTAACTCTATTCTGACTACTGAACCCTTTTCATGTACACACACATTTAAAGCCATGGTTTTCTTTTTGTTTCACCATTTTGCTTCTTTTTAGGGTAAGAAATTCAAATTCAAAATAAAACAAGTTACAGAGGTCTCTTGTGCCAATGAACTACATCAGGATCTGAGCCCAAAATGTTAGTGAGCTCGTAACCAACTGCTCCGTACAGCTGGAGACTGGCTGTGTGGTGCAGCTGTATCATTCTTGCCTGCTATGCCCAAGGTCGCAGGATCGAATCCTGGCACAGTCAGTTGGCAGGTGTGCAAATGCGAGGGAGCCATGTAAGTAGATTTACTGGCACATTAAAGATTCTCTTCAGGGCAAAATCCCGGCACCCCAGCGTCTCTAAAATGCTCAGTATTTAAAAGGGACTTAAAACCAATAACATTATTGTTATTATATACTGCTGAACTACTTGTTGTAATCCCCCAGGGGCTCACATCTAGTGGGACGTGGGTTGTCGACCACGGGACCCCAGCTGAGTCTGGCATTGCTTCCACTTACTTGTGCCGGGCTCCTCTCCGTCTTCTTTCCTGTCGACCTCCCTTGGTCAACTCTTGTTCTTTAGGGTATCCGAGGCCTAGAGAGTCTTTCACTTTCCCGCCTTTATTGGCCCTTGTCTCATCTTTCCTGATCCCTCCTTCTAGGGATCAGACTTCTTGTTTTCTTTTCATTATATTTTCTTTTCTATTTAAGATTCCTGCACTGTTTTTGTTAATTGGCTCACCGTGTATCTAAATACCCTTTAGCGATTATTATTATTATTATTTTTTTTTTTTGCATCTACACTCCATTTGGAGGTATTTTCACTCTACGTTGCATTTTGTAAGTCTTTTCGATTTAAATTGCATTTTGCGAGTGTTTTCAGCCTCCATTGCATTTTGTAAGGATTGCCAATCCAAATTGCTTTTTAGTAAGTCTTTCAATATATGGGCCGGGACTTTTGTGAGTATTTTGAATTTCAGTTGCACTTTGTAAGTATTTTCAACCTAAACTGCTTTTTGCAAGTATTTTCAATCTAAATTGCATTTTGTATGGTCGGCATTTTGCAAGTACTGTATTTTGATTCTCAATTGCATTTTGTGGGTATTTTGAATCTAAATTCAATCTAAATTGCATTTTGAAAGTATTGTCTATCCAATTGAGTATTTTGAATCTACCGTATATTTTGTAAGCATTTTGAATTTCAATTGCACATTGTGAATATTTTGGATTGGAAATGGGAGCTTTTCAATCTGAATTGCATTGTTTATTATCAATTTCAATTGCATTTTGTAAGTATTTTGAACCTCAATTGCATTTTGTACGTATTTTCAATCTCATATGCTTTTTGTAAATATTTTGAATATCAATTGCATTTTGTAAGTATTTCGACTCTACATTGCATTTTGTACGTATTTTGAACCTAAACTACATTTTGTGCGTATTTCTTAATCTCTTCCTTTTGTGAGTATTTTCGTTCTAAATTCCCTTGTGTGAGTATTACCACTCTCCATTCCGTGAGTAGTTTCAATGAGTTCCTTTTTGTAAGTATTTTATGTCTCACTTAATTTTCGTTCTGGTTTCCACTTCATTGTCATTTTCGCTGTCACCCAGACCATTAGGGTCCGATAACCTAGATGTTAGGCCCCTTAAAACAACAATTATTATCATCATCATACTTGTTGTAAGATATTCCACTAATTTTTCTTCGACTTATTTTCATCCGTGCATTCTCCATCCCCCAATGTGAATGTAAATCATACCACCACTCGTCTTGTTATGTGTATACATCATTGTTATTAGTTACAGGCACAGTACCAGAAAGTTAATATTAATCATAGTTGTGATCTTCGCTTATGGTCCTCGTAATATTGGAAGCTGTCAAAAATATCAAATTTCAAATTTATTGGTGTAAACTTGATTGATAGTGAAAGTACTTGTTGTGCTAATTGTGCTTACAGTCTTATAACTTCTGGATTGTATAGTTTGCATTGATATTTTTAGGATGACTTAACACTTAACGGTTTTCGCCGCTATAAAAGTGCTGCAGTTGCTCCAGCTCCACTGACTCTAGCTGAAGAAGAACTTGAAGAACTGAAACGGTGTGAAGTAGGTTACGGTGTTGGCATTGATTCACGTCACCAAACTCTTTCTGGTGTTGCATTTCCCATAACAAATAAAGCAGTGGAAGCCATCAGAGGACTGGCAATTGACGAACACAACTATGTTCAGCTTAGAATAGGTATGTATTCTTGTTTTAAAATTAAATAGCATTTGTTCAAATGTGATACTGTCTGTGCCGGCTAAGTTGATCGTCATTTGAAGGTGTGAGAGACCCATGCCAGTAGATTACTGGCATGCTAAATAAATCTCTTCTGTATATAAAGCCCTCAGGGGCTCACATCTAGTGGGACGTGGGTTGGCGACCACGGGACCCCAGCTGAGTCCGGCATTGCTTCCACTTACTTGTGCCGGGCTCCTTTCCGTCTTCCTTCCTGTCGACCTCCCTTGGTCAACTCTTGTTCTCTTCCGACCCCGACGGTATTAGGGTATCCGAGGCCTAGGGAGTCTCTTCCTTTCCCGCCTTAATTGGCCCTTGTCTCATCTTTCCTGACACCCTCCTTCCGTGAGGGGTCAGCCTTCTTTTTCTTTTCCTTTTACCTCCTGCCTTGTGCTCAAGGCCCTTAAGGAGGCAGGGTGTATGTAGCCCCACCACTTCTGGTGCACCCTAGATAATGCTACACCCTCAGGGGCTCACGGCTGGTGAGTTCGGGAGTTGGCGACCCCGAGGGATTCCTGAGCTGGGTCCGTTTTCCCCTTTTGTCCCTTCCCTTTGGGGTGGACCCTCTCCTCTCTCCCCTCCCCTCTCCTCTCCAATCCTCTCCTCTTTTCCTTATATTTCCTTTTCTTTTTCAGATTCCCGCACTGTTTTTGTTACTTGGTTCCCCGTGTATCTAAATTCCCTTTTAGCGATTATTTTCTTTTGTAGGTTTTTTTAAAATCTACGTTGCATTTTGTAAGTCTTTTCGATCTAGATTGCATTTTGTGAGTGTTTTTCAATCTCAATTGCATTTTGTAAGGATTGACAATCTAAATTGCTTTTTAGTAAGTCTTTCAATATCCGGGCCGGGGCTTTTGTGAGTTTTTTTGAATTTCAATTGCATTTTGTATTTTCAACCTACCCCGCTTTGTTCAAGTAGTTAAGTCTCAATTGCAATTTTGTGGGTATTTTGAATCTCCATTACATATTGTGCGTATTTTCAATCTCATTTGCATTTTGTAAGTATTTTTATTTCACTTGCATTTTGTAGGTATTTCGACTGTACGTTGCATTTTGTACGTATTTTGGACTTAACCTACATTTTGTGAGTATTTTCGTTCGAAATTCCCTTATGTACGTATTACCGCTCTCCATTTGGTGAGTAGTTTCAATCTGCGTTCCTTTTTGTAAGTATTTTCCCTGCTACATAAGGCATAGTTTTTGGGGCTCACTGTCTATTTTATCTAAACCATTTTTGTTTCATCCATAGCAGTGAGCTGTTTTTTATCTTCATCCTTTCATTTCACGCCATTTCATTTCATCAGGGGCCGATAACCTCGATGTTAGGCCCCTTAAAACAACAATTATCATCATCATCATCATCATCATCTGTATATAAATTCCAGTACCCAGCAAAATAGTATGTTAAAACCCATGACGACATACTGGGTGACTCATCCGCTCCTTGCAATCTAGTTTTTGGCAAATGGCCAAGTTTATTACAATTCTGAAAAAGACCAGTCCCTTTCCTTAATGCGAGGTAATATTGTAAGATGTATGGTTACAAGCTACTAGACAGCAGGTATAGTAAGCGCCACTACTAATCATTATGGGTACCCCGAATGAGCACAGATACGTACGTTAGCCACAGGTGGTGCACACGCATAGACCACGAACAGGTATTGTATATACTGGGAACTGTCCACTGCCGGCCAAGCCTTGCAATAGTGTACTTTGCAGGAGTGCAGCCTGAGATAGTGGTCTGTGTTCGAGGGTACGGAGGTTCGAATCGCACCAAAGTAACTCTTTTCTCCCTGCCAATTCTTTGGGATGTGGCAAAGTTATATACGTCATAGTTTCCACAGACTGATATGTTTTCTTGCGTGGCTTGGAACACGTTCAATGTAGCTACCTGGAATGTTGGTTGCCTGTGTCCTAGCCAGAGATCATCTCCTCAACCTTTTCCAAGCCAGCTCCATAAACAAATGGACTTTTCAAAGACAAATAACCAAATCAGTCTGGGGTCTGATACTTTTGCCTTTTAAAAGCGAGAATTCATTAGAACCAGGATTATTAAGTGTTCGGAACACAATCCCACATTTATCTATTTTCCATTGTCCACCATTTTTTTTCTTAGGGTCCCACTAAAAATGATGAATCAAGGTCTCACAGTATCTGCTGTGTACAAGATTATCATGCCGACTAGTACGTTTGGTGCCCTTTCGATAAGTGTATAAAGAATGTATAATTAATCCATGTAATTTTTTCTGTGTTAGCAGGTGTATGTAGATACGGTTTATTCCTTGCTCAATTGGGCACTTAATGTGTTGACCAACTGATAAGCAATTCTTTTACTAGTTTACAAAGGCAACACTGAAAATCAAGCAAATCGCGAAGCCAAATGATTGAAATCATTAAGGCCAAATATCATGAATTTAGATAAGGCAGTTTGGTTCAACAATAAATGTGTAGAATTGAACTTAACTTCGAAATATGTGCCTATCAGTACTAATCTGAAAACACCAGCGACAGCCTTTTCATCCAAGCAAAACCCATGTGGATAAAAATTTTAATCAAATTTGCAATCATTAAGAAACAATAGCATTCAAATGTTAAGTAATTTTGGCATTCAACCCAATGGGGTTGTTTGGCAGACAACATTCACAGTGCAGTCAAAATTAGGAAACAAAACTTTAGAAAATAAGCTATTGGGCTTGGGGGGAGGAGGGAAAATATACAATAATAATATTAAACAATGAATATTTCCAGATTGAGCAAGTTTCTGGATTGAACAAAATTAGGCAAAATGTTGCATATTACTTACCCCGTTTCATTAGTTCAGTTTTTGTGACATGTCAGTAACACAAGTAGCATAATAAATTTTTGATTATCTCATACCCTTAATGTATACACATAGCACACTATCATACTTCTAACACTGAATACTGGTCAAATTACAGTATTGCCTCTTCTTGCACATGTATACCAAAAAAAATACTGTTTCAACTTCCTTGATGTCACATCTATTTCAATGCAGTCTTTAGTGCTGTAAAATACAAGGCGTGATCAAATTGTTTCCGTATGAGAAGGTTGCTGTAGCGTATATGCAACATATTAACAAAATGCACATCGAGTGGCTGTTTGCCTGCAGCAACTGATGAGTTTCAATTTTAAAGGCAACACGTTTCTGGAGTGCATTGTTGCGGGTGACGAAAGCTGGTGCCACCACTGGGAACCGGAATTGAAAGCGTCGACGATGCAGTGGTGTCATCCATCGTCTCCTCATCCCAAGAAGTTCAAGAGCCAACCATCCGCTGGAAAGATGATGCTCACCCTGTTTTCTGATTACCGGGGCCCATTGCTTATTGATTCCAAGGAACCTGGTGTCTCCATCACTGGGGAACGGTACTGCACAACAGTGGAGATGTTCCGGTGTGCAATTAAGGTGAAGCGTCCGGGAAAACTGCGACAGAGGGTGCTGCTTCATGATAACGCACGTCTCCATACCGCAAAGGTCGTAACGCAGAAGTTACTTCAACTCAAGTGGAGACACTCCAGCATATGCCCTTTAGTCCTGATCTCTCCCCATGCGATTATGACACCTTTGGTCCCTTAAAAATGGCCTTGAAGGTTCCACGATTCCTGTCAGACGAGGCGGTTACAGACTTCTTCACACAGCAGGACACAGTGTTTTACCACAACAGGGGGATCTAGAACCTGGTGCGTCGGTGGGATAAGTGCCTCAATGCTCACGGCGATTTTGCCTGATTGACATACCGATTCTGAACTGTCGGCCGTTTAACTGAAACGTTTTGATCACTCCTTATAGTTAAAGGAGTCGCGGTTAATTCGAGTTGAATGCAAATTTCAACTGGCACTCTAAATGGCCTGTTCAGTGCATATCTTTTCTTTTACTCTTTCCTCCTCTTCTTGGCCTTTATCCTTAGGATTTTTATATTCTTGATTCTCGGCGGATCTCGAGAAGTTGTACAGAAGACTGAAAGCTGTAGTAAGTAATCAGTTGGTCATCACTGTGAGTGTATTCGTCTACATTGCATGCTAAGTTCATTTCTTGGCTTTGAAGGGGTATTGCTGCAGTATTATCACCACTTCAGATGTGTTGTTGTCATCAGTCTCTGCAAATTCCACTATTGCAAAGTATTTTACAATCGTTTGAGGTTTCATCTGCTTCATCTCCAAACCAATCCAGTTAACAGCGTCCAGTATAGAAACTGACATGGTGTCAGCTTTATCAAATTTATGATTAGTAACTGCATCGATAAATGCTTGTAGTTACACTTTAAGGTGCAAATGACTCCTTGATCCATAGATTAGTTACTTATTGTTTTAAGGAGTGGAACAGTGAGGTCATCTTCCCCTGTCCATAGATTGAACAACACTGGTTGTATTAGGTGGAAACCAGGCCAGCTTGACATTGGAAAGCACAAAATGTGGGCAGCAAGTGGCATTGTTGAAGAAAGGGCTCAATTTGGGATTTTTCATCATCGGTTCAATTCGTTCAGCCGTTCTTCCATAATCCAGACTTTCCCGTTACTCTGCCAAGTTACTGTAAGTTCAATCAAGTGCAAGTCTTCAGAACACCTTGGTATTGCTGATTTCCCAATTACTAGGGGTTTATCCATTTCCCCTTCCATGTTACCACACAACTGTAAGCCATTCTTTCAACTTTTTACCCCCAGCACTTTTTTCCCTACACAGCACAAGTGACTTTGAAGGCATGATGCAAAAAACAATCCTGTTGCGTTGGCATTTAATGTACCTTTAGATTCTTAGCCAGAAGTTAAGTTTTACATCCTTGATTTCCACTCAGCTACTGCATTTCCATCCACGTCTTTGGACTCCCCACAAATCTCATTCCATCCAATATTGTGCCTTAGTTTGTAACTGTCCAGCCACTCCGTTGATGCTTTTAGTCTGTGTTGCCGAGTGATTTAGCAAGAGCCTCATTCTGTAGCATAGGTCTGCTAACAGGAAGTTTTATTGAACGAGCATTGACAAATCTTTCCCAAACTAAATTGTTGATTTCTTCGTTGCCTGTTTTTTTGGCTTTCTTCTTTGTTTGTCCATTGCCCTCCATCCACTACTTTGATTGATCCATATGCTTTAATGCCTCATACACTTGAGCTTTCCACATTTAAAACTCAACATAATTTCATGCACAGCCTTTTCACCCACTTCAGTATGCTTCACCTTTTCATTCCATGGTAATGACATACACATCTTATTGAAATATTAGAAGCAATTTTTTAATGTTACCTAAGTAACCTATTGTTAGAAGCTTTAGTCGGTCGAGCATACACCTTGGTTTTGCTGATTTCCCAATGACTACGGGCTTTTCCATTTCCCCCTCCATGTTAATACATAACTGTAAGCCATCCTTTCAACATTTTACCCCCCACTGCATTTTTTCTTGCGAATCGCAAGTGACATTGAATGCAAGATGCACTCGTGTTGACCGACTGAAAAGCTTCTAATAATAGATGTACATCTTAGCCATTGTCCCGTCTTTACAGTAGACACACGTCTACTAATAAGTCACATCATGTTTGTTGCCATTATTTCATGGTTCTGTATTGACGTTATTAATAATGTAAAATCTTATATCTTAAAATATAAAATCTTAAAACATTTTTTTTTTACTAGGCCTGTCAATACAAATACAGTAGTAAGTTATTCCTTAAAATGTTGTATGTTTTGGGGTAATATGCTCCCCTTCATCAGACACACACGCACTTATTATATAGCAGCTTGTAGATACAGTAGTTGTATAACAGTTCATTGTTCATCTACCTTTCCTACTGAATGTCCAGGCCGATAACCTAGATGTTAGGCCCCTTAAAACAACAATTATCATATCATCATCTACTGAATGTTCAAGAGAACTAACACACATATACAGTATATATGAAATTTTAAAAATGTATTCAGGGATTTAAACATCTGTTTTTAAAGTTGGAATTTGAAATTTGACCAGAACACGTTCTATACACTAGTGTTACACAACTACCGAACCTCAAGCTTGCCACGGTGAGTGAGTGGTTAACGTGTCGGATTACCCACCCCAAGCTTGCAGGTTCGCCCCTGGCCGTGGTAAGTGATTTTTGAAAGGCGACAAGAATCACGACATGGATGTCATACGTTGTTGGCATGTTAAAGAACCCATCTGAATTCAGTAGGCTGTGTTCAATGGCAAAATTAATCTCGGGATTTTCCACCAACACAAAGTTCCTCCATTCTCTACTAGAAAGCGCTGTTGTGTCAAGGAGCTTAGATATCTAACCTCCTTGACTTTCATAGCGTTCCTTTGAACGACGAAATTCGACATGCAAGCTGCCCTCTGGGTGTCAATTAACAAAGCTTGCACCTGGCACCCGAGACCATACGATATTATTATCAAACCTCAAGAAATTCTCAAGGAATATCATTCTTAATATATTGACATCTACTGTAATTATTTTGAAAATTTCAAGATGGTAGCTGGGTGTTTCTTTTGTACATACTTTTATTTCTATCAAAGTTCCAACGTTCACCACTAGGTATCATTGATATCTGGTGGTGAAAGTTGGAACTATTTGAAATTAAACGGAACTTGTACCTCACCCTTTAGGGTGTCCGCTGGAAGCAGCTACAGACTCAGGCAAGCCGAACATGTTATCGGACACTCCCGGCACTAAAAGCCATACGATAAGTAAATAAATAATAAATCATTTCTTGTATCGTAATCAAATGATTAAAGTGAAACTTTTTATAATGAACCACTACTACTGCATAATATTTATCTACTGATACCAACTTTAAAAGGCTCCTGTAACATCTACAGGAATCGTGTCTATGGCCCATAGAACGACTTCTTGACAAATATGTTGATGAACCTAGGTATTATAGTGACCGACGAAATGTTGTATTAGGTACTATTTGTCCTGGTGGCAACTTGTTTGTTTTGTGCAAGAAGAATACATAGTATAAATGAAAAAATCGTAGAAAGTTTGGAAAATCCATAGCAGTTGGTATCTCTGTATCTAAAAATGGTTCAGGCAGACACAGGGTTCTGTAAGAAAGGTGTCTGGGTGCCAGACAATAGTGGTTTGCTGGGGCCATTCCTTTGGTGCCTGTTCCCTTTATTGTGAACTCTCAGGTGTCCACTGCTCCCAATGCCACCTCATAGCTAGGTCTGAATGCCCCAATAGTGCTCAGTTCGTTGATACGACCATTGCATTCTAGTGATGAGCCCCCTCTCCAAATGTGTTAACTAGGCATATAGTCTGCATGTGTCACAGTGGTGTATGTCTAGTCATTTTACAACATATCAAATACAGATATGTAGCCTTTGTGAGCCGCCTTATATCGCAACGTGGACACCTTTGATGCACTCTCGTGGCAGGACCACAGTGTCTAAGTATTTGAATATCTGCCTGTATGCCCTGTTTGTTTTCTTCCTGTGTATGCTATTTTTTTAATCTATGCTCGTTATAACTAATTATGTTTCATTTTCTTCTCTTTCTTACAGATTTGGAGAAGGAATTTATACATTTAGAATGTGCCTGCAATGTTAGTACTGAATTACTGTCACAGAAAGTTCCTACCACAAATGCTCGTTATCATCTGTATAGGTTCAAACATACCCATGAAGGTGATTACATGGAAAGTATTGGTATGTACATAAGTTGTTAATCATGTTGATGCTTCAGTTCATGTCACCCTCCAATTGTAAATGTTTGGCTGATAATGCCATTAAAATATTGTTTTGTTTAAAAAGTGTAGAAGTTTGTTTAAAATATATAATTATTTTCTCTTGATATAAGATTGGTGTACTGATTAAAAATGAGTTAAATAACACCTTGCCTTAACACAGTCCTTGTGGCCATGTGTTGGTTGCATTATGTAACATCACTTCTCTCCAAGGAGCATATGAACTTCATGATGTTAGTGCTGTAGGCACAGGCTACAGCTTGTGGTCCACAGGGTTGAGGTCGGACATAGTTCTTGTTTGATGAAGTAGAATCTAACTGCTGTATAGCCCTCTCGTCAAATCGTGATTGAGCTGGGTTGGTAGTAACTATATATCCTTTGAGCACTTTTGTGATTTGCAAGTGTAGATGCTATTAGTTGACTGAAGGACATATCAGGTGAAGGACGTTTTGTCTGTTAACAGAATCGCCCAACAGTGAACTCGAAAGCATTAAGTCTTGCTTCATAACTGCAATGTTGTAAGTTCAGAACTCCAAGGTTTGAATCCTGGTATTGACAATGGCCATCCTGAGTATGGTTTGTCCATACTCCAAACAAATTCTAGGAATGGTACCGTATGTTAAATGTATTCCTACAATTTTCATTTTTGCTGGATCTGTGTTGACTTACAATTGGTATTAAATCACAAGTATTGGTTTTATGTGGCCTGCCTAGTCAATACATTTATTTTTCATGTTAGTACTTTAGTACATGTTTCAAGCCGCAATGGCCCTTCCTCAGCTAGGAAATGTACTATACAATAAAAGATACCAAATTCAAATGGGAATTTCTTATCTTATTCTACGTTAAAACTAATCACAAAATATAAACACATATAATAACTACCGTATTCTGATGGACATGCGTTCAACTCGAACATTAACTTAATTATCAACTTGTTGAAGTATAATCATTACTTTGAGATGTTTAAAAAAATTAAAAATTAAAGTTACAATATTTTGTTGTTTGGTCAAACTTTAAAAAGTCAATTTCTGTAAATAAATTAAATTCCAATTTTGCTTCCTTGTCGACTCCAATTTGATGGAATTATTATCCTTGATTACTGCCTTAAAAATTCTTGTTGCAATGAAATATTTATAAAAAGCACTGCATTTAAAAGAGATTAAAATCGTATAGTTATAACATTGATGAAGGTTGTTTCATGTGGAAGGATAATATTGGGCAATTAGCACTTATGATGCTAATGTTGTGGGTGTGATGGTAATCTCTTTTAAACACATTGCTTTTTATAAACAGTTCTTTGCAACAAGAATTTTTAATCCAGTAAATCAAAGATAATAATTTCATCAACTGGGAGTCAACAAGGAAGCAAAATTGGAATTCAATTTTGTTATAGAAATTAATTTTTAAGTTTGATCAAACAAAAAAATATCGTAACTTATATGAAAAATTTTTAAAACGTCTCAAAGTAGTGATTATACTTCAAGAAATTGACAATTAAGTTCATGTTCGACTTGAATGCATGTCCATCAGATTAGTCATAATTATATGTGTTTATATTCTGTGATTAGTTTTAACGTACAATAACATAAGATGTTCCTATATGAATTTGGTATCTTTTAATGTATAGTATAATTCTTAGCTGAAGAAGGGCCATTGTGGCTCGAAACATGTACTAAAGTACTAACATAATAATAGATTTATTGACTAGGCAGGCCAATGCAAAACCAATACGGCTTCCTCGTTGCATAGTGGCATCATCACGGAGACCCGGGTTTGATTCCCGGCTCGGCGAAGAAATTTAATTCTGGTGTTAGGGTTGGAATGGGGTACACTCAGCCTTGTGAGACAAAACTGAGAAGAGGCAGGTTCAATTTCTACCTCAGCCTTCCTGGAAGTGGTTTTCCGTGGTTTCCCCATTTCTACTATAGGCAAGTGCTGGGATGGTACCTAATGTAAGGCCACGGCTGCTTCCTACCCAAATCCTACCTCAATTGCAAATACACTCATTAGTACAGACTTTACAGTGACACAGGTTACCAGACAAATTCTACCCACACCTAAGTTCACAGGGCTACATGACCATGATATCGCAAAGCCCCCAATCAACCAACAACAAAATAGAAACAATACTTGTGTTTTAATGTCAACCATATGTTAAATCCTGGTGCACCTGCCCCAATCCTAGACCCTAATAATTTACGTTACACACATTGCTACAGTAACAACAATAACACAGGTTATCAGTAAAATACAATATGTGCACACAAATGTACAGGGCTGATGACCAAAGATTTTGCAATTCCCTAGTTAATCAACAAACCGTTAACACGGTTCTTCAATTGTATGAGAAAGTACTCGATTGCATGTCCATGAGATTTCTTGGAGCTCTCAACTGTAATTTCCATGCCGTTTAAGGATCCTGAAAGTTGGAAGCATCACTTTTCACTTCTATATCAAAATTAGCACCGTCACATTAATTCAATGTTTTTATTCTTTCATCATTACTGTTATGCCGCCAGTCAGATACTTGACGATCGTCATCACTACTATTTACTAAACAAACTATCAAACAAAATTACAAAAAGTACTCCTTGTTACGCCCAATCAATACTTTGTGTTTGTGAAACTTTTAGTTTACATTAACACTTGTGGTACATGTTTCAGGATCACATTTTCTCCTTTCTTCAGCCTCCATTACCTTTAGGTGTGGTGAACCCATGGTACAAAAAGCCTAACTATGATGGTGTGTGAGTCGAGGCCTCGGATGGAGGTCCTGGATTCACGTCCCGAGCCAGATCGCTGGAACCGGGAAATGAAGAAGTAGTAGTTCAGCCTTCATTACAGTCCAAATATTAGCCCATATGCACATAGTCATAAGCCTCCGTGGCTTAGGCGGCAGCACGCCGGCCTCTCACCGCTGGGTCCGTGGTTCAAATCCCGGTCACTCCATGTGAGATCTGTGCTGGACAAAACGGAGGCAGACAGGTTTTTCTCCGGGTACTCCGGTTTTCCCTGTCAAAATTTCATTCCAGCAACACTCTCCACTATCATTTCATTTCATCTGTCATTCATTTAATCATTGCCCCAGAGGAGTGCGTCAGGCCTCGGCAGCCGGCACTGTCCATATCCTCGCCGCTAGATTGGGGCTCCATTCATTCCATTCCTGACCCGGTCGGAGACTGGAAGCAGGCTGTGGATTTTCATTTCATGCACATAGTCATACAACATCAATTCAATGAAAAATATAAAACACTCTAAATATCATGAACAATACAATCAAATGCTAAATATTAAAATTATCTTTATAATAAAATCAATTTGTAATACATGATAAATGGAAGTGAACATTGGGTCAAGGATGAATAAAATCAATCCAGACATTTCATGCTGCTGCCTGCTCTAAGAGACATTGAAACCAACAAAAATATGTCTGTGTTTTATACACTTCCATTTTGATCAGTATGGACAGGATCAAAATTATATATTGGTCCAATCCACTAAGCGTAGTAGATCTGACAATATTGAGCTTTTACAGTTTATGATAGTCAGTTGTGTGCTTGATGAGCTGATGATATTGTTACGTGCCACCCCCTAGTGGCACTTTTGTTAACTGGATTACGGTGGGTAGGAAGCACAATACCAATCACTGCTTAAAGAAGTAATTAACTTTATTGCGGCCAGAAAGATACAGCCCTCTTCAGTAAATACAAGCAATTATTACCTTACTCCAGTTTCCTTACGGCGAGAACACTTCCCCTTTCACTTGTCAACAGACCACAGAAGTTAATCCGTCCTAATGAGTACGGTGGCCTTGACAGAAACTACCTGCTCCTCTCAAGCATGTACACCGACTACACACTGTTTCACAATGTAGCACAATCACTTATGTCGCACTGGAAATAAACACACTCGTTCAAGACACAGTTCCTCTGTAGGAGTCTCAACTTCCCCGCTCCACTAGAGGTTTCGCAAGTCACCACACTTCTGTCGCTCAGAATAATCGCTCACACTAGCTCGTAAAACACAACCACCACTGCTTCACGGGTCACTCTTATATAGCAAGCCGGTGACTCAATAAATGGTTCTAGATCCATCCAGAGTCCACGGCTTCTCGAGGTTTCCACCGCTGGTCCAGTCACGAATCTTCTGGACTATCCCTTTGTCTGTAGTAGCCCTGTTGCATAAGGCGCGCGCAATACAGGAGGCAATCCACAGCCCAGCCCCTGGGGCAGTTGTGACTCAAGCGGCGAGCGATGACACAAACTCACAGCCGTAACACCACCCCCTTCCTAAAAAGGCTGATCAATCATTGGTCCGTCTGTGTCCCTCCGTAGGCTGCCAGGCGATCTCGATGCACGATCTTCATCTTCGCCCTCGGGCTCCGCTGGATCCTGTAGACGACATCGTTGATCCGTTTCACGACTCGGTACGGGCCCTCCCAGGACTTCTGCAGTTTGGGTGACAGGCCTTTCTTCCGTAATGGGTTGAAGAGCCAGACCAGGTCGTCCTCGTGGAATCCGCCGGCATCCGTCTGCTGGTCGTATCGGGTCTTCATTCTGTCGGTCTCGATCCGCAGTTTCCTCCTCGCGAACGCGTGCACGTCCTCCAGTTGGTCGACCAGTTCATGACAATACTGGCTTACCGAGTTCGGATCATTCCCAGGTCGGCCAAAGGAAAGATCGACAGGTAGACGGAGCTCCCTCCCAAACATGGCCCGGGCTGGTGTGCACCCGGTGGCTTCATGCACGGCGGCGCGGTAGGCCAGGAGAAATAGTGGAAGATGTTTGTCCCAATCCCTCTGGTGCTCGCTGACGACTATTCGAAGATGGTTCTCGATGGTGCGATTGAATCGCTCTACCATCCCGTCGGACTGAGGGTGCAGTGGCGTTGTCCTTGTCTTCCGGATTCCCAGCAGCTGGCATAGGTTCTGGAACACCTGCGACTCGAAGTTCCTCCCTTGGTCGGAGTGCAGCTCCAGGGGTACTCCGTACCGGCTGACGAATTCCTTCACCAGGGTCTCTGCAATCGTCGCGGCTTCTTGGTTAGGGAGCGCATACGCCTCCGGCCATTTGGTAAAGTAGTCGCTGACGACTAATATGTAGCGGTTCCCTGCCTCGCTTAACGGGAATGGCCCAGCAACATCGATGGCCACTCTCTCCATGGGGCCGCCCACGTTGTAGGTCTTCAGTGGACCCCATCGTCTTCGTCCTGGGCCCTTGCTGGCTGCGCAATCGTGGCACCTCGCGCAGTGGTTCGCCACGTCTGTTCGGCATCCGATCCAGTAGAACCGCTCTCTCAGCTTCTCCAGGGTCTTCTTTATCCCTAGGTGTCCACCAGATGATCCTCCATGAACTTCCTTCAGGACTTCCTCCGTCATAGCCTTTGGAACGACGACTTGTTCCCGAGATGTCTTCCCGTCGGTGCTCTCCCAGGTACGGCAGATGAGGCCATCCCTTACAAGCAGCGAGTCCCACTGTGCCCAGTAGGACTTAAACTTTGGGCTACAGTCACTCACAATGTTCCACCCGGGTCTGGGGACACAGGCCCTCTTCCATTCGGCTATCAGTCCCAGGTCATCATCTTCCGCTTGCGCCCGCGTGAAAGATTCGCGGCTCCAGCTCCCTTGAAGTTCCACGGTAGTCCTTCGGCACTGTATCCCGGTGTTCTTCTCCCTCCTGGCACAGAAGGTGCAGTTTTCTGGGCACGGTCTTCGTGACAGGGCGTCGGCGTTAGAATGCAGTAGGCCTTTCCTGTGCTGAATCTCAAAGTTATACTGTTGAAGCCTCTCTAACCACCGCGCGAGTTGACCCTCGGGCTGCTTGAAGTTCAGGAGCCACCGCAGGGATGCATGGTCGGTCCTGATGAGAAATTCTTGCCCGTACAGGTACTTGTGGAAGTGTTCAATGGTCTTCACGATGGCGAGCAGCTCCTTCCTGGTGACGCAGTAGTTCCTTTCTGGCTTTGACAAGGCCTTGCTGAAGTAGGCCACTACTCTCTCCTCGCCGTCCACTACCTGCGACAGGATTCCCCCTATGCCAAAGTCGCTGGCATCGGTATCGACGATGAACCTTGTTCCAGGTCTGGGGTAGGCCAGAATAGGCGCGGTGCACAGAGCCTGCTTGAGTTGCTCGAAGGCATTGTGGCATTCTGCTGTCCACGTGAAGAGTTGGTCCTTCTCAGTCAGTCGATGTAAAGGTTTGGCGATGTCGGCGAATCCTCTCACGAAGCGACGATAATAAATGCAGAGTCCCAGGAAGCTTCGTAGTTGCGACTTGTCCTTCGGAACTGGCCACTCCCTCACAGCTGCGGTCTTCTCTGGGTCGGTGCGCACCCCTTCCTCGGAGACGATATGCCCAAGGTACTGGACCCGCTTCTGGAAGAGCTGACACTTCTTGGGGCTCAACTTCAGCTGGGCAGCCCGTAGCTTCAACAAGATCTCCTTCAGGTTGCTGTAGTGCTCCTCGAAGCTCCTCCCCAGAACGATGACGTCGTCTAGGTATACCAGGCAGGTCTTCCAGTGTAGTCCCCTCAGAATGGACTCCATTAGCCTTTCGAAGGTTGCAGGGGCGTTGCACAGACCGAATGGCACGACGGTGAACTGCCAGAGCCCGCTGCCCACAGAGAACGCCGTTTTCTCGCGGTCCTTAGGGTGGACCTCCACCTGCCAGTAGCCACTCTTCAAATCCAAGGTGGAGAACCATCTTGATCCTGATATGGTGTCCAGCGTGTCGTCGATCCGGGGTAGAGGGTAGCTGTCCTTTTTCGTGACGTCGTTCACCCGCCTGTAGTCCACGCAGAACCTGGTGGAACCATCCTTCTTCTTCACAAGCACGACCGGAGAACTCCAAGGACTATGTGATGGCTCGATCACCCCTTGATCCTTCATCTCTTCAACCATCCGGTCGACTTCGGCTTGCTTGGCGAGCGGGACACGTCGGAATGGGGCCCTAATCGGTGCGCTGTCCCCAACGTCGATTCTGTGCTGGACCAAGCTTGTCCTGCCGAAGTCTTTGCTTCCCACGGAGAAGACGTCCTGGAATTCGCGTAGCAGGTCCTGGAGTTGGCGTGATTGTTCCTCGTCTAAATGGTCCTGGGATCCTTGGTACAGCTTCTGTAGTTCTTCTGGCAGTGTGCGTCTTCTTCGGTTGTCCGTCTGCAGGTGTCCGTCCGTCGTGTCGGTGATGCGGGCAATCCAGGTAACGGGCTCGCAGACTCCTAGGTTGGTGTCCCGGTGAACCGTAATGTCGTAGTCGTTCAGGTTGGACAGGCGGACGTACGGCCGAGGCGTCGTGTTGATGAGGGTCTTGGCAACTAGCAATCCTTTTGTCTGGATGTCCTCATATTTTGGCTCGATGACAGCCGCCACTCCCTCAGCTGTTCCGTCGACAATTACGGCAGCGCTGACTTCCGTCCTGGCGGGAACGATGACGTCCTCTCTCAGCCTTACTCGTCGTGCGGCGACGGCCTGGTGTGCTGGTCGCAAAGCAAGTTCCTCCCTTCCGAAGTGCAGAGTGTTGGTACTCAGATCCAAGATGATGTTGTTCTGGTCCAGGAAGTCCAGTCCGATGATCACTTCATTTGATACGTCAGCCACAAGCACTGGATGCTTTATCGCCCGTCGACCAATGACGAACTCCAGTGATGCTTCGCCATGTACCGGTGCGGTCTCTCCGGTCGCGGTTATTAGCTGGAGGTTCCTTTGTTTGGGTTGCACTCTCCACTTCGGGATCACGGTGGGGCTGACGATGGTCCTCGATGCTCCCGTGTCGATTAGCATGGGCCAGCTCACTCCGTTGATGACTCCGTCGACCATCAGGCTGCTTTTATCCCTCCGTAACTGCGTCACACGAACTTGGACTGCTGGGGCTTGACGACTGTCACGAGCCACCCTTCGCCCCTCATGGCTGGCTGATACTTGCTTTCCTGGGCCGCGCGGTTTCCCTACGACTGACTGTCCCGACGGAAACTCTTGGCGGCGATCACCGCAGTCCCTGCTCAGGTGGCCTCTCTTACGGCAGGTCCAGCAGGTTGGTAGTCCTCTTCCGGGCCGCCTCACCGGATGTCCTTCGGCTAAGTTTTTGTTGGTGGTACTGCGACTCTTGAAGAACCGGCCTAGCACCTCCATCAGTTCATCGGCCAGGGGCTTGGTCTTGTTGGCTTGGGCTGGTTCGTCAACGTCCACCTGACGCACCCGCGCGCACATTCTAGATACCTGCTTTGCCGTCTCGAACTCAAGTGCGTGGCTCAGCGCATCTGCCAGGGTCTTATTGCGCGCGAGACGCAGCGCCTGTTGAGTGTCCGAGTCCCGTAGCCCGTCGGTGAAAGTCTGCGTCGCTATCTGCTCCAGAAAGTCGGCCGGTGCTGTTGGGTAGGCGAGCCTTACGAGGCGTGCGATGTCCATCTCGAACTCCTGCAGGGTTTCCGCGTTCTTCTGTACCCGGGTCCGGAGCTGCATCTGGTAGGCCTGCTGGAGATGGCTATCTCCATATCGGGACTCCATATGGGCGATCAGTGAAGCGTAGTCCTGGGATCCAGTCGGGATGGCCTGAAGGACGTTAAGGGCGTCGCCTCTCAGCGCTACAATGAGAGCTGCAGCCTTTTCTGTGTTGTTCCAGTTATTTATGGAACAGGCTGCCTCGAACTGACGTAAGTAGGTGCTCCACGGGACCTTTCCGTCGAAGGTTGGGGGCGTCACTCTGCTATGTCCCGTTCCTGATATTCCCGGTGTAACGGTGGGCGGGCGTTGGCGCAGCTCGGCAACTTCCTCTCGTAGAGCGTTGAATTCCTCTTCCACCCCCGTCAGTGGGCGTTGGCGCAGCTCGGCAACTTCCTTTTGTAAGGCGTTGAATTTCTCCTCCACCCCCATCAGCGGGCGTTGGCGCAGCTCGGCAACTTCCACTTGTAAGGCGTCGAACTTCTTTTCCACTGCTGCGACTTCCTCACGTAGGCCCTGTTCTAATTTCCTTTGGCTCTCCTCTAATTTCGTCAGCAGGCACTCTTCCAGATTTTTCTGGCCATCCAGAAATTTGGCGGTTAGGTCCTCTGCTAACTTATTCTGGCTGTCCTTCAGGTCCTCTGCTAACTTCTTCTGGCCATCCTCCATCTTCTTCTGGCCGTCCTCCATCTTCTTCAGGTCCTCCGCTAACTTATTTTGACCGTCTTCCATCTTCTTCTGGCCGTCTTCTAATTTGGCAGTTAGGTCCTTGGTTAAATTCTTCTGGCCGTCTTCTAATTTGGTTTCCATGCCATTTAACTTTTCCAGCAATGCTGCCAATTTCTCCTCCATTTTAGTTGTTTGTCTTGTAAAGGGCATGCACTCACAGGAAAATTAGAGAAAATGACCTGCTCGGGTTTTGAAACCAGGACCGTCAGGTGTTGTGCTTGAGTTCGTAATCCGGCTTCTGACACCAGTTGTTACGTGCCACCCCCTAGTGGCACTTTTGTTAACTGGATTACGGTGGGTAGGAAGCACAATACCAATCACTGCTTAAAGAAGTAATTAACTTTATTGCGGCCAGAAAGATACAGCCCTCTTCAGTAAATACAAGCAATTATTACCTTACTCCAGTTTCCTTACGGCGAGAACACTTCCCCTTTCACTTGTCAACAGACCACAGAAGTTAATCCGTCCTAATGAGTACGGTGGCCTTGACAGAAACTACCTGCTCCTCTCAAGCATGTACACCGACTACACACTGTTTCACAATGTAGCACAATCACTTATGTCGCACTGGAAATAAACACACTCGTTCAAGACACAGTTCCTCTGTAGGAGTCTCAACTTCCCCGCTCCACTAGAGGTTTCGCAAGTCACCACACTTCTGTCGCTCAGAATAATCGCTCACACTAGCTCGTAAAACACAACCACCACTGCTTCACGGGTCACTCTTATATAGCAAGCCGGTGACTCAATAAATGGTTCTAGATCCATCCAGAGTCCACGGCTTCTCGAGGTTTCCACCACTGGTCCAGTCACGAATCTTCTGGACTATCCCTTTGTCTGTAGTAGCCCTGTTGCATAAGGCGCGCGCAATACAGGAGGCAAGCCACAGCCCAGCCCCTGGGGCAGTTGTGACTCAAGCGGCGAGCGATGACACAAACTCACAGCCGTAACAATATCTTTCTTTGTGCCGATTCATTGATGATCATAAATCGTATTGATTGGACGAATTATTCCTTGAAATTCCTTTCTTATAAGAATGGCTGAAAGGAGCATGCTTGTTGCAACGGGTTGAATCTTTGCAATTGATTCAAACAATTGCGGTGAAATACACTGAAGAAAATGGAAATTGCAACACCCAGAAGGAGTGGTGCTACATTGCTGCAATTGAACATGCAGGACGAGTGTTCGGCTGTGATTCGATGATAACACTTTCAGGTCCCTCTGACCGCAAGTTTGGACAACAATCAATACAGGATGTGCCCACCACGAGCTGCAATACATTGATGAATTCGTCCAGGCATGGAGTCAATAAGGCCCTGGATCGCTTCCTGAGGAATTGTGGCCCATGCTTGCTGCACTGCACGGGTCAGTTGTTCCAGAGTTGTGGGTGGCAGAGGACGGTTGGCCAGTTGTCGACCCATCATGTCCCACACATGCTCAATAGGACTGAGGTCCGGGGATCTGGCGGGCCATTCTAAGGTTGTGATGTCGTGGAGAGCTTCTCTGGAGATGCGTGCAGTGTGAACCCGGGCATTGTCCTGCTGAAACATCCTATTAGCAATGTTCGCCATCATAGGGACAACCACTGGATTGAGTACCCTATCAACGTACTGTCGAGCAGTCATAGTGCCCTCAACAAGCACTAATTCTGATTTCACGTTAAAGCCAATAGCTCCCCAGACCATAATGCTTGGTGTTGGCCCTGTGTGCCTCGCGACAATAAGGTCTGGGCGGCCCCTCTCCCCGGTACGTCGGCGCACACGGTTCCGGCGATCACTGCAGGCACGACAGAAGCGCGATTCATCACTAAAGACGACCCTATGCCATTCGTCGACCCACGTCGATCGTTCTCGACACCAGGCCAGCCTTACACGTCGCTGTTGTGGGGTCAATGGAACACCTTCTGCAGGGACACGGGATCATAAGCCAGCTACACGCAGGCGATTACCAACTGTTTGTTGTGTAACGTGGGGTGCCACAGCTGCTCGAATTTGCGCTGCTGTTGCATGGGGTTCCATCCGGGCCATCCGAATGATGCGGTGATCCTGTCTCACAGTTGTCTGTTGCGCTGGGCCTGTGCCAGGTCTAAGAGTGTGGGTACCTTCATTTGACCACTGCTGCTATACACGTTGTACCGTAGATGCCTGTCGGCCAACACGTGCAGCGACAGTCCTTAGCGATAATCCAGCCTCACACAGCCCAATTATCCGAGCCCTCTCTAACGGCGACAGTTGTTGATAGGGTGCTCTTCTCTGTCGTCGAGGCATGTTTGACGGGGAACACTTCACTGCACAGACTGCAAGTCAACTGCGCTACACTAGAGTCCGTATACTGGAGTTGATTCCTCCGAGACCAATCACGTAGGGAGACCTGAAGCAACAATCCAACGGGTCTGAAACTTTGATCGCTTACATATCTACATGGCATCGTTCCATATCTTGAAAATCTACACAAACGACCAATGCCTTCATGGTGTTGCAATTTCCATTTTCTTCATTGTAGTAGCAGTTGAGATGATGATCATAGCCGATCCAGCTTTTCGACATGGCACCTTTGTATTGTTTGATCTGATTTGATCAACATCACCACTGTTTTTTTTTAAACCTTTGTGTTGTTCAGTCTGATGTGATCAACAGCTCCAGCAGTTTAACTTTTGGTATTGTTCGATACACAAAGCATTTATATATACTGAGAGGTTTCAATGTTGTATCAGTCTCTTTAGCTGGCCTCTATACCAAAATAGTGCTAATACAGAATACGATCTATGTACACACCCACTTTGTCTTTCACTGGCACCTGTTAGTGACACACGGCACACCGGTTAAAACTGGATTCGTGACTGAGACTGTGTATGAGCTAGTACATATAGTTATGCAAAGTTTCTTCACTCACATTTCCCATAATACTATGTGTTTGCATTTTGCTGACCGCATTTTTGGCTGTATGCAAAGAATACTGTTCATAAGAAGGTAAAATATTGTAAGTCAATACTGGTTCAATTTCATGTCGTACTATAACTTAAGGCTGTACTGTGAGCTTGGCTTTTCTTTGTTTCAGTTTTTATATATTCAATGCCGGGCTATTCATGCTCCATCAAGGAACGGATGCTGTACTCAAGCTGCAAAGCCCCTTTGCTAGATACTATTGAGAATGAGCTTGGAGTATTAATTGCAAAAAAGGTAATGCTTCTATTCTGCACCCTCTACCCTGGTACAATAGATAGAATGGAGTAAAATAATTCTTACAGTTTCATGCCAGAGAACTCGGCTCCAGCCTTCTTGGTCACCATCAGCAAGGTGGTAAAGAGTGGAAGCACACTTAGTATCGTTAAAGACGCGAGAAAATAGCATTTTGAAATTGATTTTGTAGCACTTTCATTTTGAATAATAAGATTTTGTAGCATTTAAAAGTTCGTCACCAGGTACAATAAAAAATGAACAGGTTCAAAATTAATATGTATGGAAACTTATTCAAACATGTGCAGGATTGGATATATGGGGCTTCTGATAAACGGCATGAGCATTTAATATAATAGGCTAATGTGACTTGTACATTTACTTAACTTCAGGTAAATACCATACAACGGATAATTAACTAAATAATGAAATGTATGTTTACTCCCTCATTATTCCCTTTTCAATGAGGGCCAGTGATGAGGTGCATTGAATTTCTATTTGCCGGGTGGTTTAATGGTCAAAAGGCACTTCTTGAATCCAACCTCATAAGACAAGTTATTAAAAGAAATCAATGGAACTTGGCTACTAGTAGGGAAACCACATAAAGGGATTTCATAGACATCTTACAGAATTTGAACCAATTCGTTCACCGAATCCAGGACAGCCCAGTATTGTTGTCATTCCACCTGCCACACGATTAACTTAATAAGACAACCATTGTCGCCTGACCACAGCTCGCTTTATTCTAACAATCGGCACCTTGGTATCAGTGAACTAATACAACTCTCCGCCGGCCCTTGATATTCTGTCCACCTCGCTTGTGTAGTTAGCACCGTACCAATAACACCAGCAGCTCAGGGTAATTTTAGTTTCTGCACAACACCTGATGTTGTTGATTGCATAATGAGAACATGACCTTTGGATCTCTTCAGGACAGCTCAGGTGCCCTCATCTTGTGTCATACAACCAACCGACAGCTCTTGAACTCAATCTTGCCAAGTGGCCAGGCTGATGCCTTTATTTTCAGAGATCTCACATTTCTGAAAAATGATTGTGTCAAGTTGATACTGATATTGGGATTTTAGTACTTCTAGCACTCCCTTAGTAAAAACATAAATAAACAAAACAACAGGAGACGTAACACTGCTGCCAATGCAACTTTTATAGACGAATGTTGACAATCCTGTGAAATTTGTTGTGCATCCTTTTATGTCTACTCCAAAGATTTCAATGACCACATTTTATCAGTCTCAAAGGTTTTCAAGTTAAGCTAAACAAAATTTGCAAACATGCAAGTACTGATATGATATACCTTTTTGCGACTCTTGACTGCCGATCTGTAAAACAGTATCCGAATTGAAGAAGAAATCGCCGGATGACATGTAACATAACCTATAACTCACACATTGTAGAGAATACTTTCATCATATTATACTGTACAACATTTCCCAAAGCAAGATGATCGCCTAACAAACATTGTCTCTTCATATAACGATACGTACTTTACAGTTTTATTTATAACTATCAGTAGTACCCGGCTTCGCCCGGTGGAATGATGATAATGTCTCAATGTCTCCTTAGAAATATAATAGACTTAAAATCTAGGTCATTTGCCCCCTAAGACAATGAGGGCGTAATATCTAGGTCATTTGCCCTTTTGATAAGGATAATAATGAAAACTACTGTTGAATTGACAAGTCAAACTTACAAACTACCGTAATAGAAATACAAATTTCAAAATTCACAGGCGAGGAAGATTTATTGTGTGTGGTGATTAATGGTGTAATGGGCATAACATCTAGGTCATTTTCCCTTATGATGAGGATGATAAGGGAAACTACTACCGATATTGAATTGACACTTCAACTTATAATGTACACAATGTACTGTAATACAAATAAATATTTTAAAAATCACAGTCGAGAAAGACTTTATGCGGCGGTGATTAGTGGTATGATGCTCGTAACATCTAGGTCATTTGCACTTATGATAATGATGATAATAATAAGGTTGAAAAAATGACTGCTAAACGAACATGGTGTAATTTTAAAACTGATATAGGTAATTCAGATGTCTAGCCTCGATGTCTTCCAAAGTCTCAACCTTATTTTCTGGCTTAGGCCTGTACTCGATGGGTCTAGTGAAAGAGCTTATGGCGTAATGCTCGGCAAAGAATATGGATCCAAGCTGCACGAACCTGAGATGATCGCAGATGATGACGAAATATGATGACACGTTCGGGGTCCCCCTCCTATTTAGATTGGCCGGGGAATCACTCACTCTTTCGCAACACCACAGTGGCTTGAGCAACGGCCCTGTACTGGCATCAGCATAGACAGCAGATAACACGGCGGGCTCTGGAAAGTCCTCTCATGTCACCTCATGATGAATCAGCAAGCTATTCTCAAAACTGCACCCCCCAGGGTCTCACAACTTGTGGGACGTGGGTTAGCGACCACGGGACCCCAGCTGAGTCTGGCATCGCTTCTACTTCTTGGAGCCGGGCTCCTTTCAGTTCTTTTTCCTGTCCGCCTCTCTTGGTCAACTCTTGTTCTCTTCCGAACCCAATTGTATTAGGGTATCCGAGGGCTAGGGACTCTTTAAATTTCCCGCCTTAATTGGCCGTTGTCTCATCTTTCCTGATGCCCTCATTCTTCGAGGGGTCTGCCTTCTTTTCCTTTTCATAATATCTCCTGTCTTCTGCTCAAGGCCCTCAAAGAGGCAGGGTGTGTGTAGCCCTACCACTTCTGGTAAACCCTCAAGGGCTCATGGCTGGTGAGTTAGGTAGCTGGCAACCCCAAGGGATTCCTGAGCTAAATGCAGGGAATGGAGTGGTATGTAAGAAATTTCAAGTGGACAGTGTTACTCATCGGGTTCCAAAGGGTAAGTATGTAAAATTTGGTTCAGATCGGTGAAACCTTGTAGATTTGTGCCAAAGGGCCTAAATGCAGGGAGTAGATTGGTCTGTCCGAAATTTCATGTCAACAGTGCTACTCGTCGGGTTCCAAAGGGTAAGTATAAACAATTTGGTTCAGATCAGTGAAATGGTATAGATTTGTCCCAAAGGGCCTAAATGCAGGGAAAGGGGTGGTCTGTCCGAAATTTAAAGTGGACAGTGATACTCGTTGGGTTCCAAAGAGTAAGTATACAAATTTTGGTCGAGATTGGTGAAACGATGTAGATTTGTGCCAAAGGGTCTAAATACAGGGAATGGAGTGCTCTGTCCGAAAGTTCAAGCAGACAGTGTTACTCGCCGGGTTCCAAAGGGTAAGTAACTTACATAAAGATTGGTTGAGATGGGTGAAACGATATAGATTTTTGCCAAAGAGCCTAAATGCAGTAAATGGAATGGTCTATCCGAAATTTCATTTAGACAGTGTTACACGTCGGGTACCAAAGGGTAAGTATGTAAAATTTGGTTCAGATCGGTGAAACAGGGTAGATTTTTGCCAAAGGGCCTAAATGAAGGGAATGGAGTGGTGTGTCAAAGTTTTAAGTGGACAGTGTTACTCGTCGGGTTCCAAAGGGTCATCATCATCATCTTGCACAGTTTCCAGCCACTGGCCGGGTCTGTTTTGAACACAAGCCTCTCCAACGTCTTCTGTCTTCCCACCATCTCTCAGCCTCCACCCTTGTCCAGTCTTCTCCTCTCTTCTTCACGCTTTCTTCCACCCCCTTCAGCCACCTGTCTCTCGGTCTTCCTCTCGGTCTCTTTCCTTCCCACTTCGTCTCGTGTACCCTCCTGGGTATCCTCTTCTCCTCCATTTGTTTTACATGTCCATACCATCTAAGTCTAGATTTCTCTATACCATCCTGTAATGGTTCCTCCTTCATTAATTCTCTGGTCCTCTCATTTCTTATTCTGTCCATCTTTGTAGTTCCAATACTGCTTCTCAAGAACCTCATCTCACTGGCCTGTATTTTGCTCTTCTCCCTTCCTTTCATAACCCAGGTCTCAGAGGCATACGTCAGGATAGGGACATAGTACGTCCGATATATGATCTTTTTGCTGTTCTGAGGGACATCCTTGCTCCATAACATGCTTCTCACACTCCTCCGGAGTGCTTCTGCCTGCCTCCCCCGCTCATTTATTTCTCTGTAGTTTCTTCCATTATCTTGTATCAGGCTTCCCAGATACTTGAAACTCTCCACTTTCTTCAGCTGTTCCCCACCAATTGTTATTCCCGTTGTGGTTTTTTCCTTCTACCTTGTTGTGATCACCATCTCACTCTTATTTATGCTAAATTTCATCCCATATCCTTGTATTATTCCTTCCCACACGTCCAACTGTTCCTGTACCTCCTCCTCCATGTTTCCCCAAATCATCTGCAAACACCATTGCTTTCATTTTTCCTTCCCCAATTACTTGTGCCACTCGGGTCATTATGTCATCCATCACCACAATGAAAAGTAACGGTGACAGTGCACTTCCTTGTTTCAAGCCGTTTCTCTGTTCCAACCAGTCCGATCTCTCTCCTCCCACTTTCACACAGCTCACGCTTCCCTTGTACATCTCCTTTATCCTCTTTATAGTCCATTTCTCTACTCCTCTATCATCCAGGGACTTCCATACTTTGTTTCTGCATACACTGTCATATGCTTTCTAAATGTCCAGGATGGCCTTCAGTAGATCTGTTCCATACTCATAGTGCTGTTCTTGTAACTGCCTTACAGCAAAAATCAAATCCACTTTGGACCTTCCTGCTTTGAAGCCATGTTGTTCTTCCCTCATCCCTCCTTCTATCCTTGTCCTAATTCTCTTTTCCAAAACTTTCTGAAAGATCTTTGCACAATGACTCATCAGTGTTATTCCCCGATAGTTTCTGCATTCTGTTCTACTACCTTTCTTGAAGATCGGGACAATTATTTCTTTTTTCCAGTCCTATGGGGTCTTCCTTTCCTTCCATGCTGTCCTCATCACTCGGTACAACCATTGCATCCCCACCTCTTCTGCTGCTCTCACTATCTCCACACTCAACTCATCCACACCCGGTGCCTTCCCTCCTTTCATCTTCCTCACTGCAGCTTCCACTTCTTTCCACGTTAAGTCCTTTTCTGTTTGCAGTTCATCTTCCTCTTCCCCGATTTCTTCCTCCTCACCGTGGTTTCCATTTGGGTTCAGAAGTTCTTCAAAATATTCTTTCCACATTTTCTTCAGTTCTTCCCTATTTTCTATCTCTTGTCCCCTTTTGTTCGCCATTCTAACATAATCCGTAGGATCCTTCCGCCTCTTATTTTTTACCATCCCATACAGAACCTTTTTTGTACCTTCACTATCCTCCTTCATCATCTTTGTCCACTCTTCCATCCACTTTCTTCTCTCCTCAGCCACTACTCTCTTCGCCTCCTTCTTTCTTTCCTGGTACTCTTCCCTTGTCTCTACCGTCCTATTTTGATACCACCTCCTAAAGGCTCTATTCTTTTCCCTTACTATATCTTTTGTCTTCTCGTTCCACCATGGTGTTTCCTTCCACCTCTTCTTACTACTTGTCCTCCCACATACTGCTTCTGCTGCACCTACTAGTGTCTTCTTAAATCTAGCCCATTCCTCTTCCACCCCTCTTTCTTCATCTGTTGGAATTCCTTCCTTTACCATTTTGAGGTACTCGACCCTTCTATCCCCTTCTTTCAGTTTCCATATCCTTATACGTCTTTCCTGGTTCTCAGTCCCTTTCTTCTCCTTACTCCCTCTCAGGTTCATTACCAGCAATCGATGGTCGCTATCCAGGTTCTCCGATGGTATAACCTTGACGTCCGTGATGTTCTTATTTAGTTCTTTCTCATACTGTATATAGTCGACCACCGACTTCCTGGTCAAGTCATGACTGTACCATGTGATTATATGGCTCTCTCTTTTCTTGAACCAGGAGTTCCCAACTAGCAAGCTGTTCCTTTGGCAGAAGTCCAACAGTCTCTTTCCTTCCTCATTTCTTCCGCCCCAGCCCTCTGGTCCTAGAACACTCTCATAACCTTGTCTTTCTCTTCCTACATGGGCATTTAGATCCCCCATAACAATCATATTTCTTCCTACCAGCTGCTTCTGCAATTCCTCTTCAAACTCCTCCTTCTCTTCAGAGGTACAGTCTACTTGTGGAGCATACACTTGCACTATTTCTACGGTCTCTCCCCTCAGTGCTACTTTCACTTTCATTATCCTATCACTTATTCTCCTCACTTATTCTTTTAAACCATCTCGTACTACTACTCCCACTCCATTCCTCTTTCCCTCTATATTCCCACTCCAGTACAGTCTATAGCCTTTTCTCAGTTCTCTCCTTCCTTCCCCTTTCCACTTTGTTTCTGCCAATCCCAATAAATCCAACTTCCTTCTTTCCATCATATCCACTATCTCCTTCACCTTCCCCGTCAGCATTCTTATGTTCAAAGTTCCAAATCTTAGTCCGTGTGTACAGCCGTGTCGTCTATTATATCCATCATGTCCGAGGTTCGTTCCATTCTTGAAAGCATTTGGTTTCATCCACTACTGGCTTGCTGGGCCTATCGTAGCTTCACCAGAGCCCCGTTAGCCATCACTTTTCAGGGTTCCTGTAGGACCTTCACAGCTACCGTAACTGTCCCGGGGCACACGAAGTCCCCACTGTACTTCGCCCCTACAGGCGATCCCCTACTTTGTGCCGTTGCCCGTCTCCCACGATGTGGACGAGGGGTTGGACTTATGGGAGACAAATTTAGGTTCAGATCGGTGAAACGATGTAGATATGTGCCAAAGGGCCTAAATGCAGGGAATGGAGTGGTCTGTCCAAAATTTCAAGTGGACAGTGTTACTCATCGGGTTTCAAAGGGTAAGTATACACGTTTTGTTTTCGATCTGTGAACGATGTAGATTTGTGCCAAAGGGCCAAAAATCAGGGAATAGTGTGGTCTGTCCGAAATTTTAAGTGAACAGTGTTACTTGTCGGGTTCCAAAGGGTAAGTATGTAAAATTTGGGTCAGATCGGTGAAACTGTGTAGATTTGTGTCAAACGGCCTAAATGCAGGGGTTGGAGTGTCCTCTCCGCAATTTCAAGCAGACAGTGTTAGTCGCAGTGTTCCAAAGGGTAAGTATACACATTTTGGTTGAAATTGGTGAAACGGTGTAGATTTGACCAAAGGGCCTAAATGCTGGGAATGAAGTGGTCTGTCAGCAATTTCAAGCAGACAGTGTTACTCGCAGGGTACCAAAGGGTAAGTATCCGATTGTTGGTTCTGATCGGTGAAACGGTGTAGATTTGTGCCAAAGGGCCTAAATGCAGGGAATGGGGTGGTCTGTCCAAAATTTTAAGTGAACAGTGTTACTCGCAGGGTTCCAAAGGGTAAGTATACAAATTTTGGTTCAGATCGGTGAAACGGTGTAGATTTGTGCCAAAGGGCCTAAATGCAGGGAATGGAGTGGTCTGTCAGCAATTTAAGTGGACAGTGTTACTCTCAGGTTTCCAAAGGGTAAGTATACAAATTTTGGTTCAGATCGGTGAAACGGTGTAGATTTGTGCAAAAGGGCCTAAATGCAGGGAATGGGGTGGTCTGTCCGAAATTTAAAGTAGACAGGGTTATCCGCAGGGTTCCAAAGGGTAAGTATACAAATTTTGGTTTAGATCGGTGAAACGGTGTAGATTTGTATACACAACTGACGAACAGACATACTTTGTGCTTTATATATATAGATGGTCAAATATTAGAAATGAGGGCCGGCGTGATATAAACCAATATAAGCATAACCTTATTACTCTAACTTTTTTAAAAGAATCGATACAAACGATTGGAATATTTCTTTTGTTAGCACAACCAAATGAAAGTACGAAATAATTTCTCCAAAAACACCGTTTTATTGGCGATAAGCAGTGGTCATGCGGCAATATCAGCAACCAGTTTCAAATTAATTTCTCTACCGTAATCGATTGTTTTCATGCTGATAATCGATGTTCGTACATATCGATTATTTAGCCGATATTTCCATTGCATGGTAATTGCAAATTTCAAAGTGCGGCACTTTTTCGCATTTATGGGAATAATTTACAAGAAACCTTAGTTATCGCACTTTGTCGCACATTCAGTTTGGCAATTTCTGGGTATACATAGTCATAATAGTTACCAAATAGGCTAGTTGAAAAAAAACTAGAAAAAAAAAATTGCATTTATTGGAATTGCGATTTTCCCGTATCTCTGAGTATCTTGCTAGTCCCAAGGAGTAACGAAAAATAATCTGAATGAAGGGGGCCAAGAAGCCCAAGAGGACGGAAATTACCAAAGGCCAGGATGAAATTGTCCTCACTCAGGGTGGAACAAGTTCGACCAAAACCAAAATTTTAGCACATTACACAAGAGCCAAACATGAAACTAAGATGGTATTAGGGAAGGATTAGATGAATTGGGAACATGGGCATGAATTCACTACTCGAAAAAAAAGACACAAACACGAGACATACCATACAATGAAAATCTTAAGAATGTATTGAATAAATATGGTACACCAACGGCGAGGAAACATGTACAATATAAATATCTAACTGGACGGAGTAGTGTAGAATAAAATTCATAAATCAGTGTGGAAGGAAGTAATCCTTCAAACAAGGCTAGCATTGAGATAAATTGTGAAAAGAAAGATAATGGGGATTTGACAAGAGGTCATGAGGAAAGATGTTTGTGTGGCAAGCAGCAGACTAGAAAGTTAGTTATTGTGTATTTAGGGGCGGAACAGCAAGGTCATCTGCTCCTCAGCAGACCAGAAAAGCAGTTCCACAGCTTAAATGAATAAAAATCAAGTTAGGGAAAGCTAACAGTAAAATTGAGGAGATACCAACATACCGTAAGTACTGTGCCCAACATATTACCCTAATATAAGCACGGATTGGCAACCCCGCGAGAATGCTAGCGAAAGGCACCGCATGACAACGCTGTGTGCGTGACGGCAGGGTTGAGTGACGTCACGCGTACCTGAATATTATCGCCGCCAGAGCCCGCCGCTGCTGACCACGTGACAGCTGGGGTGTTTGACAACCTGTCACATAGAGGAGACAGACACAGGCTTTTAAGTGCGCGTACGGGACAGTGCCCCGTCGTGATGTACGTGAGTGGCTTTATATCCGGTCGTGATTGCGAAGGACCGTGAATGCTATATCGCTGTGTATTGGGAGTGGATTGTATTAGTCTATGAAAGACCCTATAATTACGTATCACTGAAGTTACCGTGCACAATCGAAACATTATTTAAACACAAATTGTGCTAAATGTTCCGGCATAACTCAACAAAATGACAGCGTTTCGCCCCGGTGTGCCATTGGGCTCTTCAGTTGGTTAAAGCACACCTCACCAAGACACTGTCTAGTACACACTGGGAAGGCCGTTGCAAGACGTATTTGATACATGTGTATCCACGTCACGAGCAAAGCCAGTGCACTATGGGAGTCGAAACTCCACTCCAAAGCAATTATAAGGCATTGAATATATAATTTTCAAAAGAAAAATATGTATTGTCCGTTGAGCCATTATATATTTAAACACAATTGCTTTGGAGTGGAGTTTCGACTCCCGTGGATACACATGTATCAAATACGTCTTGCAATGGCCTTCCCAGTGTGTACTAGACAGTGTCTTGGTGAGGTGTGCTTTAACCAACTGAAGAGCCCAATGGCACATCAGGGCGAAACGCTGTCATTTTGATGAGTTATGCCGGAACATTTAGCACAATTTGTGTTTAAATATATAATGGCTCAACGGACAATTTTTTTTTTTTTTTTAAATTATATATCGAAACATTAGACGGCAGAGTTTTGTGTGCATAATTGTGAAAATGCTTTTGGCTTGAAAACGAAAGAACTAACTTTACATGCGGACTACATTACAGCATCTTGTATGAACGAACGTTCGGGAACAATCGAGCACTTGCCATCGTAAGAGGACTCGATAATGCAATTTGTGATTTGAGGATGCAAATGAATTTCATGAATAGCTGTGAATGCTTTCAACTGACTGCCAATATAAAGCTTGTGAAGACTAGTTGATTGAAAGAGTAGTGTTCCAATATGAACTGTGCTGGCGCAGAGACTTAGGGCATTTTCCAACTTGTGCTATTGGAGTGTCTGTGAAAAATTTGGAAATGGAAATATTTACTGAAAATATGGAGCACTAAGCCGGTACATGAGGGAACGAGATGGAGTGATAGCCATGCCAGAATGAAGCCATGAGACCACCATGATGACCACATCAAGGGAGATGGAGATAGCCACCATGGGGCTGGAAGGTCCCGGGTTCGGTTCTTGCAAGAAATTTGGAAGAAGACTGAAAAAGATGGATTCCTGCAGCTTTGGATTTGGGAGCAGATGGTACTGGATGAAGATGGGGATTTCTTCATTGGATCCGGAGATTCTTCACACCAGGAACATACTAAGCTTGTACCATTCTTTCCTATTTCTTCGAGTTGGTGAGCCAGAATATTTCTTCATTTAGTAGTTGAGTGGTTTGACTACTCAGTATTACTCTATATCCTGGAATTGAGCTAATATTGAACTAAAGTTGAATTGGAAGTAGAATTGAATTTAGAAAAGGTGGTGAAGGAATTGGATTGAGCAAATTACTGGTGAATTAATTAATTGATAATGTTTTTTTTATTACCGTCGACTTGAACCTCTATGGACTGCGTGTTAACAACCACTCTCATTTCAGTGTCTGTGTCTTGTTCGTTTGCCGGCTTTGACATCTTGCCAGTATCTCTTGAGCCCATCTATCAGCTTGTTCTTCCACTCCTCTGTCAAAGGGCCTCTTCGTCTTCTGGGTTCCGCCTCCACCATAAAACCCTGATAGCTTTTCACCATCCTTCTGAAACTATTCCTGTCTTTGATTTTATCCTCCGTAATGCCCACCTGTCTCATATCTTTCTCACACTCTTGGAACCATTTCAACTTGGAGATCTTCGAGCAGGTCATTATTCATACGGAAGATGTGTCCATAAAACAGCAATCTTAGTTTTCTAATTTCCGTTGTTATTGGTTCCATCTTTCTGTATACTTCTTAATTTGATAACAGTCGAACCTGTCCGTCAACCCATCTGTTGCCCAAGATCTTCCGTAGTAGTATGCGTTCTCTTTTAAGTAGCTGATTGACTTGTTCTGTCCGATTCATACACAGGGTCTCCGAAGCATTTGACAACAGTGCTGTAGTGCCTTAATTTGGCTCCTATACTTAGCATCTTCTTATTGTATATGTTTTTAGTCAGTTGGAACACTCGCTCTAGTTTCAGGATGTGGATATTGGTCGCTTCTTGTTCTAGCCCATTCTCTTGGATTACATCACCAAGGTATTTAAACTTCTTGACTCTTCGAATCTTTCCATGGTCTGTGAACAACCATTCTGGACCTTCACGGATGTTAGTCATATATTTCGTTTTCTCAAATGAAATTTGTAGTCCTACTTTCTCTGCTGTTTCTTTCAGATGGTTTATCTTCCTGATTGCTGAACTGGTGTTGTTTGCAAATATGGCTACGTCGTCTGCGAACGCCAGACAGTCAACATGCACTCCTTTGTGATTGGGGCCTAATCGAAACTGATCTTCATTTCCTTCTTCTTTGTTCAGTGATTTACTCCATTCTTGAATTACCTTTTCTAAGATACAATTGAAAGGAAGTGGAGAAAGTCCATCTCCTTGTCTGACCCCAGTTTTTATCTCGAAGGGCTCTGAGATTTCATTCTTGAATTTTTCCTTAGATATTGTGTTGGTGAGAGTTTGTTTAATCAAATTTCTGGATGAATCATCCACCCCAAACTCTTCCAAAACATTCAATAACGACTCGATCAATCGAATCTTATGCATTTTTGAAATCCACGAATACGATCACATATTCAAACCCCCAGTTTTCTTGTATCTGATGATGTTCTTCAGTTTGAAAATTTGTTCTGGGCCGGATCGGCCCTTACGGGAACCGGCCTGGTATTTGCCAATCTGTTGATCAAGATGAGCTTCGATTCTGTTAAGGAGTACTTCAGAAAGAATCTTCTAAGGAACAGGAACTATCGATATACCTCTGTAATTGTCAACGTTCTTCTTGTCTCCTTTTTTGTGGAGAGGATGGATTAGTGCTGATTGCCATTCACCTGGTATAGTACCCGTTCTCCAAATCTCCTGGAAGAGGCAGACTAATATGTCCAGAGTATCCTCATTCGCCAGCTTCAGTAGTTCCGCCACTATGTAATCTTCCCCAGCTGCTTTATTATCTTCCAGACTGTCTATGATCAGCTTAATTTCTGTCTTACAAGGTGGCTGAGAATTGGGCAGACCTTGAATGGGAAGGGAGTAGGATAGTTATAGCGATGGCTCATCACAGTTGAGCAACTTGTTGAAATACTGAGCCAAAATGTCGCAATTTTCCCTGTCGTTCATACCTAGCTTTCCTGTATCATCTCTAAAGCACAGACTAGGGGCTTGATAACCTTTCAGATTAGATTTAAAGGTTTGATAAAAGTCCCTAACGTTGTTCTTACAGAAATTCTGATCGATCTGCTCCATCTGTTGTTTCTCATACGATTGTTTTGCACATCGGAACACTCGGGCTGCAACTTTCCTCGTATCACGGAATGCATCAAAATCTTCCTGACCCTTGGTCGAATTTCATTTCCTCCGTGCATCTGCTCTTTGAGCCAGTGCATTATCACAGCTTTCGTTCCACCACCGATATTTTCGTTTAGGAGCTGCCAGAATTGTGGCGGTAGCTGCCTGCTGGATTTTAAAAGCGATGTCAGTCCAATTCTTAGATGATTATTATTATTATTAATAGCCAGATTTATTCTACGTCTACGAAGGAAATATCTGATGCAGTATTTCCCATTGATGGGCTATTGGATGTGGAAGGACATAACCCACATTGCCTTATTCTACGATCCAGTTAATAATATTTTGCGGATATTCTATAAAACCATCTCAACTTCTGATGATAGGATTTTGCTACTTTTGGACGTTGGAACTTAATAGGAGCATGCCGATATTTTTGGTCGTATACATGATAATCTATTCGACGGTATTTTCGATGGAATAGATGCCTGTAACTAATTTGATATTGAGAGCTATAGTGAAATTCAGGTTTAAATTCTTGGATCTTAACTTCAGATATTGGCGGATGTTATTATGATTTGCTAAGTATGATTATCAGTTTAATACTTTCATATTTTCTTCTCCCATACTCTTTGCTTTGGGAATTTGAATTATTTCAAGCAAGTTTTGCCATTTTTGCTTGAACGTTTATACATTTGACATTGCTACTAGTCAGGCCTACATTATATCATAATTTATACATGCCAATTACGTGATCGAAGGGAAGCCATAATGATTATAGGGTAATAATTATACATTTTTCTGCACTAAAACGGTGAAGTTGGTGTGTTTGTTTAAAAAAGAAAAGAGATTTTAAAAAATAAAAGAGAATAATTTAAAGTGATAATTCACATATGCTGTGAACAATTCAAGACAATGGTTTGAGGATTAATCATGGTGTTTAATTTTTAAAAAAGATAGTAGAATAATGAAACACTTGGTGAATTAAAAAAAAATATATACTGTATATTACTTATAATAATGATTATTGGTGTGAGGTCATTCAAAATGGCATGACTACGTAAAGTATAGGAAAATGATTGTAAATTAAGCATTGATATAAGCATATAAATGATAGTCTAATCACTTTGCATTTAGTCAAGTGGACTATATTACAAACTAACCATCGAATGGGAAGAAATAGAATCACTTAGTTGTCAAATTATATTGAAACATACAATTTGAATTTTGTACAAAAAAATTATGAGGGATGCACATTTGTTGCAACATTATGAGTAATAAGAGTAATGAGACTCTGAAATAACTTGTAAAATAATTTGGAAATCATAATATTTGAGACATAGACCTGAAATGAGTGTCTGATAGATTTGGAAAGCATGGATATTCTACTAATGAAATTTATTCTTCTATTTGAAAGAATGTTGATAACAAGTTGTATAATAATTGTAAATAGTGAATTTAATCTTGATTTAGTGGTCAAGCTAGACCAATATTGCTGCGGCAATAATTGCTGTTCATAATTGGTGAATGATATAGTTAATTATTGGATTTTCTCATTGGTTGCACTAGTTAGAATGGAGATCTATACTTTTATTCCAGGGCAAGATACATCTTTTCTATTGATTTTTCTTTAAATATAATCTCAAGTGAGTGCGTTTGTGATAGACTGAAAACACCACCTGACGGACATTCAGGGTGTTTAATGGATTATATAGTCAAAATGACCGAATCTAACCTGTTTTTATTTAATTTAATTTTCTTCGAGTATCTCCTAATTTAATTTATATCAAAGGATAGGACCGAGGAGATTCGTTGACCATTTAAACCTTAATTTTTTTATTTGGACTATAAATATTTTTCTTTTGCATTGATCCACATCAAGCTTTAATTTAGACCGAATCTCCGAGGCAAGATAGGCTTTTGGGATTTATATTTTTATGTGTTGGTCGATGAGTTGCCCAATAAATGGATACCTATTTTATCTTATTAATTATGCTTATCTTCTGATTTCTGTGGTGCTAGTGCTTTGATTTAGGTTTGGAAGTGGGTTGATTTAACCTGTTACACCTGTATCCTGTTAACCACCCCTGAGACTACTTGAGTTCTCGTATCCACCGGCATATTTTTTATTTTTTTGATATTCAAACCCAGACCTCAATCATCTTTGTTCTTTATGTGATATATGTCTTGTGTTATCGGCATGAATTGCGATGTTTTCGCCGGGTCATCCATTTCACTGCCAGTTAACGGGGCCAGTACATTAGATGGAACCATGCACGAGCACGCTGGCAAGCACACACCAAACTGCACATGGAGTAAGCCACGCCAGATATGCATAAAACTCAAGGAAAATAGAAAGGAAGTGTCGAAAAGGAGCTTGAGCTGTGGAGCAGGTGAAGAAGTGCAGGAAAGAGAATCAAAGCGGTAAATATTTTAATGACTTGCGAAAGCCTTGCAACCACACGCAGAGAGAAAACTGTCCAGCGAAGGGACATAGAGGCGGCCCTTGAGAAATGTATGAGTTGGTGTACAACTCGCAGAGCATTGCTTGAACGAGATAGAATCGAAGAAGGTGAAGTGCCTAAAACATTCCTGTTTGTAATTCCTGTTTGTAATTCCTGGTGCGTCATGAGCCACTGCTCACATGTGACGCCCAGCAAAATTATTGCAACCTTGGGAAGGATAGCGCAGACATCACTGAGATTTACGAGTGTCCCAGAGCGATTGATAGGATAAATAGATGAGCTATGCCCCAGTCACACCACTGGACCTCCAATCAACAAATATGCACTCACAGACAAGCATATGATCAGGTACACACTAGCCTCAAACCTCAAAGTCATAAGAGAGGGGCAATGAGAAATGAATTGCATTCGTACAAAAATAAAGAGAATCAGAGACAGAAAGTGTGAACATAGTGGCAGAACTACTTGCACAATTGGCACGCAGTAGACTTCACTCAAATCACACCAAAAGTAGAATGAGTAAAGATAAGATTCAATCACTCACTTCCATGCAATATCTCCACTTCCAGAAGCAAAGAAATATGCGTGAAAGTTTAAACTAATCCACGAAAAACTATTACATAGTTAAAATCTCAGGGGTTCTGTATCTTCTCAAGGAGTAGTGTATTAGGACTGAGTTAAGGCAAACAATTACAAGATGCAGGTACCATCTCAAGTGGGGGAAGGCCCCCACCTGAGTACATCCGTTTCTCATGGTGGCTAAAGGAAAATACAGTACTGTTTGTAGAAAGTGAAACACCCAGAAGAAATGGTCGGAGACACTCCCAGAACAGGGGTTGTGTAGGCCTGCGGTAACATACTAAGTGATTGAAATCGCAGAGAGATGGCGTGCACATTGGCCCACCAGTGCCCACTGTCGTGGGACCGGTCAGGTCAGTGTTCCGCACAGCTCTGTCAGCGTGAGGCCATCATACCAAGTGGAAACGTGTAAGCAAGTGGAACGATTCCTCGCCGACATCACAGGGTGGAATATCAGCATGTGAGTGCGGTTGAACGGGGCAGAATGCTTGGGCTCTGGGAGGCGGGTCTGTCGTTCCGGGACATCGCGGTTCGTACAGGGTGCGCTGCGTCAACAGTAAGGCGTATGTGGATCCAGTGGAGAGAGGAGGGCCGTACACAGTGACGACAGGGTACAGGACGACCCAATGTGACCACAGCGTGAGACGACCGCCATCTTCTCCACATGGCCTTATCGGACAGAACAGCGTCGTCCTCGGTGTTGGCTCGACGTTGGAGCACTGCAATGGGGGTGGACATGTCTGCGTTGACGTTGCGGCGCCGTCTTTTGAGTGCTAGACTGGTAGCACGCATGCCACTGCGTCGGCTTCCATTGACTGGGAACCACCGACGCCTCAGACTACAATGGGCACGTGCACGCTGACACTGGCAGGCTGAGTGGTAAAATGTAGTGTTTTCGGATGAGTCCCGCTTCAACCTGTCCTACAGTGATGGCCGCATACGCGTTTGCCGCCACCGTGGAGAACACAATCAGGCAGACTGTATTGCTGAGCTGCATAGCAGACAAACACTAGGTGTAATGGTTTGGGGTGCAATTGCCTATAACAGGTGATCGCGCCTCGTACGTCTTGCGGACAATCTGAATGGTGAAGTTTTACAGCTCGCGGCACTGCCCCTCTTGCAGGCCATTCCACAGGCATATTTCAGCAGGACAATGCCCGCCCGCATGTGGCGAGGAATGTGCAAGACTTCTTCGCAGAACGATGGATACCTCTGCTTCCCTGGCCTGCCCGTTTGCCTGACATGTCTCCCATCGAACATGTCTGGGATATGGTCGGTCGGCAACTTGTTCGTTCAGGTCCACCTGCCGCAACTGTTGATGCTTTGTGGACGCGCCTACAAACCGCGTGGGATGGTATTCCCCCAGCAGCGTATTGAAGCTCTGTATGATTCCATGCCACGGCGTCTAGCGGCTCAGAGTGCAGCACGTGGTGGCGGGTCGCCGTACTGAAGATCGACCGTCAACGTGCATTTACTGATCTGTCCTTCTAATCAGTAATGAATTGTCATGTCCCTAATCTGTGGTATAAAGTGCAATGTGGTCACATCTCTTGTTCTTGGTGTTTCACTTTCTACAAACAGTAGTGTAGAACGAGTTAAGCACGCCTCAGCACCAGGCAGAGTGAGGTGCGCAGACAGTATCCAATAACATCAATTATTATAAACACCATTGATAACCTGAGCTACCTCGCTACCGTATTCTGACCAACAGGATACTGGGCAGCAAAGATGATGTAAGTGGTCTACATGAAATAAAATAACAAAGTAGTCAGGTCATATGAAAACAAAAACATACAAATAATTAAACATCATCCCAAAATGAAATGTAGGATGGTTCAATATTTAGAACTTTCTTCTGGGTGTATAATATTTTAGGGGGAAAAAAGACAAAAATTCTTTGGAAATTTTTATTTTCTCAGAAGCTCTGAAAAATCTCTGTACTTACACATAGAGAGATGGTGTGAAAATGGAGATTGCAACATCATGAACGCAATTCAGAAAAACCTAGGTGAACAGCGAAGCTCCAAACACATGCTTGTTGCACTGCACTGGTCAGTTGTTCAAGAATTGTGGGAGGTTGAGGCAGGTTGGCCAGTTGTTGACTCATCATGTCCCACATGCAGGGCTGGCATGCGAAACGAAATGTATTATGAATTTAAATTCGCTTCGCGAAATGAAATTGTTCATTGGAATAAAATTTCATTCCTAGCGCGAAATAAAATTTGTTACAGACTTTTAAAATTCGCTCCTGGTATGACATAAAATTCCCTAACGGAATTCAGTTTTGCCCCCAGCGAGAATTTAAAATGCAAGCATGGAACATTTCATTTCGTGTCTGAAATTAAATCTGGGCTGACATGCGAAATGAAATGCAAGGCTGTGGGCATGTAAACATTTTAATTTTGCCATGAGCGCGTTATTCAGACTGCGAAATGATATTAATTTTCGGCGCGAAATTTAAAATTAAAATTGAAGCTAAACTTAATTCAAAGCACAATTACGTAGTTAAAAGTGACACGAACCAAAATGCAGTGCGATACGAAATATGTGGTACAGGGGTTTGATTTCGTGCCACGGTCAGTATAAGTGCGCTGAGGGTAAGAAGGAAGTAGTAAGGAATGCCAAGCCTTTCCGATACTTTGAGGGTGCCGGGAGCATTTCCAAGAGTCGTGTATTTCACAGGCAATAGTTCTATCCAGTGGCGTACATAGGGGAGGGGTGTTGGGGGTCTACCTCCCCCTCTCCAAAATGTCCAGAAGTGTAAGAAAGAAGAATGTAGAAATGAGAGGAATGAACCCCCACCCCTGTTGTTCGAGCAGCCCCCTCTCCGAAACAGGAGATCACAGACGATTTACTGTTATTTGGAACTCTTCAGTCGGTCAACACGAATTTGCCCAATAACTGGGCAGGGTGCAATGCATATAATACTAGCAACCCACCCCGGATTCGCCCGGTATCTTCATCAGTTTACCCAGCGTACGTTTAAAAGGTGCACGGACGGCAGGCCCCAGACATAATTCAGAAAAGCCTAGGTGAACAGCGAAGCTCCAAACACATATACGGTACAATTCTCTGAAGTCTTAACTCGACACGACTCGACAGTTTGACTCTGGCCAAAGCTGGAGTGATAGGCTCGCTCTGATGCTAGTAATTTAAATTTCCACTGAATGGAGATTGTTGGAAGAAATGAAAATGTAAAACGCTTATAGTGGGCGATGTATTAAAGATAGAGAAATGCTGTCGTGGACTTTTTAGTAGATTTTTTCATGCTGAACAATTCTTACACTCATAGTAAAGGTTTGCCCAGTGTATGTTCCATGCATTTTAAATTCACGTGGGGGGGGGGGGGGGGGGTGCGGAACTTTGGGAATTCTATTTCATACCAAGAGTGAAATTAAAAGTCGTTCACGAATTTTATTTCGCGCCGGGAGCGAAATTAAAAGTCTGTAACGAATGTTAAAATAGTGCCGGGAGTGAAATTAAAAGTCAGTACGAATTTTATTTCATGCCAGGAGCGAAATTTTATCCAATTGCACAATGTAATTTTGCGATGCTATTTAGTTTCGTGTCGATTTCGCTTCGAATTAAGTATCCGTTCGATTTTATTTTTGCGCCGACATTCGTTATCATTTCGCTCTCGAGTATCGCGCATGTGGCGAAGTTCAAATATTTTCGCCCCCACAGACAGCTATGCATTTCATTTCGCATGCCAGCCTGCACACATGTACTCAATAGTGCTGATGTCCGACGATCTGGTGGGCCATTTTACATTGTGATGTCTCCCCTCGAGATGCGTGCAGTGTTATCACATTGTCCTGCTGAAACATCTCATTTGCAATGTTCTCCAACCTAGGAACATCAACTCTGTCAGTATACTGCTGAGCAGACATATTTGCTTAAAGAATCACTAATTGTGATTTCAGTTTAATGCCAATAGCTTCCCAGACCATAATGCCCGGTGTTGGCCCTGTATGCCTCTCGACAATTAAGGTCTGGGCAACCCTCTCTCTGATATGTTGTTTAACATGATTGCAGCGTCACTGTGGGCAAGGCAAAAGTGCAATTCATCACTAAGGTGGCACTATGCTATTAGTTGATCATACCGATACCAGGCCAGCCATCCATATCAATGTTGTGGGATCTGCAGGAACACGGGCTATTAGGTCACCTGCATGCAGACTATTCCCAGCTGTTTGTTGTGTAATGTGAGGTGCCACTATTGCTAGATTTTGTGGTGCAGCAGTTTTGTAGAGAAACAGGCCATTTGAATGATGTGGCGAACTTTGCTCATAGTTGTCATTCGAGTTGGGCCTGTGACAAGTCTTATGAGTGAGCATACCTTCATATGACTACTGCTGCATTGTCTCTTGTACTCTAGATGCCTGTCGGCCAATACGTGTAGCTACAGTCCGTAGAGACGACCCACTGTTATGCAGACCAATTATCTGAGCTCTCTCAAACAGTGACAATTGTTAATAGAATGTTCTTCTCTGTCGTTGAGGCATGTTTGATGGGGAACAGTTTACTGCATAGACTGCGAATCAACTATGCTCAACTATGGTCTGTACACTGGAAGGATTTCCTCTGCGACCAATCACATGAAAAGTCCAATAAACAAATCAATGGGCCTGAAAATGTTATTGTTTACATACCCACATGGCGTCATTCCATTTTTTTAATATCAACACAAACAACTGATTCCTTCATGGTGTTGCAATTTCCATTTTCATGGATGTAATAAGTGTAAAATGTAACATGGGCAGCATCACTATATAGGAAGAGCTTGACTACTGAACAGGACTTGACTAAACTTCAAGCAACAATACAGAACTGTACAAAACAAGTTGTTCCGGAAAGAACTAAATTGCCTATTTTCATATATTACACTGGTCTTTTCTATTTAGAAACTCTCCCAACTATTAAATGAATTTTTCATATGATGGACTAAATAGCTTTTGGTACTTTACCTTCATTGTGATTAAGTATAGAGCAATGATTGCAGACTCAAGAAGGGAACAGGCCTTGGACAGGACGGATACAATGGACGACGACCTAGCTGTGATCATGGACTACGATTCGGAATGCTGAATATACAAACATTGACTGGGATGGTGGATATGATGGAAAGAAGGAAGTTGGATCTGCTGGGGCTGGCAGAAACAACGTGGAAGGGAGAAGGAAGGAGAGAATTGCAAAAAGGCTGTAGACAATATTGGAGTGGGAATGAGGAAGGAAAGAGGAATGGAGTGGGGGTAGTAGTGAGAGATGGGTTAAAAGAAGAAGTGGTGAGAATAAGTGACAGGATGATGAAGGTAAGAATATCACTCAAAGGAAAGTCTGTAGAGGTACTAATAGTGTATGCCCCACAGGTAGGCTGCACTGCTGGAGAGAAGAGTTTGAAGAGGAAATGCTGAAACAGGTGGGAGGAATGGGAGATTTAAATTGCACATGTTGGAAGGGAAAGACAAGGGTATGAAAATGTGCTTGGACCAGAGGTTTGGGGCAGTCGAAATGAGGAAGGTGAAAGATTGTTGGATTTTTGTAAAAGGAATGGCTTGTTGGTGGGAAACTCCTGGTTCAAGAAAAGAGAGAGCCACAAGATTACCTGGTATAGCAATGACCTGACTAGAAAATCGGTAGTTGACTATATCCTGTATGATAGTGATATGAATAGAATCATCATAGACATCAAGGTAATTCAATCAGAGGCCTTGGTTAGTGACCACCGGCTGTTGGTAATGAACCTGAGATGGACCAAGGATAAGAAAGGGGCAGAAAATCAGGATAGACGGATAAGGGTATGGAAGTTGAGAGGTGAAGAAAACAGGGTAGAATACCTAAGAATAGTTAAGGAAAGCATCCCAAATGATGAACTGAAGACAGTAGAAGAGGAATGGGGTAGATTCAAGAGGACACTAGTAAGGGTGGCAGAAGCAGTAAGTGGAAGGACAAGCAACAAGAAGAGATGGAAAGAAACTCCATGGTGGAACCAGGAAACAAAAGATATAGTGCAGAAGAAGAATAGAGCCTTTAGGGTTGGTTCTAAAATAGGACGATAAAGACAAGAAAGGAGTTCCAAATACGAAAGAAGAAAGTGAAAAAAAAGTGGCTGAGGAGAGAAGAAAGTGGATGTAAGAGTGGACAAGGATGATGGAGGAGGATAGTGAAGGTACCAAAAAGGTCCTATATGGGACGGTTAAAAGTAATAGGAGGAATGATATGACGGACTTCGTTCGAATGGTGAACAAAAGTGGTCGAGAAGTAGGGAATAAGGATGAACTCAAGATCATGTGGAGGGAGTACTTTGAAGAACTCTTGAACCCGAATGATGACCCTGATGAAGAAATAGAGGAACTGGGAACAGAAGAGGACTTAACATGGAGGGAAGAGGAGGATGCAGTGAGGAAGATGAAAGGAGGGGAGTCACCAGGAACAGAAAAGGACTTAACATGGAGGGAAGTGGAGGACGCAGTGAGGAAGATGAAATGAGGGAAGGGTCCAGGTCTGGATGAGATGTGTAGAGATGCTGAGAGCGGCAGGAGAGATGGGGATGCAATGGCTATATCGAGTAATGAGGGCTGTATGGAAAGGGAGGAGGACCCCTGAGGACTGGAAGAAGGGAATAATTATCCCAATCTTCAAGAAAGGTAGCAGAAAGGAGTGCAAGAATTATCGGGGGATTACATTTATGAGCCATTGTGCGAAGATGTTTGAGAAAGTTTTGGAAAATAGAATTTGGGCAAAAATAGAAGTAAAGATGAGAGAAGAACAACATGGCTTCAGAGCAGGAAGGTCCACAGTAGATCTAATTTTTGCTCTAAGACAGTTGCAGGAAAAACATTATGAATATGGAATAGACCTACTGATGGCCTTCCTGGACATTGAAAAAACATATGATAGTGTATGTAGAAGTAAGGTATGGAAGGCTTTGGAGAAGAGAGGAGTAGGAAAGCAGACTATATGGAGGATAAGGGAAATGTGCAATGGAAGTATAAGCTGTGTGAAAGTAGGAGGAGAGAGATCAGATTGGCTGGAACAGAAGAATGGCTTGAGGCAAGGAAGTGCACTTTCACCGCTACTCTTCATTGTAGTGATGGACGATATAATGACCAGAGTGGCGGAAGTGATTGGTGAAAGAAGAATGAAAGTAATGGCATTTGCAGATGATTTGATGATCTGGGGAAACAAGGAGGAGGAAGTACGGGAGCAGTTGGATGTTTGGGAAGAAATAGTACATGGATATGGGATGAAGTTTAGCATAAGCAAAAGCGAGTGGATGATCACAACCAGGAAGAAGGAGAGAGTCACAACGGGAATAACAATTTGTGGTTGACGCCCGTAGGTGACCTGCGCGTCATAATGAGGATGAAGTGATGATGAAGACGGCACATACACCCAGTCCCCGAGCCATGGAAATTAACCTCAGGAGATTAAAATCCCTGATGGCTCGGCCGGGAATCGAACCCGGGGCACTTTGGGCCAAAGCCTAGCGCGCTAACGATTTAGCCACAGAGCCGGACGGTCCTTAGATGATAATTATTGTCATGATTAATTATACAAAGCTTCTCTCTTGAATAGTACACGATAAAGAAAAAATAATGTCTTAATATTTCAAACTGATGCCATCTTGAATTTTTAAAAACAATTGAACAACATTAGTTGCTTGTATACTAAGCTCTGACTAAAAATTTGCTATGTCTAGTTTCACTGCTCTCGGATGACTGGATCGCCAGTAAATTCATTTCAAATATTTGAATATCAAGTCTTTGAAAGTTACATCAATGTACATAATGAATAGTCCTCTATCACCATAAAAAATTGCAGTTTGATTGTTATAATAGTTTCGGAGATATTGAGAACTGGTGAATTATTTCTCATATCTGGCATGTTTGATTGTTTTATATTCTGACCCTAGCGATATGTACCAGTATATGAAGATTATTATGGTGGTTCATTATACAATAATTCACTTCAATTGCTTGATTAGGACACAGGAAGAAAAATATTTTTAAAAATTTGCACAGCCACCATCTTGAATTTCTTTTAAAAATTTACAGTAGTATCATAACGAATAGAATATAAAGTGTGATCTCTTCTCCCTCAATAGCATGTAATGAATACGGATCGGGTTGGCACTCGCCGCTACGCAGCGCTACAGTCGATTTGAGATTGTTGATTTCCACTAATGTTTGTGTGTTTATGTGCGATTTATTAAGTATTTAATTGGTCGGAGTGTTTTGGTGGTGTTCTGTGCAAACGTTTATTGATATACAAGTGCTTACACTATTACTTCATAGTATTAATACCTGAAATGCTATTGTAGGAAGCATTGACCGAAATGGAATTTAATTTCTTGTCGTGTGTTGACGTTATCTTCGTGTGTTAATTTTATTGTTATTTAATGTAAGTAAACAGCAGTTTAGCCCTTACATTTTCATGAGTGCTTAATGTGATTAGTGAAGATGCCTTGCTCTTTTGTACCAGGATGCAGATCTAGCTATGGGGACTGTAAAGAGGTCAGACGGTTTTTCAAACCTCCTAAAGATTAGGAACGTTTTATAAAGTGCAAAGGGGCCATATCAGGGAAGGATAGGGAACATACTGAAAAGTCCTACATCTGTGTTACTCACTTTTCAGAAGATTTAATTGTTAAATTTGACAAATTTGTGATAGAAGGGAAGGAAGTATTACTTCTCCCAAGAACCAACTGGCGATTGAAAGACTATTCTGTTCCACATATAATCCTAATTTGCCTAAGTATCTGTCCAGTATGGTGTAAATAAAAATGCTCTTGATGCCATTAAAGACTACTTCTGTGAAGAAAGGGATGAGAATAAAAAGACAATGAGTTAAAAAACATATATGTACCGTAATGCTGAAGGAGGCGTGATCAGTTTTAGGCAATAGCCTACTCTATGAAGGGGTCATGACTATGCCTTCTATGTCTGTTTAATGTTAAGTTCTTCTGAAATGATGGTAGTTTACTGATTTTGGTGTTTGTGGACTGAAATTAATGGTTATTATTGAATTTTATAGTAATCTACGGTAAAGTTGAAAGTTGCGTTCGTACGGCTTTTTTTTTTTGTCTGTGTTGCAAGTCTGTTGAGGGAATGTAAAATGTGTAACAATGTGAAGAAATCCTTTCTGATAGCGAGGTCAATTGTTCCGTTCTTTTTTAAAATTTACCGATAGCTGGCAAAACTAATTGCATTTTGAACTTGCTCTTTGTCTTTGCTTATTGTCGAAACTGAACTGTTACAAGAGACGACTTACTAAATTATTATTGGGCACAGTAAAGTAAGAGGAGATGTCAAACTTATTAGCGCCTATGAGGATATCTTGCGGTGTTTTAACATGTAAAACAGGTCGCAAGGTTTTAAGTCTCGTAAGCGCCAATGCTAACTTACATCACAGATCGGAGCCAGCGCTGCGCTGCGGCGGACCAGGCGTACTAGGCCAGTGATATCACTTCTTATTCTATTCGTTATGGTAGTATATTAGTCATTGCATAAAGATTTACCATGCCAAGTTTTACTGCATTCGGATGATCAAGTTGTGAGAAGAGCCCATTTAAAATTTGCGTGATCACTATGGCTCAGATCGATATGCTCGATAAAATCTCCAGATATATGCTTGAAGAACCCATTACATGCAGTTAAATATGCAGAATATGCTCGAAAAACACCGTTAAAAACTATAGAGAGGAAAGTTAAACGACAAAACCAATAACATATCTTTATGAAAATGAATATCCACAGCCTGCTTCCAGTCGACCGACCGGCTGCCTAAGCCTGTCGCACTTCCCTGGGGCAATGATTAAATGAATGACAAATGAAATGAAAGTGGAGAGTGTTGCTGGAATGAAATTGTGACAGGGAAAACCGGAGTACCCGGAGAAAAACCTGTCTGCCTCCGCTTTGTCCAGCACAGATCTCACATGGAGCGACTGTGATTTGAACCACGGACCCAACAGTGAGAGGCCGGCGTGCTACCGCCTAAGCCACGGAGGCTCTAATAACATATCTTTATATACGAGCTTTATTTTCTAATTGTATGTATGATACACTCACCGCACCCGGGAAACTGGAGCCGTTTCATGATGATGATGATGTATGATACACTGCGATATACTCGCATTCAAGTTTCAAGTATATATATGAGAAGATTTCTTATAAAAGTTACAGTTTAAAAGTTCATTTACAAAATGTTCAGAATTAGGCAAGTCAATGAAGTAGATCTGCATTGGTCTGTACAACAAGAATTTTTTCTATGTTTTCAGTTTTGAATGATCTTCTTAAATCAGTCAATAAAAGTTTTGATGACGAGAATGATCTTTCGACGTCAACTGACACGAGAGGTATATACTTGAATGCTGCTGCTTCTTGTGCAGAGTAGTTCGGAAAATCCTCGGACAATGCAGACTCGCCACGCAGCACCCTCTCCATGTCCAACACTGCACTCCAACTGGGATTTCGAGCCAGCACGAACTCCAACTTTTGTTTCACGGTTTTCCCAGTCCCTCCAGGCCACGAGTCGGCTTCTTAGATGACTCCTTGTATTGTAGCAACTGCTTCAACCAACTCCATCCCTCGCGATTCCAACTTTAGTATGGCCTCAGGAATGACGCTGATTTAGGCTTTTATGAAAGTCAAGGATGGCATCAAACCCATCATTTAAAAAAGCAGCCTTAGCTTTCACGATGTACTTGCTGTCCGCCTCATCAAACGTATTGATCACCTGGAAAAAATATAATTGAAAAACATTAGCTGAGGAGAATAACTGAGAAAATTACAAAATTAGGTGCCATATGATGGAGTAAACATAAAAGGTATGAAAAGAATGATAGAGAAAACCACGAAAATGAGAAGATTTCAAACATTTCAAATAGTCTTACCTCTTCAATTGCCGTATGATTTTCAGCGTAATACAAGGCAGCCAAGATCCAAGTTCCCCATCGCGTAAATATATGCTTGGGAGGTAAAGGGAGCTCCAGATGCATCATCTTGAAGGCACAGACGCAAGAAGGAGCATTGACGAAAATTTTCTTCACTTAAGAAATGACGCTGTTGATGCTGGGCGATTTTTTGCGCAGCTCCTCAGCAACTCTGTGCATTGCCTGAGCAAGACAAGTAACATGTAACCTCTTCGGGTAGAGAAGCTTGAGGCTCTTCCCAGCCTTAATCATGTAGGGAGCAGAGTCAGTCACCAATGCGAGTACGGTACTTTGCTTACCTCCTCATCTGAAAAGGTTGGCCACAGCAAGCCTGAAACAGGAATGCATAAAATGAAGGGTGAACCGCTCAGTTAATGGGATTCTCACATGTCGTATGACTGTAAGAGATATTTAACTAATCAGGACTATCAGAGACTTCACTGAGCATACGTAGAATGCATTTAAATCCTAGCCAGACTGTACTTTTTCTTCTTTGGCAAAATGCTCGAAAAATAAATTAACAAAAATATACTTACGCAGAGCTGCTTGCACTGTTCGCACAATGGTACCATAGTTTAACACATCTAGCTCCGTGCACAGAATTAGGTGGCCCTTCCCCGGTTCACTGGGACTGAGTTTTCCTACAATAACGTTGGCCCTGTATCTTCCACAACTGTCTGTGGTCTCGTCGATAGATAACCAAATTGGGTGGCTCCCGATGTTGTCCCTGATTGTGTGTAGAACCTGGTGAAAAAGTACTTGAATGAATATTCTTCATGGAATGAAGGTATTATCGACAGATTACCTTCATTACGACAGATCCAGATCCATGCTAAAATTACTTCTAAATTGTTTAAACGAGAATGCGGAATACGGCAATTGTGCATGAATTCATACCTTTTCGTACTCGGAAGAAACATAATTTTTACGTAGGGTCGACTCATGAGGCAACTCGCTTCCTGCAAAGTCTTTGAAGAGAGCTCTAATCTCAGCATGTTCGACCTTGTAGAGGGGTATGTTGGCGCTTAAGAATGCCCTACAAACTCTGGAAGAGAACTCGTCCGAGTACTGTTGCTAATTGAACAAAGGTTGTATCAGCGCTTGTTTCTTTGATTTCCTTTTTTTTAATTCTTCGACTTTTGCTGAGTGCCCACTTGTGACTTTATGTTGGGAGAATTGAAAACCCTTCGTAATCTTGATCTGAAAATAAATAGGTATGCATAAGTGAGAAAAAATACATAGAATGAACAAAAATAAAGCATTGTGGACTATGAAATTATTTTCAAATATTGCAGTAGAAATACGAGCACCCCCTCAACGATCCCATGAAAAGCCAGCAAATCCAAATGTCAATTTCCGCCTCGGAAATGTAAAATCTGAGGATCTAACGGGTCTACACTCCGAATTCTTAGTCTTCTCTCTACTTACCTAGTAGATAGGTACCATATGCTGCACGTGCGGCTTCCTTGAAATGTCATCTGTTTGACCAGTAATATCTTGAAGAACGTAGATGTGAAAATGTCTATAAGAACTTACCTCTTTTTCACACATTTTGCAGAAAAGAATTTTCCCATCAGTAGAAAACGAGTCAGGGTCTTCCTTTGCACATCGTCGGAGTAAAACACTCAGATATTCCTGAACTTTAGGCATCGCGTACTTAGAAATCATAAGAACTCGATAAGTACGTACGGATATGATTGAGAACTGAGAGTAGAATGCAGAAACTTCACTTGACCGGGTCGTATCCTCTACCACTTCATGGGAAAAGCCACCTAAACAATACTGGTTCCCAAAATAGGCACACCAGTAAAATACCTCACAACCTCATTTCAAAGTGGAAGGATGCTTGGAGCTTCGGGAGCTTATCTGACAAGTCGCACTCTAATCCGGCAGAGGCCAATAGGGTGTGTGAATGACCTTACTAAAGGTTAATAACCTGTGGTTGTATTATTCGCACCAGATAGGCTTTTCAATAATTATTTCTGTTTTCGAACCTTAAGGATAGTCTGGGCCCGAATTCGGGGGGAGGGGGAATTCGAAGAAAAACAAACTATTTAGACGAAAACCACAAGAATATGCATTATATGCTTCTATTCTGAAAACCGCAGTTTTATGCATTTATATGCTCTATAAATTTCAATTCTGTTGGTCCCAGAGAGGTGAAAATACCACTGAAAGGCTTCTTTCAATGTGTACTGTTCAGAAAAAAAAATGCAAATATGCTCGAATCCGAGCCCTAGTGATCACTATGTTGTTTTTGTGTTAATCAGGCTTTTTTTTTTTTTTTTTTTTTTTAGCGTATGGCTTTTAGTGCCGGGAGTGTCCGAGGACATGTTCGGCTCGCCAGTTTTGTAGCTGCTTCGAGACGGACACCCAATGGGTGAGCTACAAGTACCGTTAGGGAGGAAAGTTGGAAGGGAGGGTCGAGGAGTTGGAAGGTAGCGGCTGTGGCCTATAGTTATGGACCAACCCCGGCATTTGCCTGGAAGGAAGATGGGAAACCACAGAAGACCATCTTCAAGGTTGCCGGCGGGGGGATTCGAACCTCCTCGCCTCCCGGATGTGAGCGACTGCCAACAGTCATGCCGCAACGACCTCGGCTAACTCTTGAACTTAATATAATATCCTCTATTACCAATCAAAATTTGAGGTTGAGAGCAGTAATTGGTTTGGAGATATTGAATGCCAGTAAAATATTTTGTGTGACCACCCTGTTGGATTGGTGACACTCATTGAAATATGAAAGGCACGGTCAAGGTCAGACACGGTAAGCCCTTGCCAAGTTTCATTGAAATCACTGAAGCCATAAAGATTTTATTTGGGGGACACATACGCATGCACTGACGAAAGGAGATCTACTTATGCTTCTTAGCACTATTGCATGTATATTATGTTGTAATAACATAACTGGGCTACAGATTCCTAAATGAAAATAGGCCAAAAATACAAAAATACCACATTTGGCCTACATTTTACTTGCCTAGTTCTAAGAGTGAAGCATTTAATAATTTGAGAGCAGCTAGCAAGTGAGGAGAACGTCCCTGGACTGCTGGCCCTCACTTGCCAATGTTCGCCCCACATAGTTGCAGAGTTTAGAATCTACTTGTATCTGCTTGACAACATTTTCAAATGTATTTCTATGACATAAGTCATTCTTTGTCTGTATTGATTTGTTGATTATATTAATTTTACTAAAGAAAGCTTTTCAGTCTGTAAACACAAATAATTGTGCCCAATTACGTTAGGCGGGTATCAAGTATCAAGTATTTACATACCCTACATAACCTACTTAATTGGATGACATGTTTCGAACGTCACGCGTTCATTCTCAGATCCTGTTCACTTAAGCTTAATTTGTGTACGATGTTTATGAATTACACTTAATCACAAATATATATACAGTGGAACGTTGTTTATCCAGACTAATTGGGACCGAATGTATTCCGGATAACGATTTTTCCGGATAATCGAACATGTGTTTATTTCATAGCACAACCATACTACAACAGCGCAGTTTCGAATGCAGTAAAAGCTTCTCCATGACTTGGTCCTTCTTCAACTTTCTCATCTAGGCTTCCATCCTTTTCGTCTTCCCCACTTACGTCTTGCACCAGAGTAGCAATTTCATCATCATCATCATCATCTAAGATTTGAAAACCTGAGTCACTGTCACTTTCCAACCAAGCTTGTGCGCCTTCTCTATCACAGTCGGAAAATCCAGGAACTTGGGGGAATAACTCATTTGTCACTTCATCCAAATCTTCATCAACTGTGTCTGTGGTCTTAACGGTCTCTTATTCTCCTACCAATTTATTCAATGCATTTCGAAGATTCTGTTGTGCTAAAGTGTTCCATCCATCAGCTATCAAGTAATAGCAGTCCTTAAGAGAAAGCATTTTTGAAAAAGATATCACTCTCTCCTCATCTTCTGCCAACAGTAAACAACGTAAAACTTCCTTCTTGTACATCCGCTTAAGTTTTTTTGCTCGTCCGGATAATTGACGTTCCGGTTGTTTGACGTCCGGATAAACGACGTTCTACTGTATATATATACAATATTTATATTACATAAGTTTGTAAAAACACATATCCCCGTATATAATGTATCATGAACCGAACATTTTCACACATAATTTTGCTAAAAAAAAGTGCGAGTTATCACACTGGACTAGTCTGCTTGCTAGTCTGTCCCTCAGTTTCTAAAATAATTATATCTGCTGAGGTGTACCTTGTTTCTTTGAAATAGCAGAAACTGCATAATCTCTTTAATATTGATTATTTGCAGAACATGGGCATGTGCAATGTCAAAGAAGTCATTTTATTGGGATCATTGTTTTCATATTTTTTTGCAATGTCTTTAATTTATCATGCAATGCCCTTACTCAACATGCTCAAGATATTTTACTTGCAGAAATGTATGTTTACCCCCCCCCCCGTCCAAAAAAAAAGAAGCTTTCAACTTCCTCAATCTTCAAATATGCACTTGATTACAAATCCAGCTTTACTTTTCATAAATCACTAAAAGCACCCTAACTACCTCCACATTACATGAAAATTATTGATTCACAGTTTGATTTTGTTTCTAAAATAGCTCCATAATTTTCATTTGTCTGGCCGGTATGCGATTGCTACGTCATAGATCTGTCGCACATGCTCATATTTCCCGGTTAAATACGTTAACTTTGAGGGGGGGGGGGGGGGGGGGGGGGGGAAAGAACGGGAATCTTCCTGCCTTAATTGGCCCTTCTCTCATCTTTCCTGATACCTGCATTCTTTAAGGGGTCAGATCTCATTTTATCATAGTACTGGTATCTCCTGCCTTCTGGACAAGGCTCTACAGTAGCAGGGTGTGTGTAGCCCCACCATACATGGTGACCCTGAATAGTGCTACACCATCAACGCTGGTGAGCTCGGGAGTTGACGACCCCGAGGGATTCCTGAGCTGGGTCCGATTTTCTTGTTTTCCTCGATTTTGGGGCATACTCGCACCTCTTTCCCTTTCCCATCTGCCTTTCATGACTCTACTTCCTTCCAAGTCCCTCAGTCCTTATTTTTCAAGGGTTGAAGGCACTTGTCTTCCCTGTCCTTTATTTTCCCTCTTCCCTTTTGCCTCTTTTTTTCCTTTTTTTTCTTCCAATTTATAAGTTAGTTAGTTGTTGTTGCATTCACATTCATTCATTTTTCACTATCACCTTGTCATTAGGGACCATTAACCTCCATGTTAGTCCCTTAAAACAATTATCATTGAGATCTTGTGTGTTTCCTTTGAGAAGATTCCAAAGACTAGCTCCATTAAACAGTCCGAGTGCTGTAAGTCAACTTCTGGAGCTGCGTGCTTACATGAAATTGAGCAAGTGGACCTTTGAAATTACTTGGCAGGCTGAATGTGTGGGTTGCTCTTTTGTTAGTCAACATGCTATTTGCAGCCCAGTATTAGTTTTGACAAGTAAGAAGTAACTGTTAAGTGCAGTGAATATTTGAATGTTCTTTCTTTACAGTTATGTTCTGTGCCATCTTTTTATGATTTTCATGGCTTCAAAACTTTGCAATGAAGCTATGAGCTATGAATGGCAAAACAGAGAGAGATCATGGGAACATTCATAAAGATTTGTGGGTTGTACTTAATGCGTTCTTTCGGCACATCAATTAGTTTTAATGCAATGCTCCGAGGATGTTTGATACAAAGACCATTGGGCATTCCAGAATGTTGAAGTTACATGTTTTTGGACATGAAAATGAAGCTTAAGCCGAAGGGTTAATGCTTGTTGTCCTAACCATGTGTTCACTCTGCAAGTCTCTGTGGTGTGATTAGTTTTCTTTTTCTAGAACTAGTCTTGGAACTTTGTGATATCACCTTATATATCCATTACTGTATGTAAGCATACTTTGTCATAGAGAATAATTTTTATGATAATTTTCTCATTCTTCTTAGATTATAATCCATATTATTTTTTCTTTGCAGTTGGAAATCGATTCAGGATCTGAACTTTCTGAGGAATTTCTACAAAATGAGTTGCACCCAAAGAAAAGTTTGTATCGGCCTAAATTTGACAAGCCTAAAGGTCCTCCAAATCGAGGAGCAAAACGTCTTACTAAAGCACAAGACTGAACTGTTTGTTCTAATTGATGCTGAAGTTGATGATGCTTCAGGGCATTTCTTAGTTTCAAAAACTTCCAAGTTTGAGGCATCAGAAAGAGCTGAAGATGGAATCCTTATACAAGAAAATCACACTATGATTATGACTGAACACTAGCAAATATTAAGTATCTCTGGTGACATTTTCCCACTTTATTTGATCAGAAACCTCGAATGCCCGACGATCCAATTAGAGTACGTACTAATGTAGAAGTCCACTGATTGCAGTAGCTATGCTTGTCAAGTTGCAACACTAGGCCAAGGTGCCAGTCAATCCTGGACTCAGTAACAAGTGGATTTGAACCCCACTGGCAGCCATCTTTGAAATAATTTTTCTGTGGTTTTCTATTTTCAACTCCAGGCAAATGCTGGGGCAGTACCTTCTAATAGGCCATAGCTGATTCTTCCAACTCCTTGCCCAGTTATGGTGTTTGAAGCCATTTTCAGTGTTGCCTTAGTAAACGAAAGTTTGATGCTTTTCAGTCGGTCAACACGATTGTACCCAAATGAGATGGGTTATTCCCTGATCCTGAAAGAAATTTACATGAGATTAATAAATACACTTGGATGACCAGTTTTGACCGTCAAGCGATCATCATCAGATCCATTACACTTAGGTTACAAAATTTTTATGTCTGAAAGTATGGGTGAAAATATTTACAATATGTACATTTCTTTAGTTGCGGTATTAGTTGAGTTGTCCGACCTGCTCTCACCAGGACACGTAAGACTCAATCAGATAAGAAGCCTGTACAATACAACCTGAATTGACCATTTAACTACAATCACATATTCACTCTAAACAAGTAAGTTTGGAGGTCAATCACCACTTTCAGTATTTTAACAAAACATCACATAGACTATAACTAACAAATATTGACCAGTTGAACTATCTCAACTAATACTGCAACTAAAGAAGTGTACATATTGTAAATATTTTCACTCATACTTTCAGACATAAATATTTTGTAGCCTGAGTGTAATGGATCTGTTGATGATCGCTTGGCGATCGAAACTGGTCATCCAAGTGTATTTATTAATCTCATGTAGGCCCTAAGGTGTGTTTTTTTTTTTTTTTTTCAGGATTAGGGAATAACCCATCTCATTGGGGTACAATCGTGTTGACCGACTGAAAAGCATCAAACTTTCGTCCTGGCCCAGTATCATTCATCTTTATTTATTTCATCTTTCATTAATTTCTTTCTTGAGATTTGTGTCATGAAGGGCACCCAGTCATAAAACATAGAAATGGGAATTGTAAGGGGTAAACATGCACTAATGCAGAAGTGCCACAGATAGTAGGTATATTCTACTTGTCAGCAGCATCAAAATAGAATTACAAATTTTATTGAGTTCAAGTTGCTCTATATTAGTATTAAATTATTATACTTGCCTCTCACTGGGTTCAATTCCCAGTCGATGCATGTGAGATTTTCGAAGTGAAATATCATGTTCTGTGGTTTGGATTATGTGCAAAATTGGAGGTCCCGCAGCTTATGATCAGGAGATTAACGGTCACATAAAACTACAAGCTCCTTTAATAAATTATCCAATATATCTGGTAAATAGAACTGTAGTTCTTAGGGTTTTATCCATAGAGAACCCCCATTCTTTCTTAGAATGTAGGCTTATTCCTGTGAATTATGCATTATTTAGGAAGTAACCGTAACATAAAGAAGAATTAAAAAATACTACCAATGCATTTTCAAGTACACATATCTCAAAAGAAGACACTCGAACATAGGCCCTTTTAGCATCAACCCATGGCTCCACAGCCAATTGAAAGCCTTAGCTTATCAAGCGACCACTGCTCAGCCATATGGCCTGCAGATTGTGGGGTGACTCATGGTGACTGCGTGGTTTCCCATTGGCCATTAATCTTGGCTTTCTTGACTGGAATCGCTGTCTTTTGGATCAGACTGCTACTCAATTGTCCTCGTGAGGCTGAGCACAACCCCATTACAGCCTTCATGTCAGTTCTAAAATTCTTAATAGAGCCGGGAATTGAGCTTGGGGTCTCCTAGGCAAGAGTTAAGCATGCTACCCCTACACCAGGGGGCCGGCCCTTTTAGTACTAAGTCACATATAGGTTGTGAAGGCCCCTTTAATGTTGTCAGGCTGCTGAAGGAAGTATGATGGAGGGGACAGGAGCTTGGTGTATGCAACCATACTTTGCTGTTCCCAGGGATGAAATGCTATCAGTAGGTCTCGGATGTTGATGACATGTCATCTTTTTGCTGAGCTGTCTAAAACAATGCTGAAGTACATAAAAACTCCCATCTTCAAATATGTCATTTTTATTTTCCATCTTTTTGCATTTTTTGTGCTATTTTTCCATTTTAAGAGCATTTTTTAAGTTTGGTAGATTTTTTTGGCCTTTTTGAGAGAAATCAGCTTTTTAAGGTAATTTTTTTCCAGTTTAGTCATGCCACAGCTTTGTATGAGGGAGTTACGTCTCTCAGAGTTAAGAGGAAGCTAGTAGCTGATACAAGATAATTTAAAATATTGAAATATTGATTCCATTTCCTTAATCAACCGGGTGGAAACTAGTCTTGAGCAACAATCGTGGCGAAATTGCTGCGGGTATTGCATCAAAACTGATAAAAGTGCTGGACTAAAACACCGGGTATAAAACATTATGCAAAATCTCAGACATTCATTCTGGTGAAAACTACTGCATGAATGGGATTGAGTAGGATTTAGCAGCAAACGACCTTCCTCACTTCAAGTACGCTCCAATCACATCAGTTGATGTTGAACGCAGCTTTTCGAGATATAAAAACTTGTTGGCTGATAACTGCAAATCATTTACATTTGACAACATCAGAATGACATTCGTCATCATCATCATCTTGCACAGTTTCCAGCCACTGGCCGGGTCTGTTTGGAACACAAGCCTCTCCAACGTCTTCTGTCTTCCCACCATCTCTCAGCCTCCACCCTTGTCCAGTCTTCTCCTCTCTTCTTCACGCTTTCTTCCACCCCCTTCAGCCACCTGTCTCTCGGTCTTCCCCTCGGTCTCTTTCCTTCCCACTTCGTCTCATGTACTCTCCTGGGTATCCTCTTCTCCTCCATTCGTTTTACATGTCCATACCATCTAAGTCTAGATTTCTCTATACCATCCTGTAATGGTTCCTCCTTCATTAATTCTCTGGTCCTCTCATTTCTTATTCTGTCCATCTTTGTAGCTCCAATACTGCTTCTCAAGAACCTCATCTCACTGGCCTGTATTTTGCTCTTCTCCCTTCCTTTCATAACCCAGGTCTCCGAGGCATACGTCAGGATAGGTACATAGTACGTCCGATATATGATCTTTTTGCTGTTCTGAGGGACATCCTTGCTCCATAACATGCTTCTCACACTCCTCCGAAATGCTTCTGCCTGCCTCCCCCGCTCATTTATTTCTCTATCGTTTCTTCCATTATCTTGTATCAGGCTTCCCAGATACTTAAAACTCTCCACTTTCTTCAGCTGTTCCCCACCAATTGTTATTCCCGTTGTGGTTCTTTCCTTCTTCCTTGTTGTGATCACCATCTCACTCTTATTTATGCTAAATTTCATCCCATATCCTTGTATTATTCCTTCCCACACGTCCAACTGTTCCTGTACCTCCTCCTCCTTGTTTCCCCAAATCATCTGCAAACACCATTGCTTTCATCTTTCCGTCCCCAATTACTTGTGCCACTCGGGTCATTATGTCATCCATCACCACAATGAAAAGTAACGGTGACAGTGCACTTCCTTGTTTCAGGCCGTTTCTTTGTTCCAACCAGTCAGATCTCTCTCCTCCCACTTTCACACAGCTCACGCTTCCCTTGTACATCTCCTTTATCCTCTTTATAGTCCATTTCTCTACTCCTCTATCCTCCAGGGACTTCCATACTTTGTTTCTGCATACACTGTCATATGCTTTCTCAATGTCCAGGAAGGCCATCAGTAGATCTGTTCCATACTCATAGTGCTGTTCTTGTAACTGCCTTACAGCAAAAATCAAATCCACTGTGGACCTTCCTGCTCTTAAGCCATGTTGTTCTTCCCTCATCCCTCCTTCTATCCTTGTCCTAATTCTCTTTTCCAAAACTTTCTCGAAGATCTTTGCACAATGACTCATCAGTGTTATTCCCCGATAGTTTCTGCAATCTGTTCTACTACCTTTCTTGAAGATCGGGACAATGATTCCTTTTTTCCAGTCCTCTGGGGTCTTCCTTTCCTTCCATGCTGTCCTCATCACTCGGTACAGCCACTGTATCCCCACCTCTCCTGCTGCTCTCACCATCTCCACACTCAACTCATCCACACCCGGTGCCTTCCCTCCTTTCATCTTGTTCACTGCATCTTCCACTTCTTTCCATGTTAAGTCCTTTTCTGTTTGCAGTTCATCTTCCTCTTCCCCGATTTCTTCCTCCTCACCATCTTTTCCATTTGGGTTCAGAAGTTCTTCAAAATATTCTTTCCACATTTTCTTCAGTTCTTCCCTATTTTCTATCTCTTGTCCCCTTTTGTTCACCATTCTAACATAATCCGTAGGATCCTTCCGCCTCTTATTTTTTACCATCCCATACAGGACCTTTTTTGTACCTTCACTATCCTCCTCCATCATCTTTGTCCACTCTTCCATCCACTTCCTTCTCTCCTCAGCCACCACTCTCTTCGCCTCCTTCTTTCTTTCCTGGTACTCTTCCCTTGTCTCTACCGTCCTATTTTGATACCACCTCCTAAAGGCTCTATTCTTTTCCCTTACTATATCTTTTGTCTTCTCATTCCACCATGGTGTTTCCTTCCACCTCTTCTTACTACTTGTCCTCCCACATACTGCTTCTGCTGCACCCACTAGTGTCTTCTTAAATCTAGCCCATTCCTCTTCCACCCCTCTTTCTTCATCTGTTGGAATTCCTTCCTTTACCAGTTTGAGGTACTCGACCCTTCTATCCCCTACTTTCAGTTTCCATATCCTTATACGTCTTTCCTGGTTCTCAGTCCCTTTCTTCTCCTTACTCCCTCTCAGGTTCATTACCAGTAATCGATGGTCGCTATCCAGGTTCTCCGATGGTATAACCTTGATGTCCGTGATGTTCTTATTTAGTTCTTTCTCATACAGTATATAGTCGACCACCGACTTCCTGGTCAAGTCATCACTGTACCATGTGATTGTGTGGCTCTCTCTTTTCTTAAACCAGGAGTTCCCAACTAGCAGGCTGTTCCTCTGGCAGAAGTCCAACAGTCTCTTTCCTTCCTCATTTCTTCCACCCCAACCCTCTGGTCCTAGAACACTCTCATAACCTTGTCTTTCTCTTCCTACATGGGCATTGAGGTCCCCCATAACAACCCATTCGTAGTGCTGTGAAACTCAGACTTAAGAGAACATAAACCTTTCGTTAAATGCCAGAAATCTATTTTGAATGACTTTTCAGTTTGAGCTTAAGATGTCATTTTTGAAATATTGGCGAGTTTATTATTATAAGATCATTTTCTTAATTTTATAGTCCATTTTTCGAATTTTTGAAATATTGGTGAGTTTATTATTATAAGATGATTTTCTCCATTTTATAGTGCATTTTTCGAATTTTTAGGTAATTTATTAGTCATTTTTCAACATTTTAAGTGCATTTTTTAAACTTTTTTACGGCATCAACATCCGGGCCCGGTGCCAAGTGCCAAGTTCCAGCAAGATCAAGGAGTTCCCTTGTTAGGAATCATGCATGAAGTGAAAATATTGGGAATAACCATCCACGTTTCTCATATTACACATGTATTGTATTGGAATTGCTGAACATAGTAGTACTGTTAAGTTTAGAACATATTTATTTGCATTATGGCGTTTGAAGCCATTTTCCAGTGTTGCCTTAGTAAATTTAAATGATGATTTCCAGTCGGTCAACACGATTGTACCCACTTGTGACCGACTAAAAAACATCAAACTACAATATTTATTTGCTATGTTGTGGGGTTATAAAAGGAAATATTGTGCTCTGGGAAGTATGTGGAAAGTTTTAAGTAAAATAATATGAAAGTGGATGCGATTGTGATCAGAACTGTAAATTTGATTTATTTGATACCAATTTACGGGTAGGTCAGATGGCACATCTTTTAATAAATGGTGGGCCCCATTATAATTCTCACTTTCACCCTGTACATTAATATGCTAATACATAGACACACCCAACTATTTCCGGACGCTTACGAGTTGATAGGCTAGGGGTGTCTTTTGAGTCTGCTCATGCTGTTTTTTTTTCACTGTATTTGGGTGTGACTTTCTTGACCCTTCCATTCTTTCAAATCAAAACTCTCCCCTTTATATATAAGGGATTTTTCTTTAAGTCTGGGTATTTAGACCATAAAGTGATATTCCCAACGTTCCCCCTTTTCATTGAAACCCAAACCATACCAAAACAAACAATAACCTGACACACAATAGAAAACGAACTGAGAAAAGTAAGCAATACTCTGCAACTTTCAAATTAGTGAGGGGCCGATAACCTAGATGTTAGGTCCCTTCAAACAACAATTAACATCTTTATTACAAATTAGTGAGATGTCTAGACCTTTGAAGTGGCAGTGTTGAAATGTATGGATGGAATGCGAGAACTTAAATTTTATTTTATTTTCTTTATTCTTGAAATCAGATGTAGGTACTTGCAAACACACTCAAGCGTTTCTCGCAAATGTTAAGAAAGTTATCATAACTGGCCTAAGCGCCTTGTAAAAGATTTCTCTCAGTGAGCTTGTCCTTAAGTTGGGAACAACAATGAAGTTCAATTAATACCAGCCGTAGTTGTATTCACAAAAAAAAGTCTGTTTTCAAACTCATGCTTCAATAAGTCAATCAACTTTGTAAATCGATCATATGGCACTGGACTGTTTGAGTTCGTTCCTTCAAGTTCAGTTCAATATGAAAAGTTTGGGAACTTGCTCTTCCGTAATTGCTGAAGAAATAATTTCAATTTGTTTCGTAATGCTAATATACACTATACACTTGATTTAAATCCTGCTTTCTATTGCAATCCCTCCTTGAAAATATTTAACGTGCCTAATTCGTAAGTATTGCCAACTCCCACATCCAGTTCTCGTCACGCAAATTTTCGCTTCTTTCTGTTTAATGTTCATAAATACGCTAATTTCTTCACTAAGTTGAAAGAAGCATTTCAAAATATTACCACGACTAGGCCATCTGTTGTTACAGAATGCAGTTCATTCAATCCTAAATGTAGATTCTTCAGTGTTTCACCCAGTTGGAGAAACAAATCCTCGCCTATTGTAGTTCCATGGATAATTCAGAAGATGCCAGCTCCTCATTAATAATTTCATATTCTTTATCAATGCCATAAATAAAAATGAAAATTTGTTGTGCATTATGGATGTCATTACTTTCATCCTAAGTCAACTAGAAACACACCAGGTGTGAACAAATAATAACCCAAAGTTCTTCCTGTTATTGTGCTCCGCAATATGCTGGCCATATTCGTCAATTGTTTCTTTTTGGAACACATTTATTCTCTTACAGAAAGTGTACAGTTCTTCAGAAACACCCCATCAGAAAAAACTTTCCCTTTCATGGCTAATAAATCTGCAACTAAAGTGAACTGCAACTCTATATTTTCTTATACGTTTCGTGGACATTAGCTTTTGAGCGGTGAGACACTTTAGTTAAATTTTATATGTTTTCCTTTCCCACTACTCCATATTTACTATAATATGCAGAAACAGAAACGGTTCTTTACTCATCAGACTTTTCTTTTCCACTATACTCAATACTGTAGAACGTCGTTTATCCGGACGTCAATTATCCGCACAAGAAAGAAAAAATGGGAGAAGCACGCATTTACTGTTGTTATGTGGAAGTGCGGCTGCCTACAATAGTGAGTCTGTTCTCGTTTTCAATTGTTGTCTCTGTTGTCTCCTACCGTTTGTTTACTCTATAATGTTTCAACGTGTTACGGTATGTGACTGTGCGTACTGTACTGTATTACATTGTGAAAATGGCTTCTACGAGTGGCAAAAAGGGAAAACAAAATCGCAATGTTTTATTGATTGAGAATAATAATAAATTGAGAATAAACTGGATAAACATAAGAGTGTGCAGTGTCTAATGAAAATTTAGTGTGTTGGAAAATCCACAATTTATGATTTGAAGAACCGAACCGAAAAGGTTAAATTCTGAATTTTACATCGAAGTTAGTTAGTGCAGAAGGGCCTAAAAAGAGAAAAACTATGAGATCGGCTACGGATGAAAAATTGGAAGAAGCGGCGTACTTATGGTTTATTCAGACAAGAAGTAAGGGAGATCCCATTTCTGGACCTTCGTTATGTGAGAAAGCGTTGCAGCTAAATGTGAAGCTTGGTAGTATGGAATAAATTAGTAGGAGATGAAGAGACTGTTGATGAGGATTTGGATGAAGTGACAAATGAATTATTCCCCCAAATTGCTGGATTTTCCGACTGTGATAGAGAAATAAATGATGAAATAAACGCATGTTCGATTATCCAGAAAAGTCGTTGTCTGGAACACTTTCGGTCCCAATTAGTCCGGATAAACGATTTTCTACTGTACAAAAATATTCATCAGTTCATTTAAAAGTACTGCACTCTGTCCACTTTTACATTTGGGAAGGGTCATTTTCACAAACAGAATATTAAAACTGCTCGCAATATCAGTAGTCTAAAAGAATATCAGTTCACAGTCAATCACAATCAACCTCCCAAAACACTTTCTGTATGTAAATGAACATTCCCAAAATACCTGGATCTAATTCCCAGTGGAGTGCAGCATGCCTTTCACTGTTCGACAAAGACTGCAGCTGTAATTCTAGGAAGCTAATTGGAAAAGTGTAACTCGTACCTACACTGAAACTTATGCCCATTATCAAAACTCTGCCAGAGGGGCATATAAAATGACTTAGTTGGTCGTATGTTGAGCAACCCTAATGTAGAATAATTTTAAAGAAATCAAGTCTTTTTTAATTTATTACAACTTTATTTTTGTGTAGTTTCTGCAATTCCTATGGAAATGATCAATCTGAGCTGTTATAACATATTCTGGTGGGATATTTAATGTTGCAGGAGATAAGACCATAGCTATGTATGAAACATTTACCCATAATTATTATTGTAATCATCATGACAGAGTATTTATATTAAATCACCAACAAGAACCTGTGTTTTATGTTGTCAAGAATCATTTGTAAGTCTGTATTAGATACCAGTTTAGATACAAGAGGATTATAAACAGCCACAATTATGTATCTAAGCCCTGACCTAGAAATCTCTAATACTAAGATATGATCTATCTGTATATTATATATCACTTTGCATTGCAAAGAGTTACTTTTTGCATAGATGGTAATTCCACCACCTCCATCTTTTGAGGTAGAATTTTTAAATGAATGAATCAAACCTTTCTCTTAATGACTGTTTAAACAAAGGCCCAAACCTATTAGAGCTCATACCTCCTGTTTTGATGAGGTTTCGATAGAAGCCAGTAGCTGTGATCTCTGACATACGGAAAGCTTTCCTGCAGATACCCCAGTGAACGTGGCTGATCATGAATTCCTGAAGTTCCTATAGTGGGTGGATTATTCCCAAAACAAATTGAAGATATTTCGTCATAGACACGTTGTTTTTGGTGTAAATTGTAGCCCGTTTATTCTCAGTGCCATCATCAATCACTACTCAAATATCGAAATGTGCTTAGTGTTCTTAGGACACTCGAAAGGACCTGAGGAGATTTGTAGAAGACTCCTCCAGAATTATGGCAGCTGCAAATTCTGAACGGATAATTGAACTTAACATTCACTGCCTATATGGTAGTTCGCATTTTCAACAATTAATTCCAGTATTTCATCACTAGCAGAAAGATTCCAACATTCAAATACTGTTCTAGTATTCTTACTTGTCCTTACAACACCAGGTTGTTTTGTCAGAATATTGTGGGGCCGTGCCTGAGTAACATTCCATGGTCCCTTGCTTTATTTTGTGCCATCCTTGCCTAAGAACGAAAAAATATATAATCCAACATACTAATAAGGCCTAAAATAATAATAGTTGTTGATTCTTTAGGGGCTTTGCGACATAGTAATCATGTAACCCGTGTGCTTGTGTGTGTGTAGAATTTGCCTGATAACATGTGTCATTGTGATGTCAGTAGTAGTGTGTGTATTTTTTGTAATTGAGGTAGGATTTGGGTAGGAAGCAGCCGTGGCCTTCAGTTACCGTAGGTACTGTGGTCTTATATGGATATGAGCTTGGAAATATTCATCTCTTCAAAAGTTTTCTGAACTGTCCCATGATAAAATATAGCGACTCTGAAACTGACCACAGGACCGGTTTGTACCTCGCCGAGTTAGCTAGTTAACCGAGCCGGCCAATGAGAAAATTAGCAGTCACGTGGGAAACTGGGGACCAGACTGCGTAGTTCTAGAACAAAGACGGAAGTATGACGCGCGGAGATAATCGAGGACTCCCAAAGCGAGCCGATTCCCCGCACGGTAAGTGTGTCTCGAGTATGGTAGGGGTAGACTCGAGAAATACGCGTGTCGCACAGCCAATGAGGAGCGACCTTACTTAGATAATAGCAAGCAATGTAATGAGCATAGCTAATTACCAGCATTATTTTAACACATCGTAATATCATGGAAGATATTAAATAATAAATAGTAACTTCTTCTTCGCGAATGGGTCACTTAGGACCACGCGGAATCAACATTTTCTGAGCTTTCCTCCTTGCCCAATAGTTCTTCATTTTCACTGATTGCTGTAATTTCTGTTCCTCCGACCAGGTACGTCGCTGTGGTTTCTTCTCATCTTCCTCAAATCCCCTTGTGTGAACAATTTTCCGGATCATATTTCTATCTTGTAAATTTGGTGAACCCAATTCATTAAGGTCTTTCTCTACTTGTTTATACCATTTTGGTCTTGTGCGTTTGATTTGCAGAAATTTGTGGATTCGATAAGTGAGTCTGGTAGGATTCATTCTTTCCAAATGGCTTAGAAACTGAATTCGTCGCAATCTCATTGTATCAGTTAATTTAGAAACTCTTTTATAAATTTCAGAGTTGGGTTTGGGGTAGTGTATGCCATTTACAATTCTGGGCCCTAAGATTTTCCTCATGATTTTCCTTTCTTGAATCTCTAATTTTTCCTTTAAGGTCTTACGATGTAAACTGAGCGTTTCTGAAGCATATAGAGCTTCAGGTTTAATCACTGTACAGTAATGACGAATTTTGTTGTTCCAGGACAAGCTTTTTTTGTTATAAACATTATTTGTGTGTTGAAAAGCAATTTCCATTTTCTGAATTCGTGATGCTACAGATTTATTTTCATTGCCATTTTCAGTGATCCATTCACCCAAGTATTTAAATTCTTTCACTCTTGCAATCTTATTGATACCAATGACAATTTCAGGTGGACCATTCTTAATATTTGTCATAAATTTAGTTTTTTCATAGGAGATTTTTAGTCCTATTTTGGCTGATTGCTCCTCCAGTATAACAAGCTGTTTCTGTGCATCAGCGACGTTTTTGGCAATTAGTGCTAAATCATCAGCAAACGCTAGACAATCTAAGTCAATACCCTTAATCTTTGGGCCCAGGCGGTGAGATGGTGCACCTGCTTTCCTCCATTCTCTGACAACTTTCTCAAGAGCACAATTGAAAAGTAAAGGGGAGAGCCCATCCCCTTGACGGACACCTGTGTTTATTTCAAACTCATCACTACAACCACCCATAAATTTAACTTTAGCCTTCGTTTCAGTTAGTGTATCTTTAATAATATTTCTTGTTTTGTTATCAAGTCCAAATTCTGTTAAAACATTAACAAGTAACTATTTATTAACATTGCGGCTAATTATTTGTTTAATTAAGGATTATTACTATCATCGATATTAAGCAACCAATCAGATCCATGTTCTGAAAAGGACGCTTACTTGAGCATTGACGAGGGGGAAGAGAGAAAAGAATCGAGGCTCTTAATACGTACAACTTCATGGGAGAAGGACGTCTCAACGAAATACTCAACAATGTAACAAGCTGATAGAGATTACGATATTTCTGAAGAAGAATATTAGCAAACGAAGGCACGTAGTTTGTGCAAAAATATATACAACGATATTTAAAGTCGACATACAACGATATTTAAAAGTTTATTGAAATTAATCTACATTTTTAACCATGTCGAAATTACTGAAGTTGAGGGAGGAATATACGAATGAATCTACAGTAGTTATAATGACAGACTAAGATGTTTATGGGAACAGAACTATGACGACAACGAGAGTATTCGAAATGACATAACATCAATCTCGTGGGGGAGATTAACATCTCATCTCTTCCATCGATATTATTCTACATCTACAAGTCATTTCACCAACTAAAATGACGAATATATATATCAGAACTTTGGCGAAAGAAGACAGGAGAATTCACGAACGAGGGCGGCTAGGGTTATCCCAGCGCCATCAAGCGAGAAAGGGTATCCCATCTCACACAAGAAGATTCACCAGCAGAAAGGACCGCCACACGAAGATGATGGAGTTCGAATCCCGTACCTGACCGCATGGGGACTTTTGTAGGAGACCGTAGGAGCCCACACGACATCATGCAGTCTCGCGCTATTAGAAACAATCCGTTTCTGAAGGATAGCGAAGAAAGCCCACTTCTAGTCATCTATAACGCAACACAAGGTAGTCTAAGGACCAACGATATATCCCATCTTGTAGAGTATTGTAGAAACTGTTAAGAATATCCGACAACTGTTTATTAATGCCATTTTTTCTACGTTTAAATAATATTGTTATAGTTTTCGATGTTATATTTTCATAACTACGTCATGTGGATGTTTATTCACGATTTTCGTCGATTTTTGACTTTTTAGAATTTTGATTAAAATTTTTGGAATTTTGCGACTTTCGAAATTTGAATGAGGGGATTTTACAGTTTAGTTCAGAATATTTGTATGGTCAAGTTTAAATGTGTTTAGATCACATTTTGTCAGTTTTTGTATTGTAAGATATCTTTTTTTTTTTACAACTATGAAAATAATGGAAATTTGTTCCAAGAATGTTATACAGAAGTATATTTTAGAGAATGCGATTCTTAAAGATCTTATGTAGAGATCCATGTAAAGTCACGATCTGATAACTTATTAGACAGATTTGGTTATAAATATTTGGTGACTAACAAACATAATGTATAAAAGTTTATGAGAAATATTAAAGAAAGAATTTGTAATGGAATGTAATGTGAAGTTAGTAAATACGAATTACAGCGTATTTTGGAAGTAATAAGATTTTGAAGAAAGAATTTAAAGGAAATATCACAGCTAATTGGAAGCTTTAAGGAAATGTGAGTGATGAGAAAGAAATAATATTGTTATTAGAAGACTAGTATTTTATTGTATTACCTGTTAAATTAATTCATCGATAGATCCAGTATTTTTATTACATACTTTTATTACGGTTGTTGAAACTACGAAAAGAATTTGTTAACGAGAAGTTAGTTCAGAATAATATGTTTTTGGAAGAAACTGCGAAGCATCTCTAAGAGAGAGATTTATTTATTCCCGTAGCAGACGGAGGTATTTGTTGTGTGACCATGAGCATTGTGAAGCCATTGGTCAATTGTTGAAGGAATGTCTGTAGTGACAGACTTGCGCATATTTTGATGTTGAAATAGGATGTTATATGAAGACGCAGTATTGTTGCTGTTTATTAATATTTGAAGTTATTGTAATAGTCTCATAGAGTTGAAACTCCTTGAAAGCATTAGGACAGCGGATCCTAGATGAAGTTGAATCTGAATGGAATTATAGGATCAACGGATCTGTGTTGAAACTGAGCTCTTATTTAAATGGTTCTTAATCAGATATTGAATTTACGGTAATTATTCTACGAAATGGAAGATCCTATTTTTATTAAGTATTTTTATTTTGATGACATACCAGTTGTAGGAGGTCTATGAACTATGTCTGTACTTAATTGTAAGGATTATAGAATCCCGAATTGTAACAGTTTCACGAATAAGACATAGTATGGTGAATGCTAATTTTCTAAAGTCCGTTGAAATGTAGTGAAAAAATAGGAAGACAATTTATGTCTAGATTGTCTAAGAAGGCAGTTGGCCCGTTGTATATATTCTATTTTTAAATTGAGTAGTTGCTGAATTACAGCGTTAATATTTGTGTTGTATATAAATAATATTTAGAATTTAAAGAAAGGTTTATAGTTATATTTACGCGTATTAAAATGTTCAATTTGTAGTTTAAATATGAGCAGAGAATTTTTATCGCTTCTATGAGAAGGATTTAAGTGTTAGGAGACGGGAGATAAATTGTATAGAGTAACGAATAGTTTTTGTAATGACGGAGATCTACGTCAGGGTAGATTCATTTCATTTGTGGATATTTTTTTTAACTTTATAACATTTTATCTTGTTATAAAACTCCCGTTACCTAGGGCACAGCAGTTACCTGCTGCGATTTATTTCATTATTTTATTTGAGCTTATGAAAGCGTTTAGAAATAATTTAATAGTTTCTAGAAGAAACAAACATGTGTTGAATGTGACAGTAGCAATGACATTTCGTCATATGATTTAATTGAACGTTATTTACGCATATAATCAATGCTAGTGTTAGGAAACGTGTATTCGTTAACGTCAATAAATATGACAGGCGCATTTTTATGATTCCCTGATCTTTTATAGAAATTTGGCATTGTCTTTGTAGTTAAATGGTAGTGGAATGTGCTGTAGGGTGGAAGTTCCCGAGGGACCTAATCCGCATCCTTACGCCCGAGATTTTCATAGATTCTCGCTTTTCCTGAGTAGATAGAGAATCTTACTGTTCTGTAGTTAGTTACTGTAGCACATTCAGTTTGATAAAATCCTGTTCCTTATTCTGAGTGTTTTCGCCAAGTAGCACTGTGTTGTTTTTAGCCGGGACTTCAAGATGCTACAATCCATTAATTTTTCCATCCTTGGATTTTGGTGGATCATCCAGATATAAGGGTACAGTATTTTTATGGCGCAACTACTGTCGACCAAAGTATTGTGTACTCGAGTTGAAGGTTGTTTGTTAAGTAACCAATAGACCTACATAAAATCCAATACCATCAACATTTTCGTCGTTCTATTTTACGTTAGTTCATGTAGGTTTGGATTTTTAAATTTATATTTTAATATTTTTATCGCAGTTGGAACACAAAAAGTGCACGTTTTTAAGCGTGTTTCAACCATGCGTCACATTTAAGATTTATTATCTCAAAAGCCCGTCATCAGATCGAATCCAAATTTTAACACAATATACATTGGAATGTTGTATAACTGGTTTATTAATTTCACAATTTTGTTGGTCCAAGAAACAAAGTTGTTATCATTGTTGTAAGGTAACTTTTTCTCGGCTCGGGGTGGTTGGAAAATGTAGTTCTTGGTTGCGTTGTAATCGTTATACATCAAATAGTTATGCTGTATGACTGTGAAATGCGTAAATTAATTCACTTATTTTATATCGGTTTGTATTTGTACGAGGAAATAACACATGGTTCTCCCGCTAGCGCTCCAACAAAAGCTGTACAGCGTTGCTGAGATGGAGCCCATCACTTCCGAGCGAGACGCGCCATGATGCGTGTGGGCACCATTTCGGCAACGCTGTATAGCTTTTGCCGGAGCGGCTAGCTAGTGAAACATGTGTTATTTCCCGTAGAAATACAAACCGATATAAAATAAGTGAATTAATTTACGTATTTCACAGTCATACAGCATAACTTTTCGATGTATAAGGGTTACAATGCAACCAAGAACTACATTTTCCAACCACCCCGAGCCGAGAAAAAGTTACCTTACAAAAATGATAACAACTTTGTTTCTTGGACACACACAATTTTGAAATTAATAAACCAGTTATACAACATTCCAATGTATATTGTGTTAAAACTTGGGTTCGACCTGATGACGGGTTTTTGATATAATAATTCTTAAATGTGACGCATGGATGAAACACGCTTAAAAACGTGCACTTTTTGTGTTCCAACTGCGATAAAAATATTAGAATATAAATTAAAAATTCCAAACCTACATGACCTAACGTAAAATAGAACGACGAAAATGATGTTATTGGCTTTTATGTAGGTCTATTGGTTACTTCACAAACAACCTTCAAACTCGAGTGCACATAATACTTTGGTCGACAGTAACGTGTTTGCTAGTGATTTTGGTCCCTGGTTAAGTGCCTAGTATTTTTAATGGAACTACCAACATATTTGCTAGTGGTTAGCCCAGTGATTTGATGGCAAGCAACTTGTTTGGATAGTTAGGTTGTAGGTAGACGCATTGTGGAACCTTGACATGATGTGATCGCCTTAGAAAACATTGTTATTGTTACACGTGAGTGTGAGATAATCTTTGGAAGACTTGAAATCTGTAAGAAATAGTCAACCAACGTTTATCAAGGTGAGAATGGATTTATGAAAGAAATCTAACCTGAATTGTTAACAATGTATTGCTGTTAAAGAAAGACTAGTCTAAGGATTAACCTTAGGAAGGTAATGGCTAGATCTTATTTTTTTAATTTACCGGTTGTATGGCTACTTTGAGGTAATGTAAAGTAATGTAAAGTTAATATTGTAAATTAGGAGTGCTGTTTGATTTTTATTTTAATAGACCGTTGGCTACAAATGATAATTTTTCATATAGGGAATACAGATCTTGAATCTGTAATTTAAAAGAAATCAGATATTCGTAAAATATATATTAAGTTTACTGATAAATGGTAGAATCTCCTTCATTATTATTGTAGTGGTATAAATGGTAGTTGTTTCGGATATTCTTGATTGTTGTCATAGTGTATGTTCCCTCTTTCTCAAGAAAAGAAGATGCCAGGAGACCTGGATGCTATTAGGGCAATGTTTGCCACATTGCAAGAAACACAGGGCAAATTGGACAAAGGCTTAGAAGCCCTACATCAAGCCACACACCAGAATCGGAAAAAGGTAGAACGAGAAATTAACAAAAGTGTAGAAGAAATTAGGAGAGAGGTTAAAGCTTACACAGATAGAATAGCCAGGGATTGTCAGAATAGTGCAACCGAGACCCAAAGAAGGTTAGCAGAAACACAAGCTACTGTAACTACTTCCCAAGCAACATTAGCTCCTCTGCAAACTCAAAATACAGAGACACAAAACACATTAGCTAATACCCAAGAACATAAGTTATACCAGATCTACTGAGACTACAAACACGTTAGCTACTTTGCAATCCCAATCTATTGACACCCAGAACACTTTAGCTAGGACTCAAACATCTTTGGCAGCTTTAGAAATTCAGTCAGAAGACAATAGTAAAAAGCTAACAGATTTCCAAAACGATACAATCCTCCAATTAGGCAAGCTCCAGTCCGAAAATCTAGGTATCAACTTCAAGATGCTACAATCCATTATTTTTTCCATCCTTGGATTTTGGTGGATCATCCAGATATAAGGGTACAGTATGGTACCATCACGGAGTAGAAGTGAAAAACCACTTCCAGGATGTCTGAGGTAGGAATCGAACGCGCCTCATCTGTTTCGCCTCATGAGGATGAGTGAACTTCGTTTCAGCCCTCAGACCAGAATTAAATTTCTTGGCAGAGCTGGGAATCGAACCCGGGCGTCCGCGGTGATAGCCTGGGAAATTAGGAAGACTTATAATAATGATAATCGCCTACTTAATAATAAAATAAACGGCCATCCAATTCTTTGCTTCCGTTACCGTCCTCCTGATCAATATGGTCGTCAGTATCCGCGTCTTTGAATCTTGTGTCAACTTTGTCTTCAGTATCTGAGTCAACAATTTCTTTGAAATTATCAACTCAGCAGAAGGCGACTCACTTCATCTACATCCTTAGATTTTGTAAGGCGTAATCTCTTTACTGATATTCACTAATGCAAAGTACCAAACCAAATAATCGCTATAACAGCACACCTGCGACTCACGGACAGAATGTTACATCACTGGGTCCACTGGAGCTATCAATCCCACATGACACAGCAGCTGACAAAAGTTACATGTGTGGAGTTATTTTTAGGCTCGTCATTTCACAACGCCAGGAAAATGCTTACTAAGGTGTGGTGCAAGATGTCCCAAGACGATAAGATCATAACTTGAACTGTTGGCTTGATATTAAAACTAAAACGAACCATGGAGCTGTTAGACCTATGAATCACTAACGGAGTTTTTTTTAAAGATATTTATACATGGGGACTGAGAATATTAATAGTTACTCTTTGGCAGCATTATTCATGTCCAAACAAACAATTTGTTGTGATCAGTGTAACTGCAGCCTTTGTAAAGAGGTTTACGTAGGCCACGGGGTATCCCAATTTTGAACAGCTGATTGTGTGGCGTTGGTGTTCTGCGCCGCAAGTGCTGGTCAAGAACGGGGCGTGCTTGAACTCTGTCAGCGATAACACTATGCATTCTATTCGTCATGGGAAAGGTGAGGAGCAATGTGTCAGATAAGGAAATGGACGAGTTAAAACTCAAATTTCGAAATGTGTTTAGTAAGGACGCTGGTAGTGATATTTAAAAATGAGTGTTCAGTTTATTGTGTCATTGATTGTGCTGATGCATTCATGCAACTTAAGCTAGATTAAGAGATTCTTAGAGTTTAAGAGGAATCGAGTTAAGAAGACAGCTGATACAGGAACCTGAATACAGAGCACAAAAAATATTCCTTGGTTTCATATGGCCAGTCTGTTCTACTAATTCGCTGCAAAACAGTTACAGTAAACCGTTTAGGCCTGGTCATATACTGTATTAACTTCCGTATATACCCGAATGTAAGACGAGGTTTTTTCCCACTTTTTGTGTTATAAAAATTTGGGGTCGTCTTATATTAAGGGTACAAAAAAAATTTGATGAAGGTTTTTTAAAATTATTATTATTCGCAAAGTAGTAATTGGCGGCGGCATCTTGTAACTCGCAACGAATCTATGCGTTAATGAAGATTAAAATATGGTTGGTTATGTTTAATTACTATGCATTTACGTATAGCGTACATTTTAAGGTAGGATTTACGCATACACGTCATTTTAATCGGATAAATTATATGTTCGAAAGCATACGGAAATATATTTTAAAACAATCTTTACAAGAACAAAACCCGTCAGTTTTACGAGCAGTAGTTGAGTGATCAACGTGTATTAATTTAATAACGTCAGCGCTCTTTCTAAGTTGATCCCGGACATCTGAAGGTCGTGTCGTAATTTAAATACTGAACACACCCTTTTTTTTGCTGAAGCCGGTACGCGCGTGTCATGCGTCTTGTGAGAAATGTTACGGGACACCAGAAACGTAACGAATTCTTGTTTTCTGTGTCGTGAAATTGTACATCTAAGATACCGTACTGCGCCCGAAGAAACCCATCAGTACTTATATCCAAAGCCCGAAAAAGGATTGCAGACATGTAAGTTACCCAGCTCACAAGCTTATCATGCCTACTAAGTAAAATTGGGAATTCCAGGAACATACAGGATAGATATTATTCGTAAAGAAAATAGTACTACTAGACAAGGTACAAATTTCTACTATTATTTACATTTAGAACAACCGAGAAAACTCCAATCTCGAGGGGTGAAAAGGTCTAATCTATAGTGAGCGCCTGTTTCTATACCTCGTAGTACTATTTTCGACGATGACGACAATGAAAACGGAATCAGTTTAGATAAAATTTGACTAAGTTGCTAAAAAGCACTAGCCGTTTATTAAGCTAATAAAACAAATGTAACAACTGGCTTCCTCCCTTAATATTGTGTCTCCCTGACACTTCAACAAAAATAACTGCAAAGATAAATTTGCACGTGGCATTACTATCGTAAGAAAATGTGAAACGGCGTGACATTAAGTATTGCCCTATTTTATACAGGTCCGCTTCAACTATGAACCGTAGTTCCATATCTAATCAAATTATTCCTGAACTATGTGCATATATACATCCTTTTATGAAATTCAAATTTTACACTTCATAACGTCGAAGATTAAATTTTCTTCCTCCAATAAGTCTTTCATCTACTCCATTTCTCTTAAACATCCAATTCAAATTCAAACAAACATACACCGCAACTATCGTGTTGAAAGTAATAAATACTCGTCATAATCAATTGAACATAAGTGACAAACATTTAAGCTAAGCACTGTTCCTTTTTACCTTCATCTATATATCATGAAATTCTGAAATAAGTGCTGAAATTCTTTACTGAGTTAACAATCTTCTGATAAACGTGAATACTGTAAGTGCATGGCATTAACCTTCGTTTCCACACTTCTCCTCCATAATTATACAACAATTACTTTCTCTCTTAAACACCCTGTACAGAATCTTCCTTTACTTCACTCTCATAACTTCACAATTATTGCATTCAATACTAGAAAAACTTAGAGACTCCCCTGCGTCCCTTCGTAAACTTACGTAACTCCTTGACGTTCATAACTCCTTAATCTGCACGGTAATTCAACTATAAACTTCTACTTCAATACATATACTTCCTTTACTTAACATTTCTCCTCTATAATTGATACAACATCGCCTCGTGCTCGTAATTTCATTTCTGTAATAAATCTCTGTACTTTCACCTTTCTAATCACCCTGTGATTTAACTTCGTTAACTTTTCTCTTCACGTGTTTAAATTCAGCGTTACATTTTATTACAACTTTTCAAGAAATATCAGTAAATATTCATATTCTTAACAAAAGATATAAGTTTGACTTCATTCCATTAATATTTGTTTAACAAACTCCTTTATGTTTTTTTTAACGCTCTAAATCTCATTAGACATATGTGTTTAAGCTTTTCGTAATACTTCCGTTCATAATAAATTGCTGACACTCGAATCAACATCATGAGTTGTCGAAATATTCTTTACACTTCGTGACGTTACTTCTTAAGTATACTGTACTTAAATTTGCTCCAATAAATTTCATTTTACTTTAATTACAATCTTACTCCTTCTTTACTTCGTTCAACGTTCTATTCCTTTTATATAGTTCATTCTACATTCCATTTTTATTTTTAACGCTCTAAATTTCTTTAATACAATTCCTTTCAATTTCTTTATATTCCTCTCAATTCCTTTATATTCCATCGCTGCGATAAAACAGATTTAATTAAATTAAATCTAACGCAAGTGTGAAAATATTTACACGATTTTACTTTACTATAACCTTAGTGTTAATAGCATCATCATCATGCCAAAATTTCATCCAAGTGACTGAATTTTTCAAGAAATACGGCAAATAACTCCGTAGAAAAATATGAAAAATCACAATAACAAGATCTACACAAATTTAATTACTTTGACAAAATTATACGTTTTAAATAATGCAGTCAAGAAAAATGCTGTTGAAAATATGTGGTTGAAAAATATGCGGTTGAAATTATGCGGTTGGTCAATTGGATAATCACACAACTAAACTACAATTCTACATTATAAAAGACAATTTTCTCACTACCTTGTGTTGACTTCTGTACTGCTGAAAATACTTGCATCGCTCCTTCCAAACCAAACTTGTCGTGTTCATAGCAATGTCCACAGCTATGAAGACCGGTTTTGTGACAGCACCAGCTGGACTCGCGGTGAATGACCTCGCCTCGAACAGCTCTGCCAACTCCCGTCTCTCCTCCGCTCCAAGTAGGCCGGCTTCGATTCTCCATCTCTTCAGAATAGACATCATGGTTTCTTCAGAATAGACATCGGTTTTCTTCAGAATAGACATCGGTTTTCTTCAGAATAGACATCACGGTGTAATACTGTCGTTTATGCAAGCTTTTTCGTATCTCAAGATGTGTTAAAACTCTCGTAGAAAAGTATGAGTTTTGCTCGGTGATATTGCGCTTTGCGTAGATATTTGTAGCGTCTTTCATGTTAGTGAATCTGGAATTCAACTGACATCCTTGTAGTCTTCAACTTCCCTATGCTTAACTTAGCACATGTTAATATTCATATTCTTGACAATATAATTGAGACCTCCCCGTTGCTGCCTTATAACTTGCATTTTCAATACAATGTTGAAATAAGCTTTTACACGTAGAAATACTGAGTAGCTTCTTGTCGAAAATGTTTCTAGCTATATGGAACACTTTGCATAAGCACTGCAATATATAGTTGTACTGTTCCGTTCTGCTATATATGTTGTAGCTTGCTCCCAAGTTACTGAAATTACACTCTTCCTTACTTCCAACCTTTATGAACCGTAGCACTATTATAAAGATACTCGTTTATGCTCGAGGTCTTGTCTCGTTCAAATCTCAATTGGAAAAGAACTCTCTCGTCCTGCTCTCCGCATTCCTCAAGTTCTCGTCTCACTTCCTCTCCTCCCGTGGTGTGACGTAACTCCTACCACCTCTCCTGACTTCCGTCCGCAGTTCGACCTTCGCCTCTTCCCCTCTCTCATGACGTAACTCTCGCTTCAAGTGGCGTGATCTTTCTCGTAATGTGAACCTCGCACTTTCGTATAATGGAATATATGTCCATCTTTCAATCATTCCTACTTCCTTGCCTTTTATAAATGCATAAGATCTATAGTATTTCACTCATTTCCATACAGTTTTTCCCATATTACTCAAATTTTTAATAAATAAATTTTTTATCCACTCATTTATTTTCTGGGGTCTTGGTTCATTTCCCGATCAGTTCTTGAGTAATGACCTTCAATAAATTCTGGCGCAGTACAGGTTATGGCAAGTTCATTAATAGAAAATTACGATTGTTCGTCATCTCAAATAGAGTTTTTAATTCTTCCTTCCGCAGTTTGTACACGGAAAATCACTGTACTTTGTTTGAGTGGGTTGGCATTTATGACTGCTTGCCGCGTTTCCAATGTTCGCTTGTTTTCAAGTTGCTTCGGTGCATGCTGGTCTTCAGGTTGAATATGCGTCTACTGGCATTTGCTTGCATATAACTCGTATTTTTCTAACCGAAAATAAGTATGAAAATATTTTGTGCAAGATATATGCGGGGATTCGTAAGGGAAAGACCTTATTCCCGAGAAAACGTAAAATTTGCATGATTGAAACAAGACGACTGGAATTGTCAACTGCCGTCGCTGCTGCCAATCTCTGAGCTACTCTCCGTCCAATGCATTTGCGATTCTAGTCTTCAAGAAGCTATCCCACACCCCTATATCCAATCATGCACGAGTTCAACTGACGGCCTTCTCTATTTTGTCTTCTATGGTCAGCTTATCGTGACCATATAGGTGTTCTAACCTAACATTTTTTTATTTAACGTCGCCACGTTTGAAAACACCTTGCGTGTTTGGTTATTGGTTTCTATCGCGTCATTCAGTTGACGCTAGTAGCGAATATCAAATTCATTCACAATGAATTCTCGACCGGCGTCGTCTGCGTATTTGATCACGTTGAGTTTAAATCCAGCCGTATAACTTCCGCGTTTTTACATAACTAAAAGATCGATTTCCACAAGAAAACAATCACAATTAACTGAGAAACAAAAATGGAACGTGAAGACAATACTGGTAAGCCTACTTATCGACAATGCAACAGACGGACAACAAACACCGTGGAAGAATGGAAAGCACCGCCACAAAAAACGAACAATACCATCGCGGGCAAGAAGTGTTTTAAAATTTCTACGATCATCTTTATGACGGCGTCAGAAATTAACGCGAGATACGATTCAAACTTCAAGTTGATAGTGATTTGTTATGCTGAAATAACACCAAATGTTCAAGCAGGACAGATGTACGGAGTGAGCGAGTGAAATGTGCGTAGATGGCAGCAAACTAAGGACAAACTTAAAAAGTGCGCTTACAACACGAAAATATTTTCGTGGACCTAGGAAAGGACGCTTCCCTGACTTGGACAAAGAAATTATAGAGAATGTCTTGGAAAAGGGGGCAGATGGATTTCCGATAACACGAGACGTTGTAAAAATGAAAGCACATCCTTAAGGGCATATATTGTGCATGTTATGAGTTAGCGAGTATTTTTTTGAAAAACTCTTTAAGAGGCAGTTGATAACTAGGCCTCGTCTTATATTCAGGGTCGTCTTACATTCGGGTATATACGGGTACTTTGCTTAATTGAGCCAACTTGTACCTTGCTTGTTGTTGACAAATAAACCAGAATTGAATATATTCTAAGTTTCATTGTTGCGTTGTCCTTAAATACTCCTCTGTGAGGTAGGAATTAGCCATTCTTCTCTCTCTCTCTCACCTCCACACACTTCCTCTAAGATGCCTTCTTTTACCCATTCATTAAGAAGTGCATCATATTCTTGACATCTATTTTCATTCATTAGCTTTGCTGTCATTGAGGTTAGTCTCTTTTCTGCAACGTCTTTGTTATTTCTTAGCTCTTCTTTTTCTTTGGTCCATGGTAATGAAACTTCATATCTTCCCTCTGTGTTCCTCCTAACCGTTTTCTTGAAGTGGTCCATAGCGTCACACTCTTTCTTCTTTTGATTTTCTCACACTGGGGTCTGTTATGCCAAGCACTTCCAGTTTCCAGAGGTCGGACAGATCCTTACTGTGACTGAACATATCGGTAGTGAGGACAGCATTAGAAATATGTTTATTTTCTTTGGATAGGGTTCCTATTACCACCCAACCAACTCGAGTTTCCATTGCAACTAGACCGCAGTCTAGCTCCTGTACTTGACCAGTAAATAACTTTCCTGCCACGTCGGACCCGATGAGCAGCTCAACTTCAGGTTGTTCATCCCCAACGTCTGTAACTGGTATGTTTCTCCTCAACTCTGTTACACAGGACATCTGCTTAACTCATGGGATGGATCCACAGATTGATGACTGATCTAGAACTTGTAATTCACAGGAAAAACTTCCTGTTAAACTCTGGAGTAAGACCCTGTAGCATTGGTGCGTTTCTTGGTTTGACGTCACACCTCCAAATAGAACCTTAACTAAGGCTTCCGATCCAACATGCTGGCATTTCATCTCGTTGGCAGTTTTCTTCAGGATGTAAGAACTTTAGATCCTGTGTCGATAATCGGCCTTATTGTCCTCTGATGATCCCCCGTCTTCAGCTTTACTAACCAAGTCTGGAGAAATGTAACATCCTGAGACCCGCAGTGCGACGCTCCCACGTTGCTCACCTTTCCTACTTTCAAGTCTTCACGTTTTGTTTCATCTTTATTAATAGGGCAAGACTGGGTACATTATCACACAGTGCTTTCTGCCACATTCCGCACACTTCAGGTTGGTTTTACAGTTGCTGGACATGTGACCTTGTTTCAAACATACAAAGCTTGCTTTCTCCCTCTTCAACATATCTCTTTTCTTCAATAGGGACATTTTCTGTGCACCGAAGCACTCCTTGCTATCGTGAGCCTTATCACAAAAGAGACATGTTGCCTCTCTGTACAACTGTATTTCTCCTGTCAACAGATTAAGCGCAGTGGGTACTCCTTCTATTTCTTCTATTCTGATCTTTACATTGCATGATGGGTGTGATTTGTTTGACAACCGAAAACCCGATTTCGCCATTGATATTTTCTTCTCCCCTTCCACCTCAGATTTAAGAAAGGCTAACAAGTGGTTCAGCTTATCACTGTGCTTTCCACTCTGCAGTTGATCACTTGATGAAGAATGTCTTATCCAAACTCTCAACATCTCCTCTGGAACACAAGATTCTATTAAAGGGAATAACATGGCAGAATATTTGTCCGATGTCATGTCAATTGATTCTAGAGCCCTCGAGTAAGACTCGAGCTTATCATAGAGCCGAGACGTACTTAAACTACCCTTTGTGGACGTAGCATTTTTTACTACCGAAGCTAACAGCTCTCTTACATAAAATTCCACGAGCAACTCTTTCCGCCCAAACCTGCCTTTAAGACTTTCAACTGCCTTAGGGTAATTCTCTGCTGTTGGGGGGGGGGGGGGGGGAACTGTCTACTATTTACCTTGCTCTGGATCCGTTCACTGTAGCTTGAATCAGATATTGGAATTTATCCTCATCTAGCATATCTCCTTCATTATGTATTCTACTGAACTGGCTCCAGAATCCAAGCCAATCTTTAATCTCCCCCCCCCCCCCCCAATTGCTTCAGCTCGATCTTGGGCAGTCTGAGCTTTCTCCGTGAAGTTGGCGAAGAATATACAGTACTAGGGGATTGAATGACATTTTTATTTTCAAACACGTCATATTTAACTTGTGCTTCTTCTAACTTTTCCTTTTACTCCTCTATAATGGCATATTCTTGATCAAAATTGGCTATACTAGCCGCGTCTAACTCTTCTGTAGCATTTTTCGAGAGTTCACATTCGAGAATACTCAAGTCCTTGACAAGGCGTTCTAATGTGTTGTACTTAACCTTCACGGTTTCTGGTGACGGCTCTCTTTCGTCTAGCATTTGCATAATTGTATGGTATGTTTTCGTGAACATCGTAAGAGTTGCCTTTCGCTTTCTCGCTAGAAGATCCATATCTTCAATGATAACCAATAATTATGTTAGGGCTTACCTCGTTGTGCAATTCCTACCTCGTGGTCCGGATTAATTTTATCACTTTGGTGCTTGCCACTAACAAGTCGGAGCTTATTATCACTTCGGGGTCACCACGATATTGGGAACCATTCAATTTACCCAACTGAATATCCCGAAGTAGAACATTATATTGTAATTATTTCCAAACAAGCCCAGCTACATATTTCAACACAAGTTTTCACAGCCGCCATACTTTCGACCTTTTTGATGTGTAACATCTTTCCACTCGGTTGCTGGTTATTTTTGTGGGAGTGATTTTGAAAAATGGGACGGAAGTGTGTAAGACGCGCTGCCAGTTGGATCGCATCCCTGCTTTAGCAGCCAGAAGGGATGTGATCTAGCTGGCAGTGGTACCATGTGGAATGTTTATCACATACGGATTACTTTGTAACAACAGAGTATCAAAAAGGCAGTGCGAGAGTAGAAATATCAAGTAGGCAGTGAAGTAAAAAAGTCAGTCTCTGTTAACTTAACTTAGTTACTGGCAGGAGAGTGATGTAACAAGCAGAGTATCAAGAAGGCAGTGCGAGAGTAGAAATACCAAGTAGGCAGTGAAGAAGAAAAAAAAAGAGTCATGGATTGGTTATGTACAAGGTAGTTAGAGTATATTAGGTAGGTTATTCCCGCCCGTTGCGCTCTCATTGGCTCACCGCTCGTGACGCGGACGGGAGGGCTCCTCGGGCTAGCAGCAGCTAGGTGCCTGCAGTTCAACAGTAGCCCCAAGGATGGTAACTCAATAATTCACAATACCTCAATAAATTATTGGTCCAATGAAAGTAAATGGTAATCGAAACTGTACATGTAATAAATTATAAATAAGGTACAGTATTAAGAGGAAAAACAACCAAGTATATTGTTAGAATTAACTACTCCCTACATATAAACACTGTGACAGCTGTTAGTATAAGTGTGTCTACAACTCACATTTTGCAGACTTATTACTTTTTAAGGAGGCCGAAGCTATCCACATTCGTCTCTTCATCAACGAATACTTTTCCATGGCCTTTATTTTGCATCTCTTGTTGAGGTGACGTACTGTATTTGGATTAAAGTCCACGTCCTGACGTAGGTCTTCTATCGTCTTCTTATGAAGTTCTGAGCCATCGTCTAACACGAAACCTTCATCTAGAAAGTGATTTCTTAACAATTTCAACAGATGGGGTACATCACAGAAAACTCGCACATTTCTGTTACTGTCCACTGGATTGCTGAGAAAACTTTTAGTACTGTTTACATTTAGTTCCTTCCAGACTTTTTAGAGTTTTTCGTCCCATATCACTAGTTATTGCGATAATACGAATGCCATAATCCTCAAGCTGGCTAATAATGTTTTGTAACAACTCTGAAATCATTGTCACATCGAAGTTATAAAAAGCGGGCTGCTTCCATTTAGCAAACAGCCCTCGGACCCTAGCTACCAGGACGTTACTGTGGGGCCCTAATACGCGATCGTCTGATGAATCGTAGGTTATTAAGCCGTCAATATTCGTTTCATCAAACGACAAAACTGCAATTTTTTCTGAGTCCTTCTTATTTGCCGCTCTGGCTTTCAACAGACAAAGCACCTCTCTCAGAATTTCTGGTCTGCACTTGAATTGCCGAATCCATTTATGTAGAGTTGAACGGCATGGTAGCGGAATGTTGCGTTTTCTCAAATATTCGTATGCTTCCTTCGAAAGTGATCTTAGTGCGAGGGCATTTGCTATGTCCTCTGAAGACCATTTCACCCTCTTCTTAACTCCTAATAAACATCGAATCTGCCCTGCAGCAGTGGCGAATTCTCCCATGCATCGCATATACCGGCGGTATACCACCAGTGATAAAAATATAAAATGTTTATCTCGACATTTTCTCGACTTGTATGTAGCAGTGCAGTCAGGAAAATCGATCTTGTCATCATTCATGTTCCGCCGATTGTTGTCAAGGAAGCTGGCGCTCGAATTCCGCTTAACTCGCTAATTTTCTTCTGGGGTACACACTTTTAGCTGTGAGTGACTGTACTTTGGTATACCGCAAGTCTAGCCCGGTCGTTGAAAGGGCTCGACATTGGCCCGCGGGGCGGGGGAGGGAAAGAGTAGCCCAGCCACGTTCCGTATGGGGTATCGCGCTAAAGACTAGCGGTGAGTGTATTGCTGATTGGCTGATTTCAAACGGTACTTTCACCCTGCTCCCAAGGGAAGGCACACCAGTGCAGCTCCTTATACACATCAGTTATGTTGTGAGTTCGTCTTGGCGTGAATTACTTCCCACTGAAATATTAACATGTTTAGATTAAGTGAAACACTGGAAGTGGATAGTAGCGTTGTTGAAAGGATTTTATTCCATTGGATTTCCTCAGTAAGTTGAAATTAAAGCGATCTATTTCTTTGTGCAAGGAAATGAAGGCATTGGTTTCTGCCAAAATCAGGTAGAATTTTACACTTGGAATATTTGTTGCTTTGCAGTTGTTGATTCAATTAGGGGATTTGAAGCATCGTGGTCATGTAGCCCCGTGTACTTGGTTCAGGGGCGGATTTAAGGCAAGATCATGGGGGTAGGCGAACACACACCAGGGAGTCTAGAGAGTATGGAATACCCTTAGGTTGGAGAGGGGTGGGGGAGGTCCGGGATAGGATAATTTTGCTAAAACTAGGCCCAAATTAGTGAGTAATAGGACATTTTTTAAATTTATTTTTGATATTTTGGAGTAAAAATAAATGTTACCGATCACGGTGGCCAAGAGCAGTAACGCGCTAGCTCGTATCTCGCTAGCATCGGGAGAGTGTGGGTTTGAATCCCACTTCAGCCGTCCGGAAAATGGTTGTCTTGGTTTCCTATTTTCACCATCAGGCAAGTGCCGTGACGGTTCCTTTCAACAGGTCCACGGCCGACCGACTGCCCTCCAAAATCCCTTCCCTGGTCCTTCCTTAATTTGACCCAAGTTAGCGGTCACCTGTCATCATCCCCAGTTGTATCTGCTGACGAAGTGTATCCAGCTCCGAGACACCATCCTTGCGACGGTAGAGGAATGATCCCTCGCAGAGTCCCTTTTGTGAGTTGGGAAAAATTTGCGTGATATTAGCTATTTTAAGTCAAATATTTATTGTATTCCAAATTATTTTAGTTTTGGTAGTTCTACTATTTACTGTCATAGCCAACGCGTGGTTTAAAGCCATTTTTTAGAGAACTGTCAAAAATGTGTATTATTCTTTCAAATATACATACATTTTCATTTGAGACGGTTTTACCTTTCAGCGTCCAGTCCAGTCTGCAAGCCTCTGTTTGCGAACAAGTCGCCTCTATGATCCCCTATTAGCAGTTAGCAATCCGGCTCCCTCTGCTTCTACATCTCTGACATTGAAATCGTTCAACACTGAAACTAACCATCGCCTCATAGTTTCTGTTATCCTCTACAGCCGAACACTCAAAATAGTACGTTATCGTAAAATGTGAATTTTGATTCAGAGTATTTAAGTGTGAAAGAATTTGTCTAAAGCCACTGTTTTCGTCATGTTTTTAATGTATAACAGCAAGATGAATCGTTCACTCCTTAAATCCACCCCTGGCTTGGTGCGTGTGGAAATTGATGAGATATGTCGTTATGATGGCTGTACCGTTGCCAGGATTTTGGTAGGAGGCGGCTGTGGCCTTAAGATATGTACGAGTGAAAGTGGGAAACCACGAAAGACCATTTCTAGGATCTTTGGGGGTTGGAATCGAACCCCCTGTTCTCATTTCTGCCTCTTGGGGGTTGAGTGAATCCCAACCCTCAGACTAGAATTACATTTCTTGGTAGAGCAGAGAATCGAACACGGACCTCCGCAGTAACAGCCCCAGAATACTAGCCACTACGCCATGAGGTGGACCTTTAGGAATCTAAGTGAATGGAACTTACTTTCAAGTAAAATTCTTCCTGGCAGACCAAGGTGGGAAACAATATGTCAAGGTAGTTTACACTATATTTTTTTTTCTTTTTAGCGTATGGCTTTTAGTGCCGGGAGTGTCCGAGGACATGTTCGGCTCGTCAGTTTTGTAGCTTCTTCGAGACGGACACCCAATGGGTGAGCTACATGTACCGTTGGGGAGGAAAGTTGGAATGTAAGTACGAGGAGTTGGAAGGTTGCGGCTGTGGCCTATAGTTAGGGACCAACCCCGGCATTTGCCTGGAAGGAAGATGGGAAACCACAGAAGACCATCTTCAAGGTTGCCGGCGGGGGGATTCGAACCTCCTCGCCTCCCGGATGTGAGCGACTCCCAGCAGTCATGCCGTAACGACCATGGCTAACTCACCCGGTATTATTTATTGATTGAGGCTGAATGTTCGCTTTCCAGAAGATATTTTCACTTTGAGATACTGGCCCTTCTTTAATTGCATTATTACATTGGTTATGAATGAATGCGCTTCTCATGTTTGGACGTGTCTAATGATGAGACAATGTATAATTGAGATCCTTCGGAAATGGATCAATGTTTATTTGTTTTCGTAAAATTTAAGACCTGGTCAAGAACGGGGAGAGAGAGAAGGCAACGTAAAGATGAAATGTACTCTGTACGTTGTCAAAATGAACTAGGAGGGCGAGGGGATTCGAATGCCATTTACCTAGAAGCAGTTTCATGTAGGCCGTGTTCAGGCGTTAAACGAAGATTTTTTTAAATGTATAAGGACATAGTCTTGCAGAGGGAGGATGACGCACTGGCTTTACCCGGACGGTCGAGGTTCGAATTCCGGTGACAGCACGCTAAATATTTCACATGGACGATCACGTGGCGTTAGGAAGGGAATCCGACCTTATATCCCCGGCCAAAACAATTGGCTAGTGACCTCAATATATTGGGATAACCTATCCAAAATTATAGCTATAAAGTGTGTTTCTTAGAAGTTATGTAAATGTTCTCCAATACAAAATAAAAATAATAATAATTCAACTTTGACAAGAGGTTGAGGCATGGTGAAAAAGGAGTGGGGGGGGGGGGGGGGGATGTAAGGGGTAAATGGTGCGGTATACCAAGAACGGTGACCACCAGTCGCCACTGCCCTGCAGTAAAACAAGTGGAGAGAGCTTTTACCATCTCCCTTCTAAAAGTACTCATATGTACGTTCATTGATACAATATATCATGGGGTTTTGAGCTTTCTTAGAGCCGCTTCCCTTCGTCTTAAATCCACATTTATATTTTCCAAAAACTCGACCCGTTTTCGGAGTTGTATAATTTCATCATTTTGCAGTGATTCAGTGTTACTTCCTTGATCAAGTTTCCGTTTTTTTTTTTTGTTTTTTTTTTGTTTTTTTTTGTGACAAAGTCTCCAAAGTCGACAGTGACCGTTTCCTCACGCTCCTAGCTTCATGACGCTTTTCTCTGCCCCTGGCGACCTGTAGAGTTTAAATTAGAGTTGTGTTTCATGATATGTACGCCACGTACGAGAATAAAATTTAAATTTTTAAATAACAAATACTAAGACTACCGTAATTACATTGAATTCTAGAGAATGGCACCTCTTTATGCTGCATCAACTCTAGGCTGACAAATAAGTACTGTAGCATCCTTTGAGATAGTAGATTCCTCCAAATACTGATAAACATATTTATTGAACCAAATAAAATTACTCGTACGCTCAATAATTAAACAAATACCCGTTCTGCGATTTAGTCCGCGAAGGTGCTTGGGCTGTTGCTTAATAATGATGATGATAATATGTTTTAATGGGCCTAACATCTGGGTTATCGGCCCCGCTGTTGCTTGAGCCGGGAACTGTAATAGACGGAACAGCATCTGCACGCAATATTTTTCTCTTTGGTAATCCCAAATGTTCATTTTTCAAATCTCGTTCATAGTCTTCTGGACAAAAATGTATAGAACAGACTCGAGCGTTATCGGGGTTGAATTTGTCACTTCGCTTACAGCGTAGCACCCACACTCGTCTGAGCTCCTCTCCTTTTGGAAACCTGTGATACATAACACCAGTACCAACGGTGTTGGACACCCACTGTGCCTAAGCACAATTACCTTTGCATTTACTGCTATTACTCCGGTTAACCACAAGGCACGATACAACAAATCAAGTATGCAACGGTATTCTAGCTAGACGCGCGATTTTAAGCAAGTATGCATTCTACTATTCGAAGCCAACATCTTACGGTGACGGCATGTTCCCTCCGTGTGACGTCACCAGCAAGCAAGAAGTCGCGTGATGAGAAGCGCGGGAGACGGGAGTAGGCCCCCCTGGGTTATATATTTTGAGTGTGTCAAAAATAAAAAAGATGTTCTGTGTGTTGATGAATGTCAAGGATAATAGAAACAGTAACAACTTCAAGGTAGGATAACATGTCAGATGTTACACATCATATGCGACTACTGTAAGGCTCGTATCTTTTTTTATACTGAAATACTTTCAAAGATACTAAGCAAGCATACAGTATAGCCAACCAAAAGAAAAATATTTAAGATAGAGCACTTTGAGCTACTATAACACTATGTGATAAACAAAAGGAGTTCTCCAGTCACCGAAGTGAACACTATACACAATGCCATATTTAACATTTAAAATTAATTAAATTATCTGGTGTAGTTTGAGATATTTAATTTTTGTCTGGTGCTGCAGGTGTCAATCTAAGTACCTCCTACCCTGCAGTATAACTAGCTCCATGACTGCAATGGGAAGCTGCAGCAAGTGCATAAATTTATGGTTCGAATTACAGCGCTGACAGGTCGTCCTGAATGTGGTTTTCATACACTTCTGCTAAATAATATGTCTCTTTCCAGACTCTTGGTGACATACTCAAGTGGCATATCTTAGTTGAAAACATAATCCATTCACACAACACTTTCTCACTACATCAGAATAGAGCTTGGAAGCAGTTACAGTTCAGACAAAAATAATGGAACATCTTTTGATTTAGAATAATCACTTCAGTATGCATTAGTGACATCATTATATGATTTTTAGAAAATTTGAGCTTTTCTTACAGTTTATTCAAGGTGTGCCTTCTTCACCTTTCTACCTTCTATATCCATGATAACAGTTTTGTTCATCCGTACCCTCCTCTTTCACTGTGCTAATAATTAAATCTATGTAGAGTATATATCTTTTTTTTCTATCTTTGTAACAATATATAATACATTCAATGTTTTAAAGAAAATCATCCATTAAATGAGAAGAGAGTAGGTGAGACACTTTACTGTAGAATCATCTTTTGAATTTTGGAATGAATTTTAGTAATTTGCTATTCACAAAGGAGTGCGTGAAGGAGCGCTCGAGTTACATCCACATTGGCGGCCTAATGTTGTCACCACTGCATATGTGATGCTAGTGAAAGAGTGCTGCTGGACTTGACCTTGAAGAGAATAATAATACTACTAATGTTATTGTTTTTACATCCCTTTTAACTACTGAGGCTTTTAGAGATACCGGGGTGCCAGAATTTTGCCCCAAAGGGGATCTTTAATGTGGCATTAAATCTACTGACACAGCTCCCTCGCATTTGCGCACCCTCAAATGCCAACTGACTGCACCAGGATTCGATCCTGCAACCTTGGGAACAGCAGGCGAGAACGTTACCGCTGCACCACGCCACCAGTTGAACTTGAAGAGCTGATTTAAGTGTCATAAAAGATGAAACAGTGGGAAGTATACTGGGAGCAAGTGGTTACAAACACCTGCCCAGAATGTAGGAGATTCAGGTTCAAATCCTGGTTGTGGTCACATTTTCAAGGATTCCTTAACAGATATGACCGTTCATAAGGGAGTTATTCCTTACAGTCATTTCTATGATACAGAAAAACATGTTTTGCTTCTTTTTAAAGATCACTCACAACTTCATTAAGAAAGGCTCTAATACCTCCTTGGCCTATGTCCTACTACATGAAATTTCTGCAGTTATTGTAGAGTCCTCGGGAAAGTAGTACGAAGGTCACTACGAAAATTTTGAGATGTGAGAAAGTGGAGGTTGACCCACTTGAATGGAATGCAGGGTGCGGAAGCCCCATCCTTTGTGAGTAACCTGGTAGCAGGAAGTGACTCTCCGGCTCCGGGAAGTCCCGCAGTGCAAGGTCGAATAAGCCGCAGCGCGCAGGTAGTCAGTTGCTGCAATGGAGCTGGAAAGAGATCATTTTCGTGCAATGATTTTCTACGATTTTAAAAGTGGGTTAAACCAGTCTCAATGTTTTGAGCGTTTGCAACAGGCTTTAGGGGAAATAGCTCCTTCCCGTGCCACAGTATTCCGGTGGTTTCAGGAATTTAAAAGGGGCCGAAATTTTTTGAAAGTTGAGGAGAGAAGCGGGCTTCCGGCAACGGCGGTGAATGAGGAAAACATCACAACCGTGGAGAAAATGCTTCGCGAAAATAATCGTCTAACATTTAAAGAAATTGAGGAAGCATTGCAGATTGGTTCGCCAGCAGTTTTGAAAATCCTGTATGAATCCCTTCGTGTGAGGAAGGTCTCATCGCGATGGGTGCCTCACAATTTGACAGAAGAACAAAAACACGCCCGTGTTGAATGGCGTGAGGAAATGCTGACTAGATTCAAAGGAGGGGACTCTAGACGGGTTTCTAACATCGTCACGGGTGACGAAACCTGGATTTATCAATTTGATCCGGAGACCAAATGGCAATCAGCAGTGTGGATCTTTCCTGATGACAAGACACCGACAAAAGTGAAGCGCCCCCGAAGTGTTGGCAAGAAAATGGTGGCTTCATTCTTCTCGAAGAGTGGTCATGTGGCAACCATTCCTCTGGAGAAACAAAGGACAGTTACCGCTAATTGGTACACCATGGTTTGCCTGCCAAAAGTTATTGCCGAACTTCAAGAACGGCGGCTACGCACGGGACTGCGAGGGATCCTTCTCCATCACGACAACGCGTCTGCACACACGGCCAACATGACAATTCAGTTCATGGATTCTACGGAGGTCAAACTAATGACTCATCCTCCTTACAGTCCTGACCTGGCTCCGTGTGATATTTTTTCTCTTCCCAATGGTAAAAAATCGCATGCGTGGAAAGAGATTTTCAACCCCTGAAGAAGCTGTTACGACCTACGAAGATGAGCTTGCAGCCATCGAAGAAAACGTGTGTGGCAGGAGTGCTTCCAGAAGTGGTTTCAGCGAATGCAAAAGTGTATACATTGTGGTGGTGCGTACTTTGAGAAAGTGCAACAATCGGAATAATTTAAATAAAAATACTTTTGGTGTGTCTCAAAACTTTCGTAGTGACCCTCGTATGCAAGTTTCTGTTCATTGCAGTACAGTATAAGACTGATTATGCTTTACTGAAAGCAAAAATTCAAACAATTTTGCCAAGGTGATCTAAACTAAAAACTAGCTTTGAGAATCGGTAACTGCAGTTATTTAAACAATGATTAAGGTTTAAAAAATGTTCATGTCTAACTAAGCAGGCCTAAATACTTTCATTCTTTAACAAAAGTGTATTTAAACAGAGAAATGGCATGTTATGTATCCTGATTTACATGTAAAAATATGACTCGTCATATTCCAAATTGTTTTTTCTTATGACGAAACTACTGATGGGTATTATAGATAAGCAGGTTATTATATTATTGTTACGCATGCCGTAATACACCTCTGAAACTGCCATGTATTGCCGAGAATTCTCTGTTCCAGTACTTGAAACCTTCCTTACATTTGTTTGCTCTTTCAACCACACATGAAAATCCTTATCTTACCATGAATTTTTAAGGAGACACAGATGAGATTCTATGTATAAACTCATCATAAAACGCGTTGAACGAATCCCTAAATTACCATCACATTGCACCATCATCTGTGTCCGCACACCTCGCTTGCTTTTGTATAATTTGGGAAAGACGAAAGATGGTGTGAGAAGATAAGAATCGGAGAACACACTCGTAGCATGAAGAAAGTCAAAAAGAGGAAATTACAAGACAGAAGTACAGTGACATTAAGAAACAGAGAACACATTTGCTGGGAGAAGAAAATCACAAGATAAGAAACGGAGAACACATTTGCAGCATGAAGAAAATCAAAAGAGGAGTCACAAGACAAGAAACAGAGAACACATTTGCAGGGTAAAGAAAGTCAAAAGAAGGATCAAAGGATAAGAAACAGAGAACACATTTGCTGGGTAAAGAAAATCAAAAGAGGGGTCACAAGATAAGAAACAGAGAACTCATTAGCAGCGAGAAGAAAGTCAAAAGAGGGGTCACAAGACAAGGAACAGAGAACACGTTTGAAATGTTACGATATAAGAAAAACAGAAAACACATGTGTAGTGTGGAAAAAGTTAATAGAGGGGGGGGGGGGGGTCATGAGATGAGAAGCAGTACAGTAACTATATTATGCAATTGGTCTTCAATGCCTTCCACAGTGCCATTGTGAGAATAACTTGATGCTCCACTCTCATCCATTGTGTATAATAGCCACCAAGCATATAAATAGGCCTACACAAGATGTAATGCTTTTCAGTCGGTCAACACAATTGTACCCAAATTTAATGGGCGTTTCCCTAAACCTGAAAAAAATTCACGAGAGATTAATAAATCTACTTGGATAACCCGTTTTGATCATCAAGCGATCATCGAATCCTTTACAATTTGGCCGTTAAATCAATGTCTACAAGTATGTGGGTGATGGTATTTACAATATATACACTGTTTAGTTAAGGCAATTATTATAAACTTCCAAAACTTGTCAAGATTTGTTAGTTGTATGTAATTTTTTGTTTAGGTATTGTTTGTTATTGGTTATTGACCTTCAAGTTCACTTGTTTAGTGTGATATCTGCGATAGTAAATAATCAGTTTGGTGTTTGTATTGGAATGAATTAAGAACTTAGCTGATAGTTTGAGAGATGTGGGATCCGTTCTCGTGCAGCTGCTACCACTTACATTGTCTACACTGAACTGGAAGGAATTTCCTTGTGCAGGCAGCTCCTTCGTTTCTCTTTCCCGTACTTGGCCTTTCCCCACATTCCTACCTGTTCATGCTCGTCTCGCAATGTAACATATTTTGTGCTCGCCAAGTCTAGACCTTCTTGACATGGTGTATGTTACTGTATTCTGGACATCTTCAACTATTAAAGACCAAACTTAATTCTCGCCACACGTAAACTAAATACTTTTTTTTCTTGTTTTGGAAAACACCCATTACAATTGGGTACAATCGCGTTGACCAACTGGAAAGCATTACATCTCTATTACTAAGGCAACACTGAAAAATGGCTTCCAACAATGTAATATAAATACACAGAGGGGAATTCAAAATATGAAACAATTGGCATCCCTGAAATTAATGCTAGAGGATGCAGGACAATTTATTCAAATAGTGGACTGTTCCTGAAAACCAGGAATGTGTGACATCCCTGCTCTTGCTTTAATGTGCCCAGTTAACATCCTTGTTAATTTATTAAAGATTAGGAATTTCTGAGCAATTTAATTAAAATAACATTCTTGTTAATTTATTAAAGATAATTTTAATTAATTGGACTTGCTCAGAAATTACTTATGAGTCCACCTTCACCTTAAAACAACTGTGTATTAAATGATGCTCATTGGTGACCAAAATATTTTATTTGAAACATACAATTTGTTTCAGATGTGAGTTTATCCCCAAGTTTCTGCTGCTGTTTCTTCTTTGTATTATAAACTATTTATAATTTTGAAATAATCTGTTAATGTAAAAAAGTGGCAAAATGCCTTTATTTTTTGTTATATTGACCTTACAGGGCTTGGTGGATGCTGGGCAGAGAGTAAAAGTCAATTTCAAATCAATATGCAGTGGCTTACTGTGAATTCTGTGTAGCCTATATAATTGTACTGCTACATAAGAATATGCTTTGTTATGGGAATAAAATTTTAATTTTTGATTTCTTGTTTATGTTATTTTCAAGACCATTTGAAGGAATGTATGATTTCTCTTAGTTTTCTAATCCCCAATCTGCAGGTGTGAGTGTCCCTGACTTCTCCCCTACCTCCCTCGGTCTGCCAATATCTCATCATGGTCTATTAGCAAGCCTCTTCCTTTATTATCTCGACCTTTGATGTAGATTGCAAACTTGTACTCAGTCCAGTTACATTATATGCAGAGAGACAACCAACACCATGTTAATTCTACACTAAAATGTTAATAATGATTACATTTTACTAGCATAATGTGGCAACACTGTGTGATGGTATTATTTGATGTGCAGCTATGCTTTATTCAGCTGGGCCAAAACAGTGCTACATGTGAGCAACTTTGATTCTTATATCAGTGCAGGCTGTTGTCCCAAAGTGGAACACGCTCCAGTAATCTGTGCACGAGACCTTCAGCACTATCAGGGTTACCGAGCTGGCATGTTCTCACAAGGAAGAGCAGGCCGCAATATACTACACAGTTGTATAAATGAATTATGAAAAATCAAAAAATTATTCTAATACTGAAAATCACAATTGGAAGCCAAGGTTTTTAAATTAGGGTATACTTTCCCATATGTCAGCCGTATACAGCATAAACACTAATACTATAATTGAATTCCGAAAGTTTTGCGAGGGTAGCTTTATAACAGAATAAATATCAACAGAGGCAAGCAATACTGGATTGGTAAGTACCAATGGTTGAAGACACTTAAGGTAATATATTTTGAAATTTGAACAAAACTTTGGAATATACATTACGATTCGACAAAACCTTTGTCATAAAATAAACGTTTTTAGATCAAACCAAATAATAACTGTAAAAGAATTCTCAAAGGTGAAATGTATTTGTACCATTGCCAATATTTTGTCTGGGTGCAATATATTTTTTCTTGGGCAAACATTACGAAAAGATTTGTAATAATTCTGATTTATTTTCTAAAAATAACAAACTAAAAGAATTCATCCAACTCCCATTTTCTAGTTCCAAAGTTCAATGAAGATCTTGTTAAGTTTTATATCCCTGTAATAATTAACTAGGACATATTTGTGATTATGACCCCCAACACATTGGAAATAAAATTTAAAAATTAGGAACCAAACAAAAACATTTGATCCAGCTCTCAGTTGAAAGTTCCTAAGTTTAACAAAAATGTTGTTAAGTTAAGACTCGGCAAGGAGTAAGAAATAAAATTACCATACTTACCAGTTGAAACATAATAGCTGGACTATACTTTTAAGAACCCATTAATTACAAATTTCTGAAGTCTTGGCATACTTCATGGAACAGCAGTTAATCATCATTTATTTTTATGACAAAGGGATTGTCAACGCGTAATTTTTATTCCAAACTTGTTAACTAATATATCCCTGCGTAGTGTGTATTCTTATTTATATCATGTTAGTTATTGAAATGAGTTGTATTGAAAGCAAATCTGACATATCACTACGAGGCTTTTAATTTTCAATAAAATGTTTTCCTAGTTTACATTATTATTGTTATTGCTAAACATTGCTTTTAACTGTTGATGTTTTAGAGATGCTGTAATATATCTCTGGATGGGCTCCATAATGTGCCAGTAAATCTACTGACACAAAGTTGCTTTAAATGTCATCAGACTGGTTAGTGTTAATAAAATGAATTGTATTGAAAGCAAATCTGAAATATCACAAAGAGGCAGTAGTGTAGCGTCAGGGTAGACAAAGTAGACACTGTCTATTCAAATTTACGAAACAAATGACAGGTTATATTATTATTTATTGTAATGTTGTTTTTCTTCCAAGTTCTTAAGCCTTAATAGTAATTTTCATGATTTAAAAGTTTCAACACTTGCATCCTGCGTACCAACAACTAGGCAGATAGACACTTGGGAGGATGTCTCCCCTGCCTTCTTATTCAAGCGTGCAAGATCGTGCGCGCGCCGCCATCCCCTCCATGCCCCTCCGCGCTGCCTGTCGTGAACATAATAGACATGTCTTTTCTGTCGCGATGTGGTGAACGTTTCGTGATCCTGTACTTACTGTGCTTTGTTTCTAGTTATATTAACCATGGGAAGTGATGAGCTATTAGTTGACATGAACAGTGTAACCTTGATTCTGTAAGATTTCTTCATAGTAGTCTAATTCACTATCATCATAAACACTTGAACAAAAGTTGAAACTAAAATCTAAAATAAATGGCACTCAGTTGGATTTGTCCCAAAAAGATGGCAAAGCTAGCCTACAAGAAAATTTCAAAGTAGCTGCCATTCGAAATATAGATGGTTATGTGGTTCTCGGCACACAAAGTACCGACAGCGGTGGCTACGCTCGCTAAAGGGCAGCGTTAGGTCTTGAGGCCAAGCTCTCTGATGACTCGGTAGATGCGTGGGTTCGATCACCACCGTTGGCCGTCCTTGAAATGGTTTTCCGTGGTTTCCCCATTTTCCTTCTGACAGGCCACTTCCTTCCACATCCTTGCCCAGTTTCATCCATCTTCATCCATTCCATATCTCGTCCCGGCACGCAGGTCGCCCACGGGCGTCGACTAGAAAGACCTGCACTCGGTCTCTCAGGAGGCCACACGACAAATGAAAGCACAAAAAGTCACTTCATTGTTATACTGTTTGATGTTTGGGGGGCGAAGGACCATGGACCCGTACGGTATCACAACAATAAAAAAAATTGAAGCAAAACTCTATAAAACATTCAGGGACCAAGAAACACATTAATAATGCAGAGATGTTTCACATGCTAGCAAGAAATAGAATTGAGCATTGTTTAGTGGAAACAACGTGGTTAGCAGCTGTGAAACATAATGAAAATGTAACTCGAAATAGACTAATAGTGGGTTGCCTAATAGATGGTGCGCCATCTCGGGCGGCAAGAACTTGCCTTTAGAGGGCACAGAGAAGACCACAAATCTCGTAATAAGGGCAATTATTTAGAAACCCTCGATTTGCTGGCAATAGAAGAATCATTTATGAAAGAAGGCAGCTCTGTTTTTTGAAGGAACGTCTCGAGACATCCAAAATGATTTAATCCAATCTGTCACTAATGCAGTAAGGGAAAGGATTGCAGAAGAGCTTTCGTCATCTGAATTTGTGGCCAATCAGACAGATGAGACTAATGACGTGTACTTCAAAGCTCAATTAAGTGTAATTGTGCGATATGTCTGTAACTCGAGAGTTGAGGAAATACACTGTTCAAAACAATTAGGGGATCAGTTGAGGTATCTAGGTTCTGACGTATTGTCATCGGCAGAATGACCTAAAATGGTTCGACGTCTTTCTGTCGGTTCTACGGAGTGGAGGCATCAACATTACGGCAACCGAGATAGTGGTAATAACAGAAAGTTGCTGCAGAGGGGGTTGGTGTGGACGTGTGTTTACTCTACCAAACGAATGACACAATCAGTTGGGTTCAGATGGTGTAGTGAGCAGGTAGTGCAATGCAACAGCAACGTGACTTACCCGAAGGAATGGCATAGAGAGCCATAGGGAGGTTGGAAGCGGTACAGACACAGAGGAAGGGGGCTGCAGCTATTGGAGTGTCCCAAAGTGTAATTTCCAGGACCTGGACGTGATTTGAGACAACAGGAACAGTTAAAAGAAGGCCAGGCCAGGTCGTCCACGGGTAACATCAGCAAGAGATGACCGTTATCTCCGGTTAACAGCCCGTCGAGACAGGAGGCTGAATGCAACTCTGCTGCGACGCACCCTCCAGGCGGCAACAGGACGCGAAATATCAACACAAACAGTCCTAAATCCTTCGGGAAAGTGGCCTCTACGCACGGAGGCCTATGGTGTGTGTCCCATTAAACCACGCCACCTATTATCCCGCAGAAACTGGGCGGAGGAACATCAGGATTGGCGTCGTAACGAATGGCGCAGAGTTCTGTTCACAGATGAGTCAGATATTGTGTTCAGGCGGACAATCGTCGTTCTCTCATCTGGAGAGAACGTGGAACTCGGAACAATCCCGCTTATGTGCAGCAAACAGCACCATATCATGGTGGTGGACGAAAGGTGTGGGCTGGAGTCAGTATTGGCGGACGTACGGACCTCTATGTCGTTCAGAATGGCGCTTTGACTGCTCAGAGGTATCTAGACGAGATCCTTCGACCGTTTGTTGTGCCCTATGCTGGTGCAATAGGCGATGGGTTCATTCTGGTGGACGATAACGCACGACTCCACAGAGCCTCACTGTTGGACAACATGCTTGTCGACGAGGGCTTTGAACGAATGGAGTGGCCATCTTGTTCACCGGATTTAAACCCAATTTAGCATGTCTGGAATGCACTTAGCAGACGCATTGCAGCCAGACCAGCACCTCCCAGAACGGTTGCCGAGCTGGATATTGCACTCATGGATGAATGGCCAAATATCCCTAAAGAGGTGATTGATAACCTCATACTGTCCATGCCACGCAGGTGTGTAACTGTCCTGGCCATCCGAGGTGATCACACACCATATTAGAGGGCAACGAGAATGACTTTTTCACTATTATGGTAGCCCCATGGTGCCTCGCTCTAAGTAATCGCCATGTAAACCTCCAGTAAAGAGTTGAGACAGCAAAATATTGTACTGTAGCACACACAAATTACAATTGTAACCGAAATCTGAATAAAAGACGTTACCATATGTATCTTGTATATGATCTCACCTGATCCCCTAATTGTTTTGACCAGTGTATTTGTAGTTCCTTCGATGTATCATTAGATAAAAGTGCACAGGGTTCGGAAATACACACGTAATTTTCGATGTGGAAGAGTATAAAATAGATAAGAAAATAGACCGCCCCTTGAAACCTCAATAACTAACTAACTGGACATATGCTGGAGCTACTGTCATGTCGGGTAGCAACAATGGTCTTCGAGCAATTATCAGACAGCATTGTCCCATGGCATTATTTGTACATTGTTACGCTCATCAATTAAACTTAGTTCTTTTACATGGGGCCAAGGAAATATGTAGTATTATGTTTTGATTAAAGCACATTATAGCTATTATGTTTTGAATAAAGGATATTATAGCACTTTAATATGCACACACATCTGAATCTACATCTTAACACAATGAACAAATTGCAACTAACAATGTCACAGAGTAAAAGCATATATCCACTCCGACCAAGTTCCATAGAGGACATAAACTAGATACATAATAGTCTCCCCCACTTATATAAAAACAAATAAAAGGAACTATTCATATTCATTTGGGCACATAGTCTTGCAGATACTGAGGAGGTCGCCTGTCTCTGGCAGATCTTCTTAAATAATTATCAGCAGGTGGTGGAAGGCTGTTTCAATCAGGGCGTTCATCTGGTTGCAGGATGGCCTGCCTTGTATCATCTGAAGTGTGGGTTGCAGTAGGAATATCCTCATTTTCTAGTCTTGACTGGGTTGGTGTTGGTATGTCTGGAACACCACGCACTGGAGGATTTGTTGGAGCAAAAGTGACATGCTTATCTTTCTTTGGCACGAGAGTCGATAATAACTGGTCAACATACCGCTTTAAAATTCGCCCCGAATCCAATTTCAAATCATAGTGACGCTGGCCGAGTTTAGTTTGTATAACACCAAACTGCCAAATATCACGGTTTTTCTGGTGAATCCGGACTTGCCACTCTCTCTCCCACTTTGAAAGAGCGAACAGGGGGTGAGAAACTGGATGTAGTCAAGCTCTTTTGGTTTGGAAGTAGAGCATCCAACCGGATACGTAGCCGACGTTTCAAATATAGTTCAGCTGGAGACTGTCCACATGCCAATGGCGTTGCTCTGTATTGAAACAAGATGTTCTGTAACTTAGTCGATAATGGTGCCGGGTCATTTACAGCAGCACGAAGTCTCCTCTTCAAAGTTTGGATGTTTCTCTCGGCTAGCCCATTGGTTGCTGGGTGCCCTGGTGCAATATATTTCTGAAAAATCCCTCTCTCCTTGCAATAGGATCTGAATACATCACTCGTGAAGATAGTGGCATTATCTGACACAAGGACATTCGGATACCCATTATCGGTAAAGATATTGTCAAGCAGACAGTAGTTGCAGTGGATGGAGCGTCTTTCACCATTCGTACTTCGACCCACTTGGATTTCGCGTCAACACACATCAAGAAATGGTGGTTATCAAATGGCCCCGCATAGTCAATGTGTATGCGTTCCCAATTTTCTTCTGGTTCATCCCAGGGGTGTATTGGAGCTTTTGGTGGATTTGAACGAGTCTGCGCGCACTCTTCACAAGATTTGATAAGCTTCTCAATGTCTTTGTCTAATTGCGGCCAGTAGACATATCGTCTTGCTAACTGTTTTGTTTTCACAATGCCGAGGTGTGTTATATGTAACTCTTCCAAAATTTTTCTTTGTAGTTTCTTTGGGATAACAATTCGGTCTTGACGGAATAGAATACCATTTTCAACTGTATATGGTTCATCCAAGGATTGAGTTTGAAGACGTTGCAGGGTGGCACTAAGTTCTGGATCTAACATAGTCTCATCACGGATAGTTTCGTACGTAATGGCTTCACTTGACACTTGAAAAATCGTTTCAGCACAGAGTTGTGAAACTTCTGCATTTATTGATGTTTCAATGTTTGGCGAGGTAGATGCAACAGGGGCTCGGGATAGGCAATCAACATTTTCGTTATCTTTCCCTTTTTTCACTCTTACCGTGTAGTCAAACCCGGAGAGAAACGATGCATATCTTAGGAGCCTTGCGGATGTCATTTGTGGCAGGCCCTTGTTCTGATGAAAAATACGAGACAGAGGTTCATTGTCTGTCACAAGAATGACATTTATTGCAAAAGTATAGTTGTAGAAGTGTGTTGTGGCGAAAATTATTGCCAGCGCTTCCCGGTCAAGCTGACTGTAATTACATTCTGCTGGTGTTAGGGCACGAGATGCATAGGCGATGGGTCTTTCTTGGCCATTCATCTCATGACTTAATACTGCTCCAACACCAGTAGGACTGGCATCGGTTGACAAGATGATAGGCAGTGATGGGTTGAATGGGGTAAGGACACGTTCACTACATAACTCGGACTTGAGATTCAAGAAAGCTGCTTCACAGGCTGCAGACCAGAAAAACCGTTCACCTTTCCGCAATAACTGCCGTAATGGGTGGGACTTCGTTGAAAAATTAGGAATGAACTTTGCATAATAAGTCACCATACCAAGGAAGCGTCTCACTTCTTCATTGTTTTTAGGGCGTGGCATTTGTGACACAGCTTGAACTTTCTCTGGTGACTTGCGGATCTCATTATATGATACAATATGCCCTAGGTAGTCTATGTTTTCCTTGAAAAATGAGCATTTGCTTTTGTTCAAAATGCAGATTATTTTTTGAAAGCCGTTCTAGACAGGCTATTAAGTTCTTGGTGCACTCCTCCTTCGTAGAACCATGTATTATGATGTCGTCAAAATAAGCTTCAGCTTTTGGAAGACCATGAAGGATCTGTGATAATATCCTATTAAATTCTGAGGGGTCAGTTTTGATGCCAAAACTCAGTCGGTGCATCCTGAAGGTTCCTTTGTGAGTGGATATAGTTTGAATCATACTAGGCCTACCTTCTTCATCAACCTTCAGATGTAGATATGCCTTGTATAAGTCTAACTTGCAGAAAATGTTTGAGTTTCTAAGACTATGTAGAACATCATTAACTGGTCTTATGGGATGGTTTGCAGAAATCAACCTTGAATTTACTCCACATTTGTAGTCACCACATAACCTAACTCCCCCATCTGGTTTTGGGATAACAACAAGAGGCGATCCCCAATCCCTTAAAGCTGTGGGAGAAATAACTCCTTCTGATTCCAATGAAGCGAGTTCCTTTTCAACGCGTTCCCGAAGAGCAAAAGGGACATCACGTTCACGATTGAAGACAGGTTTCACCCCCTCTCTGAGTTGCAGTTTTACTTCAATATTGGGAACGCATCCAATTTTTTCTTCAAAGATTGTACTATACTGGTGTAAAATATCCTGAATTGACTGCACTGAGTTGACAGATTCAGTGTGAAGTGATTGATTTGTGTCCTTGTCAATTTCCTTCAGATCAAGGCCGAGGCCCCTGATCCAAACACGACCAAGCAATGCGGCATGACCTTGCGGAACTACAAAAAGATCTGCAACAATTTCTGTTCCTTTGTATGATACTGTGACAACAATTTTTCCTCTGGGTTTGATAACATGATCAGAATATGATCGAAAACAGACATTTGTTGGCTGCAATGGCAAACCAAGACCCAAGGTTGAACATTCGTTCTCTGGGATGAGTGAATATTTTGCTCCCGTGTCGACTTCAAATCTTTGTGATTTATTGTTGAGTTAACAGTGATAAAATATTTATCTGATTCTTGTCCTACTTCAAAGAGATCTTCGATGCATTCCAGTTGTCCTATCCCGAAATTGGTTTCAGGGTGGTCATGCAAGTTGTCATCTATGTTCTCAGTTGCAATGTTGTGTGTATTTGACTGTTAAAGAAGTGCAGTGATACAAACTTTTGCAACATGTCCCACTTTCCTACATGACCTACATTTAAGAGAGTTTCTGTTTGTGCGACAATCTCTTGACCTGTGGTTTGAATTTCCACAATTCAGGCATAATCCATCAATACCTAGTGCTCTATAATTGACAGAACTACGGCGGCCTCTGGACTGGGAACGTGAGTGAGAGCCTGGGTTAGGCTGTTGAACAAAACGTGACTGAGTATCACTGCTATATTGATTCATATTTCGGTCATTATATGAACTTGTGGCTTTTGTTACTTTGTTTGTGTCCTCTATAGTGTCTGACGGTGCAGTGAGCTGTTTTGACAGCTGATTACTCTCATACCGCGATGCTTCCAAGGCTATAGCCTTCTTCAGGAGATCATCAAATTTCGTGTCATTAGACTGGAGAAGTTTCTCTCTGATCCAATTATCTCGCAAGCCACGTATAAATTGTGCACGAAGAAAAACATCCGCAATTGAAATTCTGGCGTCACATGTACACTGAATATAAAAGTCACCGTCTAGTAAGTGGCTTCTAAGAGTGGCAACAAATCCTGCAATATTTTGACTTTCTTTTTGATTGACGTTCAAAAAATAGTGTTGGGAAACTACGGTTGAGACTTGAGGTGACAGTATTTGCTTGAAATGCTTTACTAGGTCATTATAACCGAGAGACTTGATTGGTTTATCATGGCCTAAAAATGCAGAGAGATTGTTATAATGAATTGCCCCTATTGATGTACACAAGAGTTGAGCTTTCTTTGTTGGATCGGTGGCATTGTTGAAGTTTGCGTAATTTTCAAATCGTTCTAAATACGACACAAATTTTTCCTTTTCAGAATCAAAATTTTCAAAAGTTGTGGTGTTAGTGGTTGTGACGGGCTGGTGAGCTTGATAGGCCTACCTTTCAAGTAACTTCTCTTGAGAATTAGTAAAAATGTTCAGTAATTGTTGAAACTGATTTGCGTCCATCTTGACGGTACTTCGAAATAATTTTAAAAATCACAGTTCAAATATAATAAAATGTTTCAAGATAACAGATTTAAAACACACTGGGTAGTGATCGGTGACCGAATATTGTCCTGGGCTTGAGAAAAAAAACCAACATTGCATAACCTCAAAGTTCGAACTGCGATACATATTATTTTGAATATGTGGCAGGCAGGCACACGTAGCTGAATATACGATGAGTTGCTTAGGATCGTTTACAAGTACTCTGTGTACATTTCACGCCGATTTGCCTGATTCTTGATTTTACTCACGTGGCCGTTGAAACAGACGACGTAAATACCGTACTTCATTGATGTAGGCTATATCTGAACCGGAGAATCAAGTCCCAATTCCTCGTCGCCAACTATTGTGTTTTGAATAAAGCACATTATAGCTATTATGTTTTGAATAAAGGATATTATAGCACTTTAATATGCACACACATCTGAATCTACATCTTAACACAATGAACAAATTACAACTAACATTGTCACAGAGTAAAAGCATATATCCACTCCGACCAAGTTCCATAGAGGACATAAACTAGATACATAATATGTAGTATGTAAGGTTTAAGTTAGAACTTTAAACATTTTCTTTAAAATGTGTTACTGCAGTTTTTCTTTTTATTTGTGTCTACCCAATTATTTTCCTTACGCTTCGCTACTGCAAAGAGGTTTTTGATTTTCAAGAAAATGGTTTCCTAGTTTACATTATTCATCTTGTTTTGTTTATGTTAGAGCACTTGTGGTTATGTGGCTTCTTAATACAGTACGGTAGTTCTAACATCAAAGTATCTGTGACTATCAGAATTAATATTCGCCTAGTCTCTGAAGCAAATGCAATGGTATGTAAATTAAGTAATACCGTATGTAAAGCCAACTGGGAAAACTGTAACATGTGATTAGTATATCACCCTGGCATGGAACTATGAGAACATACTTTTGGAACTAAGCATGAACTGAAATACAGTATAATGTGGAATGGCCTGATGAGTCCAAGACAAGGGTTTGTTAACTATTTTTAAATGAAAACTATCCAAACTTTCTACTTTCATTTAAAATGGCTAGAGAAATATTCCGCTTAGCAAAGGGTAGGAAATGCAACTACCATACTAAACAGCGCATAAATAATAGCTGGACTGTGTTTTGAGAGCACATTAATTAAGCAATTACAAATTTCTGAAAGCTTGGCATACTTCAGCAGGAATTAGTGGACGGGCCAGTGTGTTGCCTATGGTCTCGTCGTTTGTTTGTGGAGAAAACTAAAATTTATAGTCTAAAGGAAGTAAATTGATACGGAGGCACTGCAAGAAAATATTACAGCAAAAATAAGGAACATTGAGGAAGAAGAATTCATGCATGTGAATGAATTTTTTATAAAAGATGTGAGGAATGTGCGACTGCAGATAATCATCACCTATAGCTAAGTTAGTATGAGCGGGAGGCTATAGATGGAAAGTCTCTGCAAGCGACACTGTTGAGAGCAGTGCATGTATTATTCTGGCCAAAGGCCGAGTTGAAGTTCACTCATGTAGTCCACTGGCCTGGTGCAAGTCTTTGAAATTCATACCTGCACCTTAATAATACCGTTCTGGTGCCTCCAGCCAGAGTTAAACTTCCTGTCAGAGCCAGGAATCTAAACATGGGCCTCTGGGGTTAAAGCCAGTATGGGTGCACGAGACCAAGCTAATCACACTGTACAAATCCATGTCGAAGTTGAAGTCATTAGGTTAATCAGTTTCAGCCATGAGGGCTATGACAGGCAATCGAGTGAATCACACGGTCCTTGTTGAAAACTACAGCCTCCCTCCTAAAAAAGGTTTGATGTTACTTTTCCAATAATCAGGGTTTTCTTATTTGAAAACCATATTTTCACAATTTTTATATAATTAATTGAAGAATTCAGTTGCAATTACAATTTATAATAACAGTCCAATTGTCACAGAAATTTAAAAACATTGCAAACAATAATTGTTAATTCAAAGAGTGCCCAACACTGATACTTGATTTTCAAATATTCAATTAATTGTTTTAAGAAAACGATAAAATAACCTATTATATTCAATTCTGGTTTATTTTTCCACAACAAGCAAGGTACAATTTGGCTCAATTAAGCAAAGTATGTTAATACAGTATATGACCTAGCCTAAACGGTTTACTGTAACTGTTTTGCAGCGAGTTAGTAGAACAGACTGGCCATATGAAACCAAGGAATATTTTTTGTGCTCTGTATTTTGGTTCCTGTATCAGCTGTCTTCTTAACTCGATTCCTCTTAAACTCTTAGAATCTCTAAATCTAGCTTAAGTTGCATGTATGCATCAGCACAATCAATGACACAATAAACTGAACACTCATTTTTAAATACCACTACCAGCGTCCTTACTAAACACATTTCGAAATTTGAGTTTAATTCGTCCATTTCCTTATCTGACACATTGCTCCTCACCTTTCCCATGACGAATAGAATGCATAGTGTTATCGCTGACAGAGTTCAAGCACGCCCCGTTTTTGACCAGCACTTGCGGCGCAGAACACCAACGCCACACAATCAGCTGTTCAAAATTGGGATACCCCGTGGCCTACGTAAACCTCTTTACAAAGGCTGCAGTTACACTGATCACAACAAATTGTTTGTTTGGACATGAATAATGCTGCCAAAGAGTAACTATTAATATTCTCAGTCCCCAATATAAATATCTTTAAAAAAAAAAACTCCGTTAGTCTTCATGGGTCTGACAGCTCCATGGTTCGTTTTAGTTTTAATATCAAGCCAACAGTTCAAGTTATGATCTTATCGTCTTGGGACATCTTGCACCATACCTTAGTAAGCATTTTCCTGGCGTTGTGAAATGACGAGCCTAAAAATAACTCCACGAGTGTAACTTTTGTCAGCTGCTGTGTCATGTGGGATTGATAGCTCCAGTGAACCCAGTGATGTAACATTCTGTCAGTGAGTCACAGGTGTGCTGTTATAGCGATTATTTGGTTTGGTACTTTGCCATAGTGATTATCAGTAAAGAGATTACGCCTTACGAAAATCTAAGGATGTAGATGAAGTGAGTCGCCTTCTGCTGAGTTGATGATAATTTCAAAGAAATTGTTGACTCAGATACTGAAGACAAAGTTGACACAAGATCCGAAGACTCGGATACTGACCACGATATTGATCAGAAGGACGGTAACGGAAGTGAAGAATTGGATGGCCGTTTATTTTATTATTAAGTAGGCCATTATTATTATATGTCTGCCTAATTTTCTTGGCTATCACCGCGGACGCCCGGTTCGATTCCCAGCTCTGCCAAGAAATTTAATTCTGGTCTGAGGGCTTAAACGATGTTCACTCAGCCTCGTGAGGCAAAACAGATTAGGCGCGTTCGATTCCTACCTCAGCCATCCCGGAAGTGGTTTTTCACTCTTACTCCGTGATGGTACCTAACTGAAGGCCACGGCCGCTTCCTACCCAAATCCTACCTCAATTACAAACAATACACACACTACTACTGACATCACAATGACACAGTTTATCAGGCAAATTCTACAAACACCCAAGTACACGGAGTTACATGACTACGATGTCGCAAAGTCCCTAAAGAATCAACAACAACTGTTATTATTTTAGGACATAGTATTATGTTGGATTATATATATTCGTTCCTAGGCAAGGATGGCACGAAGTAGAGCAAGGGGCCATGGAAGGTTACTCAGGCACGGCCCCACAATATTCCGACAAAACAACCTGGTGTTGTAAGGACTAGTAAGAATACTAGAACTGAATTTGAATGTTGGAATCTTTCTGCTAGTGATGAAATACTGGATTTAATTGTTGAAAATGCCAACTACCATATAGGCAGTGAATATTAAGTTTAAATAATGAACGGCTATCGATAAGCAGTAGCATGGTGCCACCTGACCCAGCGCGACAAACGGCGTTCCGCAAATCCGCGTGCCTAATTGAATAAGATAAAATGAAACATTACGATAGAAATATTGTGCGTTACAGTACCTAATTATAAGAGAATAGGACCACCTCGTGGTGTTGTGGCTAGCTTTCTTTGCTGTCGCCTCTGAGTTCCGGGTTTGATCCCTGACTCTTGGTGTATACTTTGAATACACGGTACGTGTGAATATAATTTTTAATGCTCTTTGCATGTTCATTCCTTCCTCTTTGTCAAACACCAACAGTGATCTTCTATTTTCTCTGTGGTGATCACTTCGCTTATATCTTTTATGAGTCTGTTCTAGATATATATCTTCTATGACCCACCTAGCGTCATCTCGCAGCGAATCTCTGAAGCTCCTCAATTCTTCCTGGTGCAAGAGGATTTACTTATCCATCTGGCCACCAGATCTTGTTACCATCGCCAGCTATTTTCTCCGTGAGCAAGAGAACTACGTCTACTTTTTTACTCACCATGCTGTGCTAGTATCATCTGTTATCAACTCTTTGAAGACCGGCTCAGCAAGAGAAGATCAATTTTTTGTTGTAATGTTGGCTATGTTTATATGTTCTCCTTTTGTCTCCTACCCCCACTCTTTCCCTTCCTTGGACCCTCCGTGCTCTGCTGAGTGGGTCTCACTTGTGCGCCGGCCGTCGACTCAGTTAAGGCTCAACTCGAGCCAGTCTCCTCAAACCAAGAGGCAAACTCTACTTTCTACGCCATGTTGGCATATTAAATATTGTCAAGGGGAACTTCGCCTTCAACATGCAACCAAGATAAGTACAGACTTAAGGTTTTAACCTCATCTTCATCAATTTTATCTACATGCTTTTATTGATTATTTTATAGACAGCGTGAGATTACTTGTGGGGCGGTAATCATTCTTCGCGGGATTTTCCATGTTGGGCTTTTGTCTAATCAAGCCAATCTTGGTGAAAAGCAGCATTTCTTATGCTTGCTAAATGAGAAATCTTCTCACCACGTGGGATATTATCTAATACCCGCTGTCTATAAATTACAAAGCAAGTTCCTCCGCTGGATTATCTTTGGCCCCATTTTTCTATTAAGATCGTTCTGGAACCTTCCAGATCCTGTACTCTATCTGCGAGTCTTGCCGTCAGGTATTTTTCACTCACTTGTGAAAATACTGTTTAAAATGAGGAATCTTCCTTATAAATTACTGCAATAGCAAACTTTCGTCCACCGTTGGAATGTTCTATGGCGCATTTAATTGTAATTCCCAACTTTCTCAAGAAATAGACTCTCGCCTACCTAGTGCAACCAGTTATTTTCATCATTGCAATAACTTTCTTTACATAAACTTTCGTGTCTCTACAGCGAACTTTTCATCTATTTAAAAGACTATAGTGATAACTAGTGCTTGTCCCACTTTTCTACCGCGTCGCGATCGTCCGTTTACATTAAATCAGGCCATGAACATTGATCCTAAATCCCAATGATCTTTCCTCAACCTTTTACTAACAAACCATATTAATAAAATTGTAACTTCTCCATAAGGTGTCACTCTTCGAAGTGCCCTTCCATTTTGCTTGTTTATCATTACTTAATTTCTGTGTAATTACGTGTTTTATACACGGTTCAAGCTCACATTGTTTCTCTTTTATAACGAGAGAATACAATTCTTTTAACTCATTAGTGAGTTGTTTCTAGGTCTCACGAAAGGGTAACCTGCCCCATTTATCTGGTGATTCCTATCTAAATACAGGAAGTCTAGAACCTTCCTTGTTGATTTTTTTCTTCAGGTTTCACAGTAAGTGACCTGCCCTCTTTTGTATAATTGTCATAGAAGTAATTCCGCATAAACATAAGGAGTAATAGGAACTTCTTCTTCATTTACTCGCTTCCTTTTTTGGTTATTTTCGAAGTTGTAACTTTTTCTAAAATAACTACTTGTAAATTCCTTAAAGTATACTCCTTGTACTCAAATTGATGTTTAAACTTTAAGCATTTCATTTGTCTTTTTTAAATCTTACAAAGATTTTAGTACATATATAAGGTTTAAAACCTCATAAATTGTTAATTTCCTGGCGCAAATGTTTAATGCTATCTGAGGTCTGTGACCCCAAATTTGTTAACCAGATTGAATATATGTTTGTTAAAGTTATAAACTTCTTTTGCCTTGTTAAATAAATTAAATATTTGTTCTTGGATTCATAATTTCGAAAACACAACGTTTAAGCAAGATCCTGTCTTCCCTGACTCTTCCCAAGTTCATGCCATCGTTAATACAGAACAAATCTGCTATTATTTGTATTGCCAGACTATCACCCTTCCCTATAGAAGTCTTATGCGTGCTTGGGAGGAAATACACTAAAGCCTTTCTCTGGCAAACCGCCCAAGTCTTAGCTGTGTTTCCCGTCAGCTTGGACCAAGCCCTTGCCCACTTTGGGTGTCCGAGAGCGGATTTGCGGTGGCAACCGCCTCTGAGTGTATTTAAAGCTAAATTTATAACTTTTGTGGAACTCTCATCCTATTTCCCTATCCTTTTTCTCCAGTCCGAAACCCACTTCCTTTTCTTAATCATCTTCCCTTGGTGGGTGGGTTATTCCTCAGCCAATAATCTACCCAAAAATTTGGTGCCGAAACCCGGGAGAGTCCATTTGCTATTTCTATGCTTTGTCAAGTGTCATTTGACAATACTTTGCAAATTATTAATATCTTCTTTGAATCTTTCAGCTATAACTACGTCGTGCAAAGCCTGTGAAGTGGAAAGAGGCCGCTCCTGTCTCTTTGGTGTGTCCCGTTCTTTCTACTTATTGCTGCTGCCAGCTTGACAGCATTTCCAAGGTTCTACAGTTTTGTGAGTTGTATTTCAATTTATTTTCTTTGTTATGGCTCCTACTGAAAAAGATGAAACTCTCATTGCCAGACGTTCTTCCTATAAAGGGCAACTCACTAGATTCAGAAATTTTATCAACAATTTAAATCCCGCCGAGTGTGATTTAGACATCCTAACACAACGCCTTAAGTTGTACGAACGGTCCTATGATTATTACGATCAAATTCAAACCGAGATTGAATCCGCTTGCCCAGAACTTCAATCGGATCGGGACGGGGTCGAACCCTTGTACCTTGAAGGGATTGCCAAGGCCCATCAACTGATCCGCAGTATCTCAGAACCGGACACTAGGGTCATCAATCCGGCCCAGTTCGCACCCGCTTCAGTTCACAAGAACAAACCGAAACCGTTACTTCCTAAGATAAGCCTACCGCACTTCTCAGGCCAGGAAGGTGAATGGTATTCTTTTTATGAACTTTACTGCTCACTCGTTCATGACAATAAGGAAATTCCCGACATTCATAAATTCTACCTTTTACGTACGTCTTTGGAAAGCGAGGCCTTAGCCTTGGTCCAATCACTGCCTTTAAGCGAAGATAACTACCACATCGCCTTTAATCTCCTTAAAGAGAGATATGGCAATTTACGTTTGAGTGTAGCTCGCCACATCCGCTGTCTCTTCAACCTGCCAGCCGTCAAACCTAATGACGTCACCTCTTTAAGAGACTTGTTAGACTCTATGCAGTTAAATGTCAGAGCATTATATCAACTTGGGCAGCCCGTCCAAACATGGGACACCATACTTATTCATCTAGCTACATCCAGATTCGATTTTTCGACTTTAAAGGCATGGGAAATCGACCTCGCCCGCAAGGAGGAATTTTCGTTCGAACACTTAATCTCGTTTCTTAACAGCCGATGCCAAGTCCTTACAGCACTCGCATTTCAGTGTGAAAATGTCGAAACGAAGCACCAGTGTCACAGTTTTGAGAAAGAACTTGCTTCTTCAAAGGGTCATCAGCTCCCATCTGTCGAGAACAAGCAAACTCGTTCTGCTTCTTTCAACCATTCAAGAGAACATATCAGGCCGCTCAACAAATCTTTAAAATGCACGCTCTGTAAAAAGCTTCACACATTGTATTTGTGCAAATCCTTTAAGGAATTGTCTGTTGAAGATCGAAGGAAGTTTGTCTTCAATAGCAAACATTGCTTCAACTGCTTGTCACCTAAGCATTCTTCTTCAAACTGCACGTCTTCCAATCTCTGTTTCCATTGTAAAGAACCGCACCATTCTTTATTGCACGTTCATGAAAAATCGAGGTCATCAGTACCTGCCTCTTCAAACTCCATGCAGAGCAGCTCCGAACAAACTAATGCTTCTTCCTGCATTTCTAACGCCGAAACTTCTCACAGTGCGCAAGCCCTCTTGTCCACTGTACAATTCAAAATCCAAGATAATTTTGGAAATTGGGTTCGAACCCGTGGTCTTCTCGATTCTGCTTCAACGCACAACTTTGTTTCGCAATCATTAATTAAAAAACAAGGTCTTTCGTCATCGCATACTCCCATCAATGTATCTGGCATTGACAATTTGAAAACTCAAGTCTTGCAGTCTTCAAAATTGAAAATCAGAGACGTTTGCCAAAGAAACACCAATCTTAACTTAAACTGTCTCATTCTCACCAGTATTGGCAAGGACACTCCTAGCAGCTGTATTAATACCTCCGGTTTAAAGATTCCTTCGCACTTAAGGTTAGCTGATCCTCAGTTTAATGCTCAAGGTCCCATTGATGTACTTTTAAGTGCCAATGTTTTTTGGAAGTGCCTCCGTAAACAGGTTCGCAAGTTATCTTCAACCGTGGTCGCTAGAGACACCGATTTTGGTTGGGTTATTACTGGTGAAATCCAACCTCCCAGTGTTCAAACCAAAGCGCAATGTCATTTTGTTACAGCTGACATAAATCTCATTTCTGAAAAAGAGGACGCTCATGTTTCCGATCTCGATACTTTTGAAAAACACTTGCCGAAACGATGTCTTATCGTAAACAACTACGCCACCTTTGTAAGTTGTTTAAATGATTTTGCCTTCTTCCTGCACAAAATGGCAATTCAAGTTCGCCTTGCTTTGTGTTACTTCGTCTACCTTCTCATGTCATTTTTTATAGCAGGTAATTGCTTAAACTCTTTATCGAAAACTATCTTCCCCTTGTGTAAAACCATGGCTATCAGTCACTATCACTTCGCTGTAAGCTATGTTTCACTTCTTTCGCTATTTAGAAGGATGGCCACGGCCGGCTCCTCCCCCCTTCCTCACAATTGGAAGTCGCTCATGAAACCGCTTGAAAATCTGAATTCTCTAGCATCTAGAATAACTATTCTTACGCAAAAACTCCTTCTCAATGTCCCAGCTTTTCTTCTCTGTTCGGAAGAATTAAGCTTTTTTCTGTTGAAAATTGTCGGTTTCCGTGATCCTCAAAATTATGCGAAATTGATTTCTTACTTTATTTCTTATGTCTTTAAATTGTTTTCTCACGTCCAAGCTACGGATGACTACATGTCGTGTTACTCGTTCCGCTTTAAGTCAAAGCTGATTCAACTAGTGTTGTTTGTTTACTTTGAACTGCTTGTTTGTCAAACTTGTTTGTATACAAGTTTGGGGAAGGCCAAGTTATCGTTTATTTCCTGTATGCTTGCCAAAGATCAAAGCAAGATTCCCTTATCTCAACTCTGGCTGATTGCCAACCATTGTCTGGCGAGTCGCTTCCGTAAGTTCAGAAGCCGTTCAACTCATCACCAAAATAAACTTGTTCCGGTCAAGGACTCTTTCAGATATTTATATTCCTTATCTCGTTGTACTATGTGGGTCAAGGGCGCGCTTGCTTATGTCTCCCACTTACTCACGCTCTTATTCTACAATTGCTTCGATTCTTGTTTTATAACATCGTTGCATATCCTTTACGCGCTTATGTATTGCACTTTGCTTACATATTTTGCGATCTTATTGTTCATTGATGAACAAACTTGTTTTTTCTCGTCGTTACATTCGATGTGTTTTTGCATTTATACTTGTTATGTCACGTTTCTCGCTGACTTAAGTATTTTTCTGAGTAACCCCTTTGATACTTATTATGACTTAAGGTCATTGTTTATGGCTACTAGGTTGTTACCTATGGCGTTCTTGCTTTCTACTCGCATAGTTCCTTTGTTTATTTGGTATATTCTTATCCTTAATAGATGTACTTGTTTCTATACACTTTGTTTAAACTTGTCAATTCTCTTTTCGCATCATATCGCAATCTTTACTAGTGCCTTATTTCCCGCAGTTTCTAGCTATTTTGTGATCGAAGGTGTCGTTAATTCTTGTCCTTTAACTCCGCTTTCCAATGACCCTGATGACCTGCTTCCACTTACACCTGGTCACTTCCTTACACGCACTTCTCTTTCTGCCCCTCCTCCTCTTCCCAATTCTTACAGGGATTCTAATCTACCTATGGTTTGGCGTTAACTTGAATCCCTCCATAATTCTTTTTGGAAGAGGTGGAACTTGGAATATTTAACTTCCTTGCAACGGAGACAGAAGTGGTTTCTTTCTAGTCCCGACATTAAAGTGGGGTACTTGGTCTTGGTTAGGGATGTTTCACCCCCCCCCCCCTAGTTTGGACCTCTGGTAGAGTGACCGAGTGTTATCCTGGAAGAGATGGGAGAGTCAGGGTGGCCAAAATCTTGACCGCTAATGGTTCGATCACAAGACCACTTTCTCTAATCTCTCCATTACCGTTAAATGTTTAACTGCTTATTTGTTCTCTGTTGGTGTTTTCCCCTCCCAGTATGGTGTATTCTTTGAATACACGGTACGTGAGAATCTAATTTTTAATGCTCTTTGCATGTTCATTCCTTCCTCTTTGTCAAACACCAACAGTGATCTTCTATTTTCTCTGTGGTGATCACTTCGCTTATATCTTTTATGAGTCTGTTCTAGATATATATCTTCTATGACCCACCTAGCGTCATCTCGCAGCGAATCTCTGAAGCTCCTCAATTCTTCCTGGTGCAAGAGGATTTACTTATCCATCTGGCCACCAGATCTTGTTACCATCGCCAGCTATTTTCTCCGTGAGCAAGAGAACTACGTCTAATTTTTTACTCACCATGCTGTGCTAGTATCATCTGTTATCAACTCTTTGAAGACCGGCTCAGCAAGAGAAGATCAATTTTTTGTTGTAATGTTGGCTATGTTTATATGTTCTCCTTTTGTCTCCTACCCCCACTCTTTCCCTTCCTTGGACCCTCCGTGCTCTGCTGAGTGGGTCTCACTTGTGCGCCGGCCGTCGACTCAGTTAAGGCTCAACTCGAGCCAGTCTCCTCAAACCAAGAGGCAAACTCTACTTTCTACGCCATGTTGGCATATTAAATATTGTCAAGGGGAATTTCACCTTCAACATGCAACCAAGATAAGTACAGACTTAAGGTTTTAACCTCATCTTCATCAATTTTATCTACATGCTTTTATTGATTATTTTATAGACAGCGTGAGATTACTTGTGGGGAGGTAATCATTCTTCGCGGGATTTTCCATGTTGGGCTTTTGTCTAATCAAGCCAATCTTGGTGAAAAGCAGCATTTCTTATGCAAGATCCTGTCTTCCCTGACTCTTCCCAAGTTCATGCCATCGTTAATACAGAACAAATCTGCTATTATCTGTATTGCCAGACTATCACCCTTCCCTATAGTAGTCTTATGCGAGCTTGGGAGGAAATACACTAAAGCCTTTCTCTGGCAAACCGCCCAAGTCTTAGCTGTGTTTCCCGTCAGCTTGGACCAAGCCCTTGCCCACTTTGGGTGTCCGAGAGCGGATTTGCGGTGGCAACCGCCTCTGAGTGTATTTAAAGCTAAATTTATAACTTTTGTGGAACTCTCATCCTATTTCTCTATCCTTTTTCTCCAGTCCGAAACCCACTTCATTTTCTTAATCTTCCCTTGGTGGGTGGGTTATTCCTCAGCCAATAATCTACCCAACTCTGGCAAGAAAATTTAATTCTGGCGCGAGGGCTGGAACGGAGTAGGCTACTCTCAGCCTTGTGAGGCAACGCTGATTCGATTCCCACCTCAGCCACCCTGGAAGTGGTTTTCCGTGGTTTCCCCACTTCTACTCCAAGCAATGCTGGGATGGTTCCTAACTTAAGGCCACGGCTGACATTCCCAATTTACAAGTAAATACACTAGTACAGCAATATAATATCACAGATTATCACTCACAGCCAAATACACTGAGTACCCCATCAGCATGAACCCTAGTTACACAACACATATCCTCACCATTTAAATTACAGAGAGACGAAATAAAATAAAACCAACATTTGTCATTCCACATAGGGAATTGACTTGACGCGCACCGGATTCACTCGCCACATTACAAACGCACGAAACTACAGAAGCGTCAGCAACACTGGTGTCAAGCTCGACCAGCTGGTCATCAGTCACGTGACCTTCCTTCGCGAACAAGGAAACTAGTTCATTACACCAAACTCACGGTGCAAATGGAATTTAGACTTACAGAAGTTACAGCAGAAAACTATGAAAGAAACCAAGATAGAGACTCGGTACTAGGCAGAGCCTTAGGTAATTTAAAAATAACCCGTAACATGAAGTCGCAAATTACCAGCCTGCTCTGGGCAACCAAACTTCACGACAAAAGATGAGCAGGCCTATGAACAGAAGCATCTAGGATGTCGGAACAACTAAAGGACAGATAAGAAATACGAGGCCGTTACCTATGAAATTGAGCAGGACCACAAGAAACAACTGACAATCCTAAATTAACAACATTAACCATAGCCTTCACAGAATTTCATATGCGTGACTCATCCTGGCTGAATACGGCATCAGAATGTGCCGGGCTCGAAACAGGAAGATGGGCAGCACATCACAGCATCTGACGTGCAACACCAGAGTCCCTTGGCACAAATAAAACCCGTATGACAAGTTGATAGTGACTTCTTCGGTTAGATATTTCACCAACCATATAGCGTGGGCCATTGTTACAAATGTTCATAAAAGAGAATAAAACAATATTAGACACTCTTACATAAATATGCCTACCTACAAGGACAAAAATTGGGAGGGACCCAGAATGTAACTAAATATTATGGTACATAATCACCCGAGGCGATAGACAACCACGCTCTGCTACAAAATTACTGGGCCGCTAAGGCTGGTGGCGTTCACCACGAGCAGACCTTAAGCGGCGCTGCGGCCTGTTTCCAGGAATCTTAAGACACTGCTACCAATTAAGACTCCTAAAACCTAGGGACTTTGAGCTGAGGCTCATGCAGGGTAGGTGGGCTCCAGGCGAAGAGGTAGTAGGCTTACAGACTATTGTACCATCAAAAGAAAACTCACAGGTCAAGGAATAGTTACAAATTGTATTTACAGAAGCCAAGGGCAACATATTACACGGAAACCAAAAATAACGAACTTACACTAACGATATAAAACCCTTGGACAGGACAGGAGAGAAAATAAATTAAGATGCACGAAAGCAACGAATAATTTAACCCTTAATACAAGAAAAGGGCACACGGAAAATTAAAACACACCAAAGAAGGGTGATCAAACGAGCTTAACCAAAGGTTCCACACGTGGGCAAGCAAACACCCAGAAAACAGAATTATATAAAATAAATAAAATATACAAGTGTTCGAACACAATATATATAAAACAATACAACCAGAGTACAAAAGATTAAAAGAAACACCAAAATCAAGTAACTGGCTGGACGGGCCAGAAGGCACGACCGCTCACAAGAAGGTTCGAACAGGAACTCTCCCCCAAAATGGCAACTCAAAATATTAGAGGGAGGAAGACAATTTACCCATTCAAAATACATGTCAAAATTAAAATATGCACTTTAAATAATACAAATTTACTTAAAAACACTAAAAGTGAGCACCAAAGTACATATTAATATAGGCTGGCATCGTTTGAATCCGATTGCAACACAGTACCTCGTGGCCATGGTCGAGAACAAAAGGAACAGACACCCGACTGGGCGCTGAAAGACCAAAACACTGCCACAAGGGCAAAACGAAATTACAATTACATATTACAAAATCACCAATTACATACAAAGGGGAAGGAAAATAAAAACACCCACTGTCACCACGGGGTACCCCGCTACAGCCAACTCGTTGTCCATGATGCAAAATAAAAAAAAAAAAAAATCGCTGCATTTCTTCTTTCGGTGCAGAAAATGAAATAATGTCCAATATAAAACTGAACCAAGAAGTCTTCTCCACAAATTGCCCCTTGCAAAAATCACATACCTTAGTAGATGTCCGGGGTTGGAGGCAAGCTCCACACCCCGGATGCACGTTCTCTCTCTATCGAGTCTCGATATCAAGTCCTTCCTTGCCTCTCATAATACCCACATATCTACACATAGGCGAGGCAGGGGAAGGGGGATGAAACAAACCCTCCCACAGGAGGGACAAGGTCACACAAATAAATTACAGTGGAAAACTTCACATTTTAGATGGTGAGCCAATTACTGAGGGTTGGCTTCTCTAAAATCACTGTCCACAGTGTTCTGTACACAGAATGTTCTCGAAGGAATTAATTTACGCAGTTAGAATAACTGGCGCGTGCAGGATTCCTCAAACAGCACAGGGCTGTCCAGGAACGTCCTCAGGGTGAGGCGAGTTAATACAGCCTCCAGAGAATGTAATTTGAAATTCCAGGTTCAGACTCTGTGCACAGACGAAATTGCACGGACCACGGCTCGAACTCGTGCCTGGATGACAGTATAACGACACAGTCGTTACAAGTATTAGCATTCTTAGGTCCGGGTTTGATTACCGGCTCAGTCAAGAAATGTAATTCTGGTCTGAGGGCTGGGACAGGTTTGCTGAATTTACCTCAGCCATCCTAGAAGTGGTTTTACGTGGTTTACCACTTCTTCTCTAGGCAAATACCGGTATGGTTCCTAACTTAATGCCACGGCCACCTCCTTCCCAATACTAGCCCCAAATACAAATACACACACTACTACAGACACCACAATGACACAGATTGTCGGATGAATCCTACATATACGGAACCCAAGTACATGGGGCTAAATGACCACGTTGTCATAAGCCTCAAAATTGATTAACTACAAAACAAAATAACAAATATTAATTAAGCCCTGTCCTCAGCCTCATAAGTTTTCAATATATTGGAGGGCTGCGGTACCGGAGTTATGTATTCCGTCTAGGGTCGAACTCCAGACCCCATTCTAAACTAAGACTTATGATTATTATTACTGCAGATGTGTATCTGTCATTTTGTATATCTCGATATGTTCACCCCACTATCTATGAGTGTGCACTTCATGGAATTCCTGTTATCGGAACCATGAATCAATATCCTGTATGACACACATGGCTCTCTCCCTTGTGAAGGGAGGATTTGTATAAAAGCCCCTATTCAGAGAATTCTTATTCTCGGAACCAAGGAAATGACACACTGCATATGAGTGTTCGTTTGTATTCAATTCAGAGAATTCTTATTCTCGGAACCAAAGAAATGACACACTGCTTATGAGTGTTCACTTCATAGAATTCCTGTTATCGGAACCATGAGTCCATATGCTGTATGACGCACATTGTCCTCCCCCTTGTGAAGGGTGAGTCCATATTCTGTATGACGCACATTGTCCTCCCCATTGTGAAGGAACTGTATAAAAGCTCTGCGCTGAGGAGCACACTGACTCTTCCAGTTACAGCAGCGACCAAACAGGTTGACTGTCTGGTGTTAACTTGTATATATTGGATTGTCAAATATTAATAAATACTTCTACAAACTAACCAACGAGTTCTCATTCATAGAAAGCAGATACTACTCATCAGAAGTAAGAAACACGAGACCTACTGACTTAGCAGTAGCGACAACGTCTTAGTACATCACTAAAGAAGACTGTTAAGCGACAAACTTAACTCCGGTACCCTAAAACATCACTGTGATGTTTGTAGAGCAATGTATGAAGATTATACCCCGAGCCGTCCAAGATCTGACTTGCAGGAACTTGGTCGTGAAATACACAATTTTATAAAAATCACATTACGGTATTTCAGACAATTAAATGTGGCAAATGGATTGACTTCGGATTTCCAATTCTTCAGCAAAAAATAATGACGTCGCTCCTGGAGAACCTAACCTATAATCGCACGGACAGGAATGAAAGATTTACACAGCTTCTCAAGCCTCTCAAGGGAAAAGTATTGCAGTCCTAATGAGTAATGCTTGTTTATAATCTTCCGGTGAGTTGTAGATATTACGGGGACACCAGAAAGTTGAAAATATGCATAAGAAAAGTGAGGACATTATCTCGTCTTAATAATTAATTCATATGATGGGTGTTACAACACGATCCTAGCGGCAGACTTCTGAACTCCAGTGTCACTCAGTTGTGGAGCGGCATCTCCCGGCCTTGTATAACAACGTAGGCAACGATCCGTACAGTGGTACAGTGGTGACAAATCAGGGGCGTATATAAGGGGGGAGCTGTTGGGGCTCCATCCCCCCCCTCCTCTCCCTCCCCCCCCCCAAAAAGCCAATAAAAATTAAGAATGTGTTGTATTGGCAAAAGCATAGGCTAATATAATTGTACATTTGGTTGTACCGTAATCTTAACTTATTGGCTAAGTTATAACTTAAACAATATTAAGATTGAAATTAGACTTCCCCGTGGTGTAGCGGCTAGCATTCTTGATTGCCGCCCCGGAGGTCCGAATTCGAATCGTGGCTCTGCCAAGAAATTTTCATTTGGTCTGAGGGCAGGAACGGGGTACACTCAGCCTTGTGACGCGGAACTGAGAATTCCACACACAGTACGGTACATTTTTTCGATATTTTGCTGTTGCAAATATTTTTGCAAGGCATATGGAACAGGGTACACTCAGCCTTGTGACGCAGAACTGAGAATTCCACAGTACGGTACTTTTGATAAATAAATTATCAATTTGTAAAAAAAAAAAAAAAAAAAAAAAAAAAACCTTTCTGCTTAATAAATTGACAAATATTTAGATATTTGACATTCATACTCCATAGGCCATAATAGAATAGTCATTAAGTATAACATTTTTGTGTGTGTGCTGTGTAGTACTTTACAACTCTTTTTGTATTGCCACTTATTGTAGGCAATATAAACGTAGCACTTTACAATATCTAAAATAATTACACTAAGTTATATGCTCCAAGATATTGGTTGATATTTCTGGGTATTTTTCGGTGACAATCTCCTGAGAATACTCACAATTTTCCAGGATAGTCAGCCGCCCCCCCCCCCCCCCGAAAAAATTGTATATACGCCCCTGTGACCAATGAGTATAAGCCTACCCGCCTTAGTCCTGCTAGTTTTTTAACTACCAGGAACTTGGGAGAAGGAGCTCGTTTGTTTCTTATTCGATATTTCAGAAACTACTGAATCTATTTAGATGAAACATCACTTGCTGGCTTCCTCACAATCTTTGGACCAAGATGGCGACCATGAGGGATGTTTCTGTGGTTAGCTCCGTGTTTTGTTTTTTCAAATATAACTGTATAAAGTGCGGTTTAAACAAGAAGCGTGTAAAAATGTTATTCAGTGTGTCAAGTGCAAAATCTGGTATCATTTGTCGTGTTTATCAGACGATACTTGCTCGGGAAATCATGAAATATGGCCGTGTTGCGACGATTGTGAAGACTGCTTGGATTTGTTTCCAAGGCAAATGCCGACCACGGAATTTGACATTGAATAGCTTCAAGCGGAACTTTTAACGAAGGATGAGGTGATTTGAGTGTTACAGGATGACAATTCTAAGTTGTTAGAAAGTAAGTTAAAACATGGAAACACGTGGAGTGACGTTGAAAAAACTAGACGTAGGCCTACGCGTTGTGTGACGGAGCAGTGACCTGCAGCGACAACCACCTGTTTTAATAATAAACAGGTTTAGTTTACTAGACAATATTATGGATGAGAGGTATGAGGAAGTTCAATCCAGCCCCACTAAAAAAGTTGCTACCGATTCTTCTAGTGTTAGACCTCAACATTAGAGACGGTACAGGAGAGCTGGCAAGCCTACAGTCCGGATCCTACAGTGACAGTCACGGAAGATGACTTGCCGCAAAAATTCAAGAAAATTGTGGTGAGATGGCCGTAAAAGGTAATGTGTATCCAGGTGCACCTACATCTGTTGTTACTTCGAGTTTAAGTGAACATTGTGCTTGTTTCTCCAAGGAAGACTGTGTAATCATGCGCACTGGTTCCAATGATGTACGGTATTAAGAAATGATGCAGATACTGCAATTAGAGGTATAAAATCCACTCTTGCCCAATTAAATACGACAATTGTCATAGTAGCAAATCTACCGCTTAGGCATGATCTTCCAGGGTTCTCATGTGTAAATAAAGAAATTGAATAAACATACAATCGATAGATTAGGATTTGTAGTCACTTCAAAAATGTTAAAATGGTAAATGTAAACAGTTTAGATAGACATAATTTTACAAAACATGGTATGCACATGAATAACTCAGGGAAGCATGCCTTTGCACAGGATATCTGTGCTATTATTCAAGATTTCACTCTACAAAGAAACAGTAATTGCTCTTCCTTGTAATTTAAACTGATGGAAGGCACTGATAGGATTAAAATAGAGCAGTGCCAACCAATTCTAGAAACCAGTAATAAATATAAAGACTGCAAGGTAAAAATTGTTCAACAAAACATACAGTATGCATCAAATAAGAGAAACCTAATTGAATCATATCTTAATAATGAGCAACCAGATGTATTTGTAATGACAGAGCATGGGCTGAATCAACAGGAAATTCAGTCTATGAATTATTGTGGAAACAAAGTAGTTGCTGAATTTTGCAGAAAAGAAACAAAATCAAGTGGAGTCGCAATTTAACAAAAGACACTATAAAAATTACAAAATTAGGATCAGTAAAATGTTTAGCAAAAACAAAAGACTTTGAAATAGCTGCAATTCAGTTTAAATTTGAAGGAATTTTACTTTGGCTAACATATTTGGAATCTACAGATCACCTAGTGGTGATATAAATAAATTTTCTGAAATTCTCCCTAATATATTCAGAATTAACCAAAACTCTCCTAATATCATATGTGGTGATTTCAATATAGACCTCATTGATGAAAATTATAAATACCATTTGTACAATATTTTAAACAATTAGTACGGTAAGTTCATTTAGCATGATACCACTTATTCACGAGCCTAGTAGAATTACAGCACATTCAGCTACATGCATTGACAATATTATTACAGATTTTCCATTAGACAAGTGCGTGGCAGAGAACTATGATGTTGGTATATCTGACCACTATGGTCAAATGTTTATGGGTAATATTCGTCTAGCTGAGAAAATAACACCAAGTGGCATGTGCAGATTTGTGAACAGAAGGAACATAACTCAAGATGGAATTTTATCTTTTGTAATGTTCTTAAATGTACAAATTGGGAAAGAGTTTATGAAGCAGAGCATGCTTACAACAAATGGGTACAATTTATGCAATTATTCAGCCATCCTTATAATACAATTTTTCCAAGTAGTTAGTGGAAAATAAAATATCATTTAGAAAGTAACAATAAGTGGATAACTAAGGAAATTAAACAACAACAAATGTTCCCATAGGATTATTCTGTTAGTTGAATGTGGGCATGCGTTAACCACTAGCCTTCGGAAAAACAAGTCTCTGATCTAGCAAACTGTTTTAAATATCAACTTTATAAATCATACTACATGATATGATTATTAGAAATATAAATCATAATTATTATTACTATCTCTTGAAAAATATTGAAAATGATTATTATTATTAAATCAGCATTATTATTATTATTATTATTATTCCACAAATGGAATTTACGTTGCTAAACTGTTCGGAAAAAATCATCCTCGACTTCTTAAATATGGATAAAAATCCATTCCTCAACTTAAATTTATTATTAAATTTACAGTTACGACGGCTGATGACCGCGATTAGAAAAATAATTTCAAAATCAAATAAATGCTCGTTTTGCTCGTCCATTAATTCTAATCATTGACTTCTCATGTCTGAGTGTAAAAACTGCTCAGATCAAGGCTTCCATATGCCTTGCGAAAATATTTGCAACAGCAAAATATCGAAAAAAAATGTGTAGGCAAGACTGTAGAAAAATGAGAAATTCCAGATAACTACGCATAAGAATAATGCAAAATGTAGCTTACATTCCTGTAGATCTTGATGTGGATAATCTGGTCTGAACCAGATTATTTCAGCCTTCTGTCCCCATTTGAACACGTACGTATAATCTCGTATCGGCCTCCATTATATACCCGCAAAAATGTCTAACCAGACATAGCGGTATTCATACTCGTTGCCCGAATATCTTGATGAAAACTGTCTATAATATTAGCTGCTTCAACAGCTGAAGTAATCTTCTTGATAGGGGTAAGATCGAAATGATCCATGATGCAAAATTACCAGTAATAACTTGACCCAACTGTGATGCATTCAGTACTATCAATACTCTGACAATCTTATTCAGCACCGGTACAAGTTCTGATGTCCAATTCCCTGGGCAGAGTTTCTCACTCTCCAGACAATGCTAAGCATGCTGGTTTCCCTATGTCGGCTAAATGAACTGGGCGTGCAAGACTGGTATGTGAACAGTACTGACTTATCTTGGTTGGTCAAAGTGTTATCAAGACAAAAGCTTGTTCTGGTCATTGGATGAAAATAATCCAAGTTTAAATCTTAGTGGACAGTGGAAAGAAAAATATAGACTAAGTCTATCATATGTCCATGTAGCAGTAATAGTTACCAATGTTCTGCCACAAAGTCTATCACCTCAGTGATAACTTACGATGAATTTTACTAAAACTTCCAACACTTTTCGAAGTACAGTAACCGTGTACTGTCGTAGAATTTCACCGAGTGCTAGCAACTGCGTGCTAGTAAAAACGTAGAGTATTGCAACCATGTGCACGAAGATAATTTTGAAGTATAACGATGTTCGGAGCGACGTTATATGTCTAGCGACAGGGCGCTTACGAAGAAGTGACATCCTTAGCGACGGAGCGCCTATGGAGAAGTGACTATATTTGCGTGGTGGCTGCCAGCTCTTATATACCCAGCGGTCGGACTTCTCTACGTCACTGTGTGACCTCGGCTAAAACTAAAACATCTTATATCTCAGCTTCCGCTTGATCAATTTTCTTGAAATATAGCACGTTCTTCTTCCCTTGTCCGTGCCAGTAATTTGGTGTTAGTCCCATGTTTCTACTCCACAGGAAATATTTTATACAAATATAGCCTCGACTCTGATAACCTTGCCACGTCACTTAGCGATCTCTTGGCTGCACAAAGCTTCTAAATGCTTCTTAGAAGGATTGGCGCGCGCTATTCAAAACCCCAGCTCTGGACTTAGCATCTGCGCCTGTGCTCTCAAATCTGGGCAACTGCATTTGGGCACATCCACCCCACACATAGCCAAAAATAAAAATTGAATATTTTTTATTTTTGCTATTCACACTTCAAGCTACCTGGTTCTTGAATAGTAAACTTTCAAATTCGATGAATTGTAAGTTCCCACGATGTTACCAGTTCGTTTGTCGGCCACCATATAACTACCATTTTCGTTACTTTCCTCAATTTGGTAGGGTCCAGAATATAAACTCGCAAATTTAGAATATATGCGGTTTTGAACATCGGATGGTATTGGTCTTCTCACCAACACGAGTGTTCCTATGCGAAAGGGTCTACGAAAGCGTTTCCCTCTAATTAAGCGCTCTCTCTCTTCAAAGCTTGGTTTCTCAAACTGTCCAAGGCTAGCGTCTCCCTCCTTTGACGACTGGGTTCGATCTCATGTGGAATTGAGATTATCCGATCCCATAGTCTCGTCGGTTTGATTCCATGGTGAAGTAACATGGAATCTGTCCAGTACTCTCGTGGACTGTAGAATTTATGGATTCAGCTGCTAAAGGAATCACGTCCATCCATTTCCAATGATCGTTTGGACAATTCAAGCGACAAAATTTAGACATTTCAGCCATTACTCGTTCAGAAGGGTTGCTCTCTGGATGCCTTATAGATCAGAGTAGCTGTTTTATACCCAAATTATCCATTGCGATCCTGAATTCCAAAGATGTAAATTGGGAGCCATGGTCTGATAAAAGGAATTCCGGTTTGCCTGCTTCCGGAATTACACTATTCCTGATCCTGTTTGCACAATGTTTTGCATTCGCCTTCTGGATAGGATGCAACATAGTGTACTTGCTGAAAACATCTATGGTTACAAGTATGTATCGGTTTCCTCTTTTAGATTTGGGGAGAGGACCATAAATATCTGTGGCAAAGATTTCAGAAGGCTTGTAACGTTAATTATTGCCCCTTGTTGGTAGCGACAAATGTAATGGTTTTCACTTTGCTCCACGTTGAGCGTACAAGTGTAGCAGTCTTGCTGCCCCTAACTGTTGGGTGATAAATGTAACTGTTTTCCTTTGCCTAAGCTATGTTGTTTTAATGGGCGCCAAGACCTCAACGCAATGTTGAAATCTAAATTTGTATTTAACAACGTCTCGCTCTGGTAGAACACCTTCAAGAATCTATTCACTCAGATCGTGGTATGATTTGATCATTAACCCAACAAACATTTGTATCAGGAGAAGGAATGGTCTATATCTAATGCTACCTACTGAAATCAAAGATTGCATTGTAAAAGAAATGAATTTATTATATAAAACAAGTATAGCAAAATTAATAATAATAATAATAATAATAATAATAATAATAATAATAATAAGTTTAAAATTTAAATTGGAGCGTTGCGATTTTAATATTACCGATAGAAAATTACGTGAAAACGGAGTCTGATAAATTATTGATTTTACTCTTATTCCCAAGCTATGAAGTTACTGAAATATGAAATATAAAACAAAGAGAAACGAGAGATTGCGTATTTCTGCGCCATTCGCGCTTACCACTGGAAATGGCCGAAGCCTTTCCCTCGTACTGGATGATGCTGTGAGCTCCCCACAGTCTCCTGGATGTCGTCATCTTCGTCGATGTTTGATGATATACTGGTAGATTTGAAGATTTATGGTCCGAACCTCGGAACCAACACGTACAACCACACTGGTTAAGTTTTACAAAAGTTAGTCCTCCACTCCACGGAACATCGGAGCGACTCCCGCGTGCAACCGTGCTCGTTAAGTTCTACACAGATTGTCCTCTATTCCACGGAACATCGGACGATATATGCCCCTGTCGGCTCCCCACCTCGGTACCGACTTCCAGCTTACGTGGTCTCCACTGATTGGCTCTGCCACCCCGCTACTTCCCCTTTTCTGGCTCATTACACACGGCGCGCGGATGATGAAGTCGATTTCCGTTCCAACTATCCGCCTTTTCTTGACGCTGCGACCCAAGCTTGCGTAATACTTCTTGACAAGAATCAGCCCGTATCTGAATTTCCAGTGAGTCATGTCTCTCATAATATCCTAACTGACGAAACTCCGTAAAATTCCGTAATCACATAATTTTCTATGATATTGTCGTTCGTAATAATTTGCTTGATAGCGTTTTCTAAGACATAGAAAACCTATCTGTATGCTTATAATTTTTATAAAATGCTCCGAAAAATATCTTAATAATAATAATAATAAATTAATAATAATAATAATAAATTAACATGAAAAATTCTCTTGGCTGAACAATTTGCCGCGTAAATAAATATAGAATGGCTTCCTACTGACTTATGCCAGTGGCATAAAAAACCCTCGAAAAACACGTTACATATTCGCCTCGGATCATCGGATGATTTACCGTGACGACGGACCATTATCCGATTATCCCAGACACGTTAAAAATCCCCATCCAAAATACATATTACATAAATGAAATCACCCTAAATTACAGATATATACACTCATAATTTTTCTTCACGCACTTTGCGTCAAAGTTTGTTGTCACTATGGATTGCACTTTGCAACCCGTCCAATGTTTTACATATAGAATAGTGTTCCACGGATATTTCCGCCTCTCAAATTTCTCTATGTTGGAAAAATAGACATAATTAATGTGTGAGCACTATGTATTTATGATGTCATATCACACGCATTGAAGGTGTTCTGATATATTTATATCACCATAGAACTTCCTAATTTCACTGGAGGTCCCTTCCTTATGGTGAAATTTAATCTCACTTATCACTGAGCACACGATCACACTATTGTGGCAGCGCCTCGTGACCATAATACTTGATCTCTCTTTATAAAAGATGAAATTAATATTGACTTCTGAAAAAAAATACAGTAAATGCGCATTATATATAACACCAAATATTTCTGTGCCGTAATCGCCCTGTCTTGTTAAGTTCCCGTAGACCATATTCTACTTAATACTAGTTCTCAACACAGACCAGTTCTCCTCATACAAATGAAACCATTGTACAAATTACCTTAAATTACTCACTTACAAATCTTACATGGCGAGGCCGTAAACAGAAATCACGTGTGCCGTTATGTATGAGTTTCATGAAGGACTGTCTCGCCTTCTGATGGCCCATCTTTTGCCTCGTGGACGCCTTAAGCAAAAATACCCTGTCCAAGCGCTCACCCATCTCTTGGGGACAAATGGGAATTCACCAGCGCTACCAAATTCTGGCCTTGGTGTATCGAGACATTTTAGTGCTCAAGAGCATCCGACAATCCCGTCATATTTCCCTGTACCTTAAAAACTCTCATTTACTTACATACTACCCCCCTGTGTGACTTCTGATACACCTGCCTGGAAGACCATCTCCTCCCACGCACCAAATAGCACACTTACTCATTTGATAGGCTGGCTCGCCAGCTAAACATCCTCACTTTATGACACATACTTTCGGAGACTATGTATATTATACGTCCCGTATAATCTATTTCCCTCACTATTCTCCAGCACATATGCTGTTTTCCCAATACGTTTGGAAACTATAAATGTTTCTGCGTCACCTGCTTCCAACCTTGCAAGTGGCTCCCTTTAAATGAACGTCATCACGTTGCTCTACCTAACTATTTCTCAGTGTCTGTAACGATGCCCTGTTGCTACTGTCCACACATGCACATATTAAAATACCGTCCTCTGCTTTAACCACAGGGTAATCCCTACATAAATTAGTGTCCCTCGATAGCATGTCTGCAAGAATGTTATCTTTACCTTTAATATATTTTACTGTGAATTCGTATTCCTGCAGAGCAAGAATCCACCTACTAACTCTGTTAGAACTGAGTTTACAAGTTCTCATATACAGTAATGCATGGTGATCTGTGTGGATCTCAAATTTCCCCCCTACTAAATACATTCTAAATTTCCCTAAACTGAAAACAATACCTAAAAGCTCTAACTCAGTAATCGTGTATCTTTTCTCTGCTGCTGTCAGTCCTCGCGAGGCTAAAGATACAATGCACAGATTACCCTCATCATCTTTCTGACATAATACTCCAGCAATGCCTATATGTGAAGCATCTGTCATAACCACATATTCCTTATCTTTTAACGGATATTTCAGCACTACAGCTTTCTCAAAACCTTCCTTCAGCGCTCTAAAAGCCTGATCATGTTTGGACTCCCATCTCCACCGAGTCCCACTTTTAAGCAATTCCCTGAATGGTTCTACCAACCCTGAGTATTTAAGAAAGAACCTCCTGAAAAAGTTGCAAATTCCCAGGTAAGTTTTTAACTGTTTAACATTCTGTGGCACCTCTGCGTTAAGTCTCTTATTAACCCTACTTTCTTCTGGTGTCACACCTCTACTCGACACTCTATGACCTAAAAATGTCACTTCTGACTGACAGAATGACGACTTAGACAGCTTCAAAGTGAACCCTGCCTGAACTAACTTCTGAAAAACTATATCTAAATGACGTAGATGCTCCTCAAAACTGCGTGAACTAATTACCATATCATCTATGTAAATGGTTACAAACTCTCCTGTGTCATCCCCTAATGCGATGTTTAAAGCCCTAATTAAAGCTGCTGAACTACTCTTTAACCCATAAGGCGTTCTACAAAATTGATAAAGGTTATATTTATGACTAAAAGCTGTAAATGGTCTATCTTCATACATAAGTGGCACTTGCCAAAAACTGGAACTCAAATCTACACAAGTGAAATACTTCTTCCCCTCAAATGTTTGCATTAATTCCTCTATTGACATAGATTTCAGCTGATCTGAACTAATTCTACTGTTAACCAAACGAGCGTCTAAACAAATACGAACTGTGCCGTCGGTCTTGGGTACCGTGATCAAAGAATTAACATACGGACTGTTAGAGTGCTCAATAATCCCATCTTCAAGCATCTGGTTAATTTGTGCCTCAACTGCACTCTGATAAGCGAAAGGTACAGGATATCTATATCCTGTGAATACTGACCTATCAATAACGTTCAATGAATGTGTATAGCAATTGGCCATACCAATGCGATCCTCAAAAACTCTCCTATTACACCATAACACATCATAGAGCCGAACACATTGTTCCACCTCTATATTTCCCTGAAATGCAGCATCACGTAACGAGTCCTCTAGATTTCCGTTCGTAATCACACTGCCCACAAAACATGGAGAACCCCGCTCTACGGCTGGCGATATCTCATTTAAAGTACAAATCACACCTACACTACTACTCCTCTGAATATGGTCATTGAACGCTACTTCTACTTCAGAATTTCCCCATTTAAATTTCAAACTCCCTACATCATAACATAAGTTACCAGACACTCTACTTAGCCACTCTGAACCCAAGATAACACTGAATACTAAATTTGGAATTACAAGGCAAATCTGCTTCTTTACATGATTATTAATTTTAATGTCTACTAAAACTTGCTTAGAAATTACTTTAAACCTCTTCCCAACAGCTGTGATAACAAAAGTGCTTTTAATTGGCATCTCCTCAAAATTTACTCCAGTTCCTTTCATTTTATCATAAAATGCATTACTTATGCAACTCTTCATACAACCACTATCAATTAAAACATCTGTGTACGCCTCGGACACGTTAAATTTAACTATGGGGCTCTTACTAACCACTTCCTGAATAATACCTTCATCATTTAGTTCATGTAATAATTCATTTCTTAAATTTGGGTCATAGGGTTCCTGTATAATTGTATGGACAGGGCATGCTACAGACTGAGATTCTGACCTTACTTCGCAGCCTGGTTCGCGTTTAAAGAACCGCTACAGCTGGCCGTAGTACTACTAACTACTGAACTGGTCTGGTTGTTCTGGGCTGTGTTGTCATTGTTTGGCTGTATATTACTACCACTAGGCTGTCCTCTTCCTTGACCCCTATTCTGGTTGTAATTATTGTCATTATAATTTCTCCCTTGATTTCCACTGAAATCATTGTTTCTCCCTTGATTTCCCCTGTAATCATTGTTCCTCCCTTGATTTCCCCTGAATTCATTGTTCCTCCCTTGATACTGATTACCATAGCCATTTCCTCTGTTCTGATTTAGATGATTATTATTATTATTATTATTTCTATTTTCAGCGTTGGCCCCTTCGCCACCGTTCCCTTGAACTTCCTGATGCCTGGCTTCATTAGGCCTATTATTATTATTACCCTGGTTCCTATTTAAATTGTCCTCATAACCCCCTCTCCCTAGTGCATCAAATGTGCTTAACAAATGTTCTACTTGTGATATAGTCTTTACATTCTGGATACAAGCAGCCTCCTTGATCCTATAGGGAAAGTGCCTAAGTAGCAACCTCACCACATCACTTTCCTCCTTCAAGCCATCCAGATATTTACACACTAATACCTGCCCTAAAAAGTATTCGGTCATGGTGGAGCTTCCTTTAGGGTTATATTTACCACACACTACTCCCTCACGATGCTGCGACTGAATAACCACATTCCAGAACTTTTCACAGAATTTCATTTTAAAATCATTAATATCAGTAAACTTGTCTCTGTAGACAGCAAACCAATTCCTCGTTTCCCCCACAAACACTTGTTCTAAAATTTCAACTACCTGGCACCACTCAATACTACCATTTTCCAACCTCTCCCCGAATTGATTTTCTATAGTGTTCATGAACTCCATTGGGCACCCCTGTCGATTGCTGAACTTACCCAGTTCTACCTCCCTGTGTGTGCTATTCACAAAAACTGGCCTATTCTGACTATTTTCTTGCCTGATCCTAGCTTTTAATTTTAATTCTAATTCTGCGATTTTCTCCTCAGCCTTCCTCTCAATACTGTTTACTGTTACCTTAATGTTTCCTTCTGATTCTTCTACTTTATCATATAGCTTTGCTTGTTTCTCCTCAATCTTGCTAATGCTCTCTCTATTACTCTCTCTTAAATCATTTACTTCTGCAACTATTTGCGAGTGGACTTTCTCAATTCTACCCCCCAGCTGTTCCTTAACCTCTTTAGTTGATACTTGAATCTTGTCAATTTCTCCCCCCAATTTCTTTTTAACCTGCAGTGTTTCTAATTTAACTAATTCCTTTAAATTTTCAGCCTGTGTGCTGATTCTACTTTCCAACTCCTCCTGTACTTTTCCTAATTTCTTGTCTACATCTGCAATGATCTCTTTAACCTTCTCTTCCATTACTCCTCTGATTTCTCCTCTAATCTGCTCCATTTTCACACTAATTTCCTTGTTGTTCTTATCTAATTTTGCATTATTCTGTTCTAATTTTTTATTTAAAGCTTCTGTACTTTCTTTATTTTCCCTACTGTTTTGTTCTAATTTGGCGTTTAAGGCATCTGTACTTTCTTTATTTTCCCTACTGTTTTGTTCTAATTTAGCGTTGTTTTTTTCCAGTTTAGCATTTAAAGCGTCTGTACTTTCTTTATTTTCCCTACTGTTTTGTTCTAATTTTGCATTTAAGGCATCACTACTAACTTTGTTCTGATACATGAACTCGAGAAGTAAAGTTTTTAATTCAGGTTGGCCGCCTACACACCCTGTTTCAGTATCGGGATTTACCTCCGCTACCCCGGTACTACCATCACTCGACATACTGCTCGTATCATCACTCTCCAGTTGACGACCACTACGTAACCTCATCTGTCTTTCTTTCTCATCCCCCATAATGATATACACTGATACAGACAAATAACCCCCAAAATACAGGCACAGAAATATATACCCTTCTCCTTCTACAAATGTTATTAGGTTTTCAGCCCCAAGTTGTCGGCGACAAGTGTAACGTTATTTATTGCCCCTTGTTGGAAGCGACAAATGTAATGGTTTTCACTTTGCTCCACGTTGAGCGTACAAGTGTAGCAGTCTTGCTGCCCCTAACTGTTGGGTGATAAATGTAACTGTTTTCCTTTGCCTAAGCTATGTTGTTTTAATGGGCGCCAAGACCTCAACGCAATGTTGAAATCTAAATTTGTATTTAACAACGTCTCGCTCTGGTAGAACACCTTCAAGAATCTATTCACTCAGATCGTGGTATGATTTGATCATTAACCCAACAAACAATTGTATCAGGAGAAGGAATTGGTCTATATCTAATGCTACCTACTGAAAGCAAAGATTGCATTGTAAAAGAAATGAATTTATTATATAAAACAAGTATAGCAAAATTAATAATAATAATAATAATAATAATAATAATAATAATAATAATAAGTTTAAAATTTAAATTGAAGCGTTGCGATTTTAATATTACCGATAGAAAATTACGTGAAAACGGAGTCTGATAAATTATTGATTTTACTCTTATTCCCAAGCTATGAAGTTACTGAAATATGAAATATAAAACAAAGAGAAACGATAGATTGCGTATTTCTGCGCCATTCGCGCTTACCACTGGAAATGGCCGAAGCCTTTCCCTCGTACTGGATGATGCTGTGAGCTCCCCACAGTCTCCTGGATGTCGTCATCTTCGTCGATGTTTGATGATATACTGGTAGATTTGAAGATTTATGGTCCGAACCTCGGAACCAACACGTACAACCACACTGGTTAAGTTTTACAAAAGTTAGTCCTCCACTCCACGGAACATCGGAGCGACTCCCGCGTGCAACCGTACTCGTTAAGTTCTACACAGATTGTCCTCTATTCCACGGAACATCGGACGATATATGCCCCTGTCGGCTCCCCACCTCGGTACCGACTTCCAGCTTACGTGGTCTCCACTGATTGGCTCTGCCACCCCGCTACTTCCCCTTTTCTGGCTCATTACACACGGCGCGCGGATGATGAAGTCGATTTCCGTTCCAACTATCCGCCTTTTCTTGACGCTGCGACCCAAGCTTGCGTAATACTTCTTGACAAGAATCATCCCGTATCTGAATTTCCAGTGAGTCATGTCTCTCATAATATCCTAACTGACGAAACTCCGTAAAATTCCGTAATCACATAATTTTCTATGATATTGTCGTTCGTAATAATTTGCTTGATAGCGTTTTCTAAGACATAGAAAACCTATCTGTATGCTTATAATTTTTATAAAATGCTCCGAAAAATATCTTAATAATAATAATAATAATAAATTAATAATAATAATAAATTAACATGAAAAATTCTCTTGGCTGAACAATTTGCCGCGTAAATAAATATAGACTGGCTTCCTACTGACTTATGCCAGTGGCATAAAAACCCCTTGAAAAACACGTTACAAGCTTAGTTGGAATAATAGGCCTTGGAGCTTCCTTTAATAATTTAGAATTGGGCTTACTCCTCTGGCATAAATCGCATTCTCGGATGGTGTTTCTGACAGTGTGTCTCATCAGCTCCCACGAACATTTCTCTTGAATTACTCTGATGGTCTTGTCCACTCCTGCATGACCTGCCTTACGATGCGCCACCCAAATGATGGAGACTTGCGTCCGCGGAGGTACGACTATTCTCAGCTTGGTATGGTCTGGATCGATAAACTTATAGATCAAACCAACCAGCATCAAAAAATCCCTCGAAATTCTTTCAGTCTCATTAAATTCTTCATCTGCAGGATCCATGTCACCTTGAAGAAAATGATAAATGTTCCTAAGTCGTCCATTTCTTCTCTGAGATAACGGTAGAAGTCTTAACTTCCTTAAGGTTTCATCATCTTCAAGTGCCAAGTTGATTTGAAGAACCTTAGGTGTAGATTCAACTGCTCTACTCAGCAAATCAGCTCCAATGTTCAACTTCCCTGGAGTGTGTTCGATAACTAAGTTGAATTGCTGTATGAAAAGTGACCATCTAGTTATTCTTTCACTGGCAAAGTTAGTTCGAAGTATAAATTCTAGAGCATGGTGATCTGTCCTTACTATGACAGAGTGTCCTATTAGAAGTTTCTTCCATGTCTCCAAAGCAAATATAACAGCAAGTGCTTCTAACTCGGTAGTATAATAATTTCTCTCTGATGGACGAAGTTTCCTGCTTATGAAAGCCAGGTAATGTCTCCTATGATCGTCATCTTCTTGAAGAAGAATAGCTCCAATCCCTACGGTGGATGCATCGGGTTCGATTATAAAATTCTTGGTAAAGTCAGGGTATTCCAATTTGATGCTGTTTACCAACAATCTCTTGGCATCTTGGAATGACTGTTCGCAAGCTTCGTTCCATTTCCGTTTATTACTTTTTCTGAGTAATTCTTGCAGAGGCGAAACTGTCTCTGTGTAACTAGGACAATGCCCTGCAAAAAATTGGCATGTGCCGTGAAAACTTCGGACATGTTTTACCCTAGTAGGTCTGGGAAAATTAGCAATAGCCTGTATTTTCGTTTCATTTGGACAGTAGCCCACACCATCCAAAATGTGTCCCAAGAATTTAATTTCCTTTCGAAAGAATTGGCGTTTTCGAAGGTTGACTTTGAAATTTGCCTTCCTTAAATCTTCGAACAACATTTGGAGATGTAGCAGATGTTCTTCTTTATTCTCGGATGCAATGATAATTTCGTCTATATAGCGGATCGCTATTTCTTTGACTTGAGGACTCTTCCAGCGCTCTTATTAAAACAGATCCAGATGTTTTAACTCCAAAAGGTAGACGTCGAAATACGTAGGTATGTTGGTCAAACATAAAACCTGTACATTTCTTTGAACCTTCACTAAGCCTAATATGGTGGTAGGACGAAGTGAGATCAATATTTGAGAACCAAATCTTGCCTTGGAATTTTGTAAGTAATTCCCTAATGATAGGCGGTCTGTCATACTTTGGTAACAATCTTGAATTCAAATTTCGCGCGTCTAGACATAACCTTAGACTGCCATGGGGTTTAGATACAACTGCCAAAGGATTTACATAAGAGGTCGTAAATCTGTCAATGACATTATTCTCCTCCATATCCTGGATAAGTATCTTTTTACTTTCGCTCTATGCCTTTCAGCTACAGGGTATAATTTTGCATGGAACGGTGCATCATCCGTGACTCGAATTTGGTATTCGAAATCCTTAATTTCTCCAGGTCTAATATCTAATATATCCTTATATTCCTCAAGAATATTTTCCAACTCTGGTGAGCTCTTAGATTTGTTAATCTCCTCTTCAGTTGATTCATGAAATATCAGAGACCATTGCGCATTTCCCTCGGTGTTTTCCTCTTCATTTCCCTCGAAGTTTATTTCTTCGGTATGCTGAAATCGTATTGTCTCATTGCTCATGTCAATGACAGCTTGATATTTCTGTATGAAATCTGCTCCCAGGTTCATATCAAATGCAATATCCTTCATCACGACAAACACATGTCGATAATCATGTCCTCCAATCGTAACACATAAATATAACTGAGTTTTGCATAGGGATGTCTTGTTTGGGATTATTCCTTGAATCTTAATTCCTGACACCGGAATTTCTTCTAACTTCTCAGTGAGTTTCCAAAGAACAAATTTCTCACCAGTATCAATTAAAATATCGACAGGCTTGCCGAATACTTCGCATGATATAATTGGCAATCTAATCCTTGCTCCCATTTCTTTACGTTCATGATTATTATGTATCAGGTCATCATCCTCTGCTTGCCACTTAATGATTCTGGAAGTGTAAGTTGTAATTATCCTATCTGCTATTGGATATTTGGCGTTTTTTTTCATTGCTTTTGGATTGCTGCAACCCTGATGTACCAGGTTCACTCTGTTTCAGCTGTTCCATGAACTATTTATTCTCTTGGTGTCTCTCCTCCACGTTTTTCCTCGATTCCTGTTTGAACTCCTCATTGGATTGTCGTGGATTTTCGTTTCTTGGGTAGAAGCCATTATTCCTTCCAGAGTACCTTCTCTCTTGGTATCTTCCTTGGTATCATCTTGGTCTTCCCCATCGACTTCTATAATTGTTCGTACCATCAGGTCTCGTATATGGTTTGTTCTCATATGACCTATAGTTGTTTTGGTTCCATCTTCTCTCTGGATATTCCCTCGGAGTTTTCTCTTCTCGATGATCTCGAGGTGTCTGAGAATATCTGTCAGCCATAACTGCAAATACCGCGTTGTCATTCTAGCCACCCTTCTGATGGAAGAATTTTGCGTTCGTGTGATCCAGCTTTTGTAGAACTTCATCAAATTGTTCCATGTTATAGATGACCGCAGCTATAAGCGTTCTTTGGACATCCGCAGGAAATTGTCTCATCAAAGCAGTAATTAATTCGTTATCTGGCATAGGCGGATCTAAATGTTGCAGTTTAGATAATTGCCCTGCAAAATATGCCGAATAACTTGTAGGTTGAGAAATAGAGTATCATTTGGAGTAAAGCTCCGCTCTCACCTGTTGTTGAGTTTCTGGAGACAAGAATTTTTTCAACAGTCCTCTAGCAAATTCCTCATAGTTGGTCAGAGTGGATCTAAAGGCCCTAAACCACGTAAGTGCGGGACCATCCAAAAATTTCCCTATTACTCTTATTTCCCTTTCTTTGGAAATTTAAGAATCCTTGAGGTAATCTCCTACTTCCCTCAGGAATTCTACTGGTGTGACAATCCCAGTTTATGAGAATTTTGAAGGTTTATCTTCAACGTTCTTGTAAAAGGTTATAGGAGTGGATTGCATAAACGTTCTAACCTCTTCCTGTTTATGGGGATTATCTACTTTGCTTACTCCCTCAATATTCATACTAGTAATGGTAGGTTTGCTTTGAGTTTTGGCAACACTCTTTGCTTCCTGCTGGTATTAAAAAAATTGTCACCAAGCTTCTTGATGGTTTCTTTGAGTTCAGCATGTTCTTCTCCTACTAATTTCTTTAACTCTTCTGTATTATTAGCCTACTTTTCACATTTTGCAAAAATGAGGAAAAAGTAGACTTATGAGATCGGGCAAATGTGTGTCTGTCTGTCTGGCTGTGTGTGTGTCCCCCCCTATCAACTCCTAAACGGCTGCAGCAATCGAAACAAATTTTGGTAGGAGTAAAGATCTATACCTGAATATCTCACGGCCATATTTGAAAATGATGTCAGTGCTACCAACTGCTGAAAAATCGCAATTGAAATTTGAGCTCCATGTTGGATATCTTGGAAAGTATGAATGGGAGCTATTTCAAAACTGGCACACGTATAGATAATAATATTGCAGTTTAATTTCCAGGAGGCCATACATGGCAGTGTTGCCAAAATGATTATAAGCCTGCTGATAGGTCCAAATTTTAAATGCATATAACTTCTACACTATCAATTGGATTTCAACCAAATTTCGTATGTGGTATGTGTACATAAACAGATATGACTGAGCGTATTCTTAAGAGCCACCAGGGCTGCCAACTGTTAATAAATGTTCTCAATTTTTATTAATTCAAATACCCATATATCAGAAAGTATACAAGCCGACAGCTTTAAACTATGCACACGTATAGTACCTGACATTCTATATTAATTTGGAGTAATTTATATACGTCAGTGCTACCAACATGATTCTAAGCTGCTGATAGGTTCAATTTTGAAATGCATGTAACTTCTATACTAACTAATGGATTTCAATCAAAATTGACACAACAAGAGATTATATTATTTCAGATTATTTCTGACCAATACATGTATGTCATTGTTGCCAACATGATTTTACGCGCGTTGTTAGATCCAATGTTTAACTGCATGTAACGTCCATGCTATCCATTGGACTTCAACCAAATTTTGAATTCTGTACCTTAAGAGATGGAACTAAGAATATATTCAGTCACCAGGGCTGCCAACTGTAGTTCTCTATTAGGCTACATTATGCCAGGTATACAGTATTTCGAACTTATTAGAAATTTCGATATTACCAACTTAATTTCGTCATTATTCTAGATAGATCCATGTAGATTAATCATTGGCATGCATCTTAAATTTCAAGAAAAGTAGGCTCTTTAGTTCGTCACGGAACTTCTTGTTTATTGTGTGAACAATCACCCTGTTTCTGATCTTTAACCTGATTTTTAATTTCCGTGATTTCTTTCTGGTTCTCCTCAGATCTTTTCCTGATTTCTTCGGTATCTCTCTTAATTCCTTCTGTCTCTTTAAAATTCCCTTTCACATCTGTAGATATCTTGTTCATAATCTCTTCGTGATTCTTTAACGAACTTGTCATATCCATAATGTCTTTCTGAGCTGTCTGGATATCCTTGGTAATAACTTGAACATGTGACGTCAAAGTTTCTCTGATCTCTTTGATTCCGTCTTGAGTCTCCAGATTAAGTGCGTCCTTGACTTCACTGATGACCGTGTCTTTATCTCAGTTTTCAACTCTTTGACTACACCTTCCTGAATTTCTCCAACAACAAGTTCCTGGAATTGCTCTGTCTAACGTTGTATGACGTTATTTGCCATATCACTATTCTCTTTGTGGACACGGATTTCTAGATTTATCATATCCTCTCCTTCTTTTCTGAGACCTCGCTCGATCCTATCAGCTAATGACTGAGATTTTTGGTCGGCATCGTGAAATTTATCCTTCATCTTACTCGTGTTCAAAGCTAATGGAGTTTTGAGTTCATGAGTTTTCGCAGATAGTTTAGATATTTTATTTTCTAAAGAAGTTTTCAGTGAATCAGAATTTTCTTTGATTTTACTTTCTAAAGAAGTAGAATTTTCTTTGATTTTATTCTCTAACGAAGTAGAATTTTCTTTGAGTTTATTTTCTAAATGTTCCTTGAGTTTATTTTCTAAAGAAGGTCCTAATGAATCTGAATTCTCTCTAATCTTAGCTTTTAAGTTTACTGTATTTTCCTCTAATTTAGTTTCAAAAGATTCGGTTAATCTAGCTTCCAAGGAATTGGTTAATCTAATCTCCATATAATCAGAATTTTCTTTTAACCTGTTTTCTAATGAATCGGAGTTTTCCTTTAATTTATTTTCTAAAGAAGTGGAGTTTTCTTTTAATTTGTTTTCTAAAGAAGTGGAGTTTTCTTTTAATTTGTTATCTAAAGAATTTTCAAGATTTACTTTTAAAGACGTGGTCAATCTATTTTCTAGGCCATCTGAGTTTTCTGTTAATTTGTCCCTTAAAGTTTCAGAATTTTCTTTAAGTTTAACCTCCATTTTGTTAGTTTTCTCTATAATTTCTGCCATTTGCAGTTCTGCACATTTGGAACTCTCCTCCATACGATTTAAGATCCCCATGACCTCTTCCATAATTATCACAATATATTTCAAAGTTAGGGGTATAAATGTAGGCAGACACAAAGACTTAGAACTAGAACATGAATTATGCGTAGCTAATTTGGAATTCTCGGAATAAAATGAGATATGCCCTAATGTTGACGTGATGGAAAAAACATTCTCTACTATGTAATTAAATTTAAACAACAATATCCAAAAATCTGTAAGTTCACAATATCCTCCACCTGGATTCTAATAAATTGTGTATTTCCAGACTATCGAGCGTATACTACAAATTTTACTTGACACCCTAATGGATAAGCCATTATACAACAATAAAAAAACACTAACTATTAAAAATTTACTTGAGTTAAGTTTCCCACTAATTGGGTTTCCTATGAATTTATTTATCCATACCAGACATCTTCCAATTCTCAAAATATCTATTGAAAAATCACAACTAAATCGGTAAACAATCTACCGAATCGATTCTAAATCGGGCCCCACGTTCGAAGCCATTTCTCTCTTCTATCTTATTTTATGTGCTCGTTTAGACCTAAATCTGGACGACCACATATGCATTTTCACCAAAAATCAGTCAGCACGAGAATCAAAACATCCCAGGGCGCCATATGGGTTAAAGTGAGTACAATAACACAAAAAAAAATGCTTTACTGATTTTCGGCTCGATGCAACAATAAGGATAGAAGGAGATTTTCTGAAAATAACACAATGCGTAAAATTATCTCATTTTATTTAAAATGTTAAAAAGTTAAAGAAGAAATGCTGAAAATAGCATGATGGATGCATGACGAATCATACATTATATACACAAATTTACAGATTCACCAACACATGAACATTGGGCATTTGAAACGAAAGTCAAATTAATAGTCCTGTTGACTTCGCTCAAAAGAATTATTTACAATCGTAAGGTTTGTCAGTGCAAATTTAATTGTCCATCCTGATTCCTAACTTTAAGTATTCACACGTTGAAATGAAATATTATCACTCGATGAAAAAAATATCACTGTTTTTGTTTGTCTTTCAAATAGTAGCAGAAAATTAACTAACACTTTTTCCAGGAATCAGTATCTCAAAATTGGTTCAGACATAAAGTTACAACAATGAATATAACACAAAATTAATTACATGGACATTCGAGCATGGATTCGAAGAACTTCGATAAACAGAAAAAATATTTATTGAATCATCTGTTCTCGTTCCTACAGTAATATTCTGAGTTCTTGACTCAATTAGCAATATTATGGTCAAAAATGTATTATTAACAAAACCTCAACTCTTTTAAATCTACTACTACTACTACTAATAATAATAATAATAATGCGCGTCAGAGTAGCAGTGGAAGATAAAATCAACAAGGTCGCAAATGGACGGGGGAAAGGACGTCTTGCTCGACCCTGTTGCTGGTCCCAAGGTTTTCGGAGCGAGCAAAAGATGATTTCCAAAAAAAAAAAAAAAAATGAAACAAATCATTGCTTAATGCAATGATCAAAAGTGCAAAAAATAATCTCATGAAATTAATTAAGGAAAACCCCAGAGGCGTGTTAATCGTGCCTTTGTTACATCACAAAGTCAAGATTGACGAAATCGAGATAAGGATAAGGAAGGGGTACTTAAATATAAGAAATGAACAGACAAGGGAGCTATATTACTTAAAATATAAAAATGTATGAAAGATAAAAGAAAGAGCGTGTACACGAAATAAACAAATTACTTAAAACAAAGAAAAAGGAAAGCTAAGATAAGATCAATAATACAAAAGGAACCCAATACCAAGAATAAAGGCTTAAAAAACTAAAAAGCACGACAGAACCTGAGTACAGCTCAACAACATGAATCTAACGAAAAGATACGAACATTGAATAAAATAAAATGAAACTTACAAAAGCCAGAGAGAAATGCCAAACTTGCAAAAATTCAAAAATCGAACATTAACGAGACGCGAAGCTTTTCATGATGTTATGTAAACATACCGTATGGAAGGGGGAGGAGTGAGGGGGAGTAAAACAAAGGAGAGAGAGATCTCACGGAGATAGGAGGAAGGAGAAGACAAGGGGGATAACTATTAAGTTATGTAATACGGCGAAAATCAAAAGAGAAAAACAAAACAAAAGGAAAATGAAATATACAGAGATACATTACATTACAATTGACTTGGGACGAAAGAGACCGGTAAAAATCGAAAGCACGCTATAAAAAATAGGCTTATACTCCAACATAATGCCGCACCAACGCGACATATAAAAAAAAGATTAATATGACATCGGAGCTGGAGAAATCCCGGTTAACCACCATCACATATATTCAATAAACAAAAGGGACAAGTATTAGTGGGAGACGTTGGACATAAGTCCCGTTACCTCACATATACTGTCCGCAAAAAAAGTTCCGATTGCTACCAATCAAACGAAATGTTTGTGGTACAAAAGAGACACCGACGCAATAGACGAGCACCAAGGCCCGACAGGAAACATACATAAGCCAAGACGCAGAAACGCAATACTTTCGAATCTTACAGGTATTAACCAAAAGAATAAAACTATGAGGAGGGTACATAACAAAAGCAAAAAAAAAGGACTCCGCCGTATGACATTACGCAAGGTCCCGGAGATCTGGTTCAAAGATTATAATACTAACAGTAACATCTTGAAAAGGAAAGAGAATTAAGTAAAAGAAGTAACATTGAACAAAAACAATTACATTTGCGTTAGATAGAAATACATTGAGCCGTACTCACATCCTATTGCGCAATGAGAGTGGGCCTCTGCCCGAATACACACGTTCGCCCTACATCTCTGCACGTCCAAGACTGAGTAAGCTTCTGTCCCCCAGAGAGGAGAGAAGCCTCTCAGAAATATAAAATGCGTAGTTTGGGAGTGGCTCCAAACTCGCATCAAATATTGGCAGAGCCAACAGCAGAACAAATTGCACAACAAAATGCAAGGAAAGCAACAACACTAGCCAATACGAGAGAACTAGGCAGTATGTAGCTAGGGGTTGCACAACGTTAGACAGAGTTATACATACAGATAATTTGGGCACATTTAAACCCTCGAGGCGTAATATAGAGATGTCACAGTTAAATCATGATCACACAAAAAAAAGGGGGAGCACCCTGTATACAAAATAGGGCATGCGTCGGGGAAATATTTGGGGTTACATAGTCTGTGTAAGAGTGAAAGTGGATTCCCTTTTGTCAGCTGGAAAGTAAAGGTATGAATAGACAAGGTCGTCAGACCAAACGACAGAAGAGTAAAGAGCCGTGAACAGGATCTAAGGATACACCGACCACTTCTCAGGTACTTGGAGACTAGCTATCGCCACCGGAAACACTCTCCGAATACATGACAGATACAGGAAAATAATACACATTACCTCAGAGAAAACATATTAGAATGAAATGATTTATAAAAACATGATATCACAAAACCGTAAAACAGAAGTTTCGATGAAACGTTAACAACTATATCAATAAACTGAAAACAAATCACTGTCCCTACAAGAAAAGAATTTAGTCGACAGACCATACCAGGCGTTGCCGAACAATAGCGAGCCGTGTCTGTAGCTAGGACAATGGGTTGACCCGGCTCCTTGCAACAAAAGCAGGCAGGTACTGGAAATCGCCTTAGGCAGGAGTATAGTTCAACACATCTTTCGAAATCCTCCGTGTAACTCAGGCGGCCATGGGTGTCTCCTGCCTAACTAGATACATAGAAGGAGTAAAGGGGCAAAATATACTAATAACCTTCATCAAAAGACATTAGGTCCTAACAAATAAAAAGGAATAATAACTCAAAGTAGCTGTCGAAACAATAATAATAATAATAATAATAATAATAATAATAATAATAATAATAACTATAAATTCATGAAAAGTGGTTCAAATTCTACCGCTTTCTCCCCAAAAAAATCTTTTATATAACAAAGGCATAAAAGAAAATGTTTCCTTTACTCAACAAAATTATATAAAATAACATTCTTAGATTAGATACATTTGAACAGGGCGAAGGAAAGAATATTACATCATGTACACTAGATACACACATGAAAAATATAGACATAATAAAATGTTCTCACATTTCTCTTATCATATGACGCAGCTTAATCAAAAGTTCTTTGATCGTCATAATTTCCATAAAAGGCTTGACGAAACGCAAGTCTCTTTTCTCATACACACATATATTTTCATACACACGTTAGTAGTAAGCGTTTGCTACACTCCAAATATTGCATCATCATGACCAGAAATTGCGTAATCCTGATGACGTCATGGGATGACGTCATGGGTCCTTAGAGCGAGCACGTGGTCCAGGAGCGAGCATGTGCGGTGCACGTGTTAGCGTGGGAAGGGGGTGACCTCTTGGCTTGTTTATGTGAAGCTGATAAAAAGTTAATGGGTGTTGACGTCATGGGGGTTGTTTATTTGGATGCTAACTGTCATCTGACACCCGTGTCAGTGCCAGCGATCCGCACATGTGGTGTGCTGCTGTTATGTTTTTGTTTATGCCCGCGATGGGTGGGCTGAGCGGGGAGGCGGTTCCCATCCACACATGTGGTGTGCTGCTGTTATTGTTTTTCTTTTTTTTTTGCTTTGGATGCTAACCATCATTTGACACCCGTGCAAGTTTGACCATGTGCAGCAGTGTGATTGATCTCGTCTGCTGTGTTCGCGTGAGACAGAGTTGACCTTTAACGTCATTGGCTAAGAATGTAATCTTTGACTTCTTTAAGCAATAGTGGAAAAAAAGAAATGATTGCGTTAGAAGCTAGTTTGCAGCATATGGTTTCTGGAGTGTGGGTGGGGGTGAAGGATATATAAATGGATGAGTGCATGGAAGAGTTTAACTTTTACTTTTGCGCGAAGAGTGTGTGTGTGTGTGAAAGAAATAAAGAAAGTCAACGACGAGGAACAAATTGTGTGATGGAAGCTCTAACGAAGTTCAATAACTTATCATCTTGTACTGAGTATTCTAATAAGAAACTAGCTGAACTAGTCATTGATTTACCATATGTGGTCCAAATTATTCGCCCCGTACAGACGAGGTTTGGAAGAAAAATAGTTGTGGATATTAACATTGAAGATGAAGTAACAAGTGTATTTCTACCAGCAGTATTTTCAAAATTAAGCACATCAGAGATCGATGAACTAAACTCAATGGGAGGCACACTGATGCTGGTGTATTTAGGGGTGAAGAACCGCTCACATCAAGTCATTTTGAAACAGTACTCGAAGGCAAACTGATGACGGTGTATTTTGGGTTGAAGAACCGCTCACATCGACATGTTTTGGTGAGTATTGGATTATATATATTATGTATTGATTGATATAACGATTGATATATTTAGTTGCTAATTATTTCTTAATTTGTTTAATTTTTCAGATTATCTAAAAAACTAATAAAACAACCAGCATAATGAAGTGGAAAACTGTTAATTTCCTGAGTGGAACTGATCATCGATCGCACCCGCTAATAGAGTATCATCGTGTATGCTTTCAACAACCGGAAGAAGAGGAAGAAGATGATAACGAGGTGAGTCGTAATGAGAAAGAAGCTTGTTTTAACAAATGGACATCTTCGAGTGGAATTTCAACATTTTCAGTCTACGTTACCAATGTTAGCAAATCAGAGGATAGTCAGCGAGAGGTGACAGAAACAGTTCTAAGATATCTATTGAAAGAATTATGTGAAGATGAACATTTTATTTGTTTCTTCGGATACAATACATTTGATGAAGTTTTCAAAATCAAATTTTCCATGACGTGTTACGATGTAACAAAATTGAATGTGTATAGAAACAATTTGCTTGGTAAACTTCAGGATGAATTTCCTTTTGAGGCTGTTCATTGTTCATTGGAGATTACAGGCAGTAATTTATCACAATGGCTTGAATATACTTTAAAAGATTATAGGTTTATGGTAAACCGATGTTACAGCAACTGCTGGTGGTGTATTAACAATAGTGCAAATTGGACGTACGCTTAGACATCAGTGATGGTACACCAAGTGTTGGTGGTGTATTAACTTTAGTGCAAATTGGACATTTGCTTAGACAACAGCAACAATGACCTCGCCTCCTAGCAAACGTAGAAAGGTCGATATTGTAATACATAATAATAACAGTGAAAATATAAGAAACCAATTGGACAATGCATTTGAAAGTGTTTCTAATTTTCGAAGTGAACTAAACGGTGCTATTTCAGTATCATACCAAATCGGGGAAAACACTCAAACCGAGTTGATTGAGAACAGTGATGAGTTGATTGAATGTTGGAGAGTTATTAGTGAGCATATATTGCAACAAGCTGTGAATTTCAAAGAAATTACAATTCAAATAAAGGATGAATCTTTCTTGAGCTGTGAGTTAATTGAAACGGCATTCAATTCTAGAGTGTACACACTTGCAGTATCAAATGTTAAGAATGAGTTTTTGGATCCTCGCGAATTTTTAGCGAATGCTAATATTTGGTTTACAAAGTATGTTAAGAAAGCGTTAACTGTACAAGCTTTAAAGGTGAATTCAGTTTTGTGTGCACAATACGTGCTTCGCGACATATCAGAAACAAAATATTTTGCTATCAAAAATGAGGTAGTTTTCGAGTATACTGATTTAAATGAATTTTATAATAAGAATATCATTGAAGGTACATTGACAAAAATGAGCGAATTTGAAGCAAATGGTTCCGGGTGGGCTTTAGAAAAAATTCATAGTTTGAGAATTAATATAAATAAATATGTTGGATTTCGAGTAGGAATGTCCAATACTAGTCGATTGCCTGATGTAATAGTCAATAAGAATGCAGTGCTAAATTTGTATGATACAAAGGAAGCTTGTTTTGCGTGGAGTGTGGTTGCTGGTTTGTATCCAAAAACTCGAAACGTGAATCATCTTTCTTCCTATCCTAATTACAGAGATGTTTTAAATTTAGATGGTATTCCAATTCCGATGGAAATGAAATATTTAAACAAGTTTGAAAACCAAAACAATATTTCTGTAAATGTGTTTGGAGCACAATATGATGAAAACAATTGGGTATGTATGGGAACAAACGAAGTAAAAGGAAAAAAAACTTTTACTATTGTACCTTTGTATGTATCAGATAAAGTATATGAAAGGAGTGTAGACTTATTGATGTTGCAGATTGGAAACAGTGAAAGTTATCACTTTTGTTTAATTAGAAATCTTGCTCGCCTTGTGCGTTCAAGCCTCACTAGCACTCACAGAAGGATTTATATATGTAGACGTTGTTTGTCATATTATTTTCTTGAGGATGAGTTAAATGTTCACTTTGCAGACTGTAAACAGTTTCCTGTTGCAAAAAGCATAATGCCGACTGATGAACAAAGATTTGTTAATTTTACAGAATTCCGAGTTAAAGATACAGTTCCATTTATAATATATGCAGACACTGAATGCCTCTTGTCTCCAATTTCCTCATGTTTTCCAAATAGTGACAATCATAACTCTACTTTAACACATAAACATATTCCTTACAGCATTTCTTTATACCTTCATTGTAATTTCGATAGTGAATTGTGCAGTTTCAAGCTCTTTAGGAGAAATAATTGCATTGAATTGTTTGTAAAGGAACTTTATAGTATTGTGGATAAACTTCAAACATATTACTTATCGGTTAAGCCAATGTTAAAGATGACCGAAAATGAAGAAAGATTATTTTTGTCAAGTAAAATGTGTCACATTTGCGAGAAACCGATTGCAGTTAATGAACTCAAAGTACGCGATCATTGTCACTTAACTGGAAAATATAGAGGAAGCGCACACAATAGTTGTAATTTAAATTACAAAGTAACAAAGGTTTTGCCTATAGCATTTCATAATCTAACAGCCTATGATGGACATTTTATAATTAAAGAAATTTGCGAGAAACGTGATGGAGAGGTGTTACATAATCCTGGTCATATAAAATTGTTAGCGATGAATATGGAACGTTACAAAGGGTTTACAAAGTATGTACGGGCTAAGAATGGATTCATTCAGTTAAGATTTTTCGATACATATAATTTCTTGTCCTGTTCACTAGATCAATGTTCATCTTCGTTAAGCGAAGATTCAAAGCAAATAACACGACGTTATTTTAATGATGATGCACAGTTTCGACTTACTGCGAGAAAAGGTGTGTTTCCCTATGAATACGTCACGAGTATGGATGTTCTTAACGAAACTAAATTACCTGAAATATCCAAGTTTTATAGCAGTCTTAATGATCAAACAATATCGAATGAAGAGTATGAGTTTGCTCAATCGGTGTGGGAAACGTTTTCCTGTCAAACATTAGGAGAATACGCAGATTTGTATTTAAAAGTTGACACACTTCTTTTGGCGGATGTCTTTGAAAATTTTAGATCGAATGGCATGGAAACTTATGGCATTGATGCAGCTCATTTTTACACTGCTCCATCTATGTCTTGGTGTGCTATGAAAAAGATAACCAACGTTCAACTTGAATTGCTTCAAGATATTGATATGTTACACTTTTTTGAACGATCTATTCGAGGAGGAAATGTTCAGTGTATAACACGACATGCGATTGCTAATAATAAGTATATGAAAACTTATGATGAGAAAAAGCAAGAGTCCTACATAATGTACTTTGACGTTAATAATTTGTATGGATATGCGATGATGGAATATCTTCCAACGGGTGGCTTTAAATGGATTGCAAATGTTGAAGGCTTTGATGTTTTAACTATTGATGATACTTCAGAAATTGGATATATTTTGGAAGTAGATTTGACTTATCCTCAAGAGTTACATGACAAACATTCAGATTACCCTCTATGTCCCGAAAAGTTGACAAAGCTAATGGCTACCCTAGATAATAAAGAACGTTATGTTTTGCATTATAGATTGTTAAAGCAATGTATTCAACTAGGAATGAAATTAGATCGTATTCACAGAATAATTGAATTCAATCAGAGCCAATGGCTAAAACCATATATTGATGTGAACACAGAGAAACGAAAACAAGCCAAAAATGATTTTGAAAAGAATTTTTATAAATTGATGAATAATGCAATTTTTGGTCGTTCACTGATGAATGTGAGGAAGTTAAGGGACATCAAATGGGTCACCAAATGGCATGGAGCTCGTGGTGCTAGGTCTTTAATAGCTAAGGCTAATTTTAAACATAGAATTATATTCGATGAACAATGTATGGTCATCGAGATGAGTAGACTAAAGATTTTTCACAATCAACCAGTATATGTTGGTGCATCTATATTAGATTTGTCTAAATGTAAAATGAATGACTTTCATTACAATGTTATTTTAGCAAATCCTGAATCAAATGTGAGGTTGTTATACACAGACACCGATAGTTTTATGTATATATTCTATTATGATATTTATGAGTTCATGAAACAACATTCAAATTTGTTTGATACTGGAAACTATGAAACAAACAATCCTTTTGGCATTGTGAGACAAAATAAAGGTGAAATTGGTTTAATGAAAGATGAAAATGCTGGAAGGATTGTTGAAGAATTTGTGGGGTTACGACCCAAAATGTATGCAATAAAATTGTGTGATGAAATGAATAGCTTGTGTAAGGCTAAAGGCATTAAGAAGAGTGTGAGTAAAAGTATGAATATTGATGAGTATCGAAAGTGTCTTTATAACAGAGAAAAAGTCAACAAAGTTCAAGTTTGTATAATTTCAAAATCTCATTCTGTATTTACTGTTCGGCAAAATAAGTTGGCAATTTCATCAAACGAAGATAAAAGACACATAACTGAAAACGGAATTGATACTTTACCGTTTGGTCATTTTTCTCTGAAAAATGATTAGAAACAAATTGAGATTAAAGCAGTTCATCTCACTTACTTTATTTCTTTCACACACACACACTTTTATGCCGGTAATATTACTAATTTTTTGTGTGTTCCTTTGCTTATGAAAAAAGAATAAATAATAACCCAAATTTTGTGTGTATTATTTAAAAAAAAAAACACCTCCCCCCCACCATTTCCCATTTTCCAGATATATATATGTATAATTACTTTATATTACATATCATTTAGTAATGGTGCGTTGTAAGAGGAGCAACTCTACCACTCAATATAAACGAACAGGAAGTGGATCATTAATCAGTCGTGTACTTAATAAAACTATTGATAATTTACCCGTGGAATTACACATCCCGGGATATGAATATTGTGGACCAGGAACAAAATTAGAAAAGCGATTGAGCCGTGGTGATCCAGGAATAAATATATTAGATAAAGCGTGCAAAGAGCACGACATTGCTTACGCAAAGCATAAAGATTCAAACAAAAGAAGAGAGGCTGATGAAATTTTAGCTTCAAAAGCTTGGTCTCGTGTAAAATCCCGTGACGCATCATTTGGAGAGAGAGCGGCTGCACTAACAGTGGGTGGCATCATGAAAGCTAAGTCTAAGATTGGAGGAGGTAAGCGAAACTTAAATAATAAAAAAAAAACAAGAAAAGATTAAAAAAAAGAAGAACATCGAAAAAGCAAGGTGGTATTTTACCCCTACTTCCGATATTTGCAGCCTTGTCGGGCTTGGGGGGTCTAGCAGGCGGAGCAGCAGGGGTGGCGTCTGCTATAAACAAGGCGAAAGCTGCTCAAGAAGAACTAAAAGAAATGAAAAGACACAATCGAATGATAGAAGCAATGCGAGGAAAAGGAGGTCAAGGCATTTATTTAAATCCTCCTGCATACAAAAGATAATTAACCAAATACCAAATAAAGCATTAAGTAATTTCGATTTAGCTAAATACGCACATCAATTAAAGATTCCAAATTTTAGAGGAGTCTTTATGCGAGATACGTTACCAAGATATCCTCGAAAAAATGAAAACTGTATTGTTAACCTTGAACCGATGGATAAATCCGGTTCACATTGGGTAGCTTTCAGTAAACATGGTAAATATGTGCATTATTTTGATAGTATTGGTAATTTAAGACCACCATTTGAAATTTTAACATATCTTAAAAATTGCTATCTACAATATAATTTTCATTCATATCAATCGATTACTTCTTCGATTTGTGGACATTTATGTTTAGTCTTCTTGTATTGTATAAATAAGGGAAACACAGACCGTCTTTAAACATTTCAAAGATGGCTTTCGAAAGACGGATAACTCTTGAAGGTAAAGGCTCGAAGATTGATGTTACATTGGAGAACCCGATTCATCTTGTAGGAGCAGAGTTTTTTGAAATAGGACTTGCAGGATTGTATACATCTAATTCTATTCGAAATGTTACCAACAGAAATAATAAATTTCGCATTCATTTTACTAATTTTTTATCAATTGATTTAGTGGTACCACCGGGTATTTATGAATTTGAAGATCTAGCCTCAGCTTTTGATGATTTACTTAGTTATCACTCATTGTCGAAACTTATACCAGAACATTTAGAAAAAACAAAATTGTATGTGGAAGAGGATATAGATGGAAAAAGAGACAACCGTCTCGTTTTGTCTTCCCCGTTTAATATTGATTTCACTGTAGCCAACAGTGTAGCAGGGCCTTTAGGTATTGAAAAGAAAGTTTACCCTAAAGAGAATAAAAGAGAAATTGAAATTCATCGAAAAATAGAATCGATAATGAAGTTTGCAATTAACGAGAATAATAACATTTTGGCTATAAAGTTGAACGAAGCGGATAGAGCGATTTTAATAATACCCAATGCTAGCTATACGTTAAAACAATTAAGTGAAAAGATTGATGATTTATTAGTTGAACATTTATTAGGCGACAAAGACAAATTCCCATCATTTTATATTAATTATGATAAAGTCTTTTATCATTGTAAACTACATTCGAAAGTGTTTGCTATAGATTTTGGTGTTGCAGATTCTATTGCAGATTTGTTAGGCTTTTCTCATAGAAAGTTCAAGGCAAACACAACTCATCATTCTGAATATATGATTAAAATTAACACTGTTAATAGTATTCGAGTATGTTGCAACCTTGTGCTTGGTACGAGTTCTTATTTGAACCATAAACCAACACACTCTTTATATAATTTTAAAGCTCATGTTCCTGCTGGTTACCCGATTGTTGTACAACCAACAACGATTAATTTTTTGCCCATGAACACCAAGCTTATTCAACATGTATCTGTGCAACTTGAAGATCATCTTCAACAGCTCATTGATTTGCAAGATGAAGATTTAACTGTAGAATTAATTATTCGTCCAGCACGATATCTTGCTATATAAAGTAATGAAATACTGTTATGTTTTCATTCTACTTGAGTAAGCATACTAGAAAACAATCACAAATATGGTTATACTATATAATACTCAAAGTTTGAAAAAAAAGAAGTCGACTCTGATTCGAAAAAATAATATAAATCAATCAGCTAAAATTTGTAAAAAAAAACAAACAACGACATCGCACCTTGAAATCTAAGAAACAGTTATCGAGTAACAACAAACAATTCTTACAGTCTTTAGGCTATCGCGTACTTTAATTTCAATATAAATATATATGCAATTGTTAATCTTATTTAGTTTCTATCTATAGTTGAAGCTGTTAACATGTTTAACATAACAGATAAAAGAGAGGTTGACAACAGAGTTGTGCGACGAGAAGAAAGAGTTTATCAACCTTATTCAGCTAATAAATTCGAAAATAATGATGAAATTCGAATACCGATTCAAAATGAAGAAAACATAGTTTTATTATCAGAAGGTGTTCTTCACTTAGAAGGTCAAATTATTACTTCTAACATAAATCCAGCTGCTTCTACTACAGCGCATCCTGACCAAAATTTTGGGGCTAATCTTTTTAGCGAAATTCGCATCACGTTAAATGGTAAAGAAATTGATCGTACACGCCATCTAGGTATAACAAGTTCTATAAAAACCTTTGCATCATATTCAAAAAACGAATATACAGCTTTACAAAATGCCGGTTATTTTCCCTCTTTAACAACGCCAGCAAGTGAAGCAAATATTGTTGATAGTAACACAAAACGTTTTCATATAATACTTCCTTTAAGCAACCTGTTAGGAATAGCAGAGGATTACAGAAAGCCGATTTTAAACTGCAAGCATGAGGTAATACTTCTCCGATCGTCAAGTGACGCACGTGCGTTGCAATCGACAACCGAAAACGATCTTTCTAAGGTCAAGTTATTTAAAGTTTATCTAAAAATTCCCGTTTTATTATTATCAGACGAAGAACAAATTAAAAGATTAAAACTAATGCAGAAAAATATTCCCATTCAGGTTGGTTATCGATCGTGGGATGTTCACGTCTTGCCTTCTCTTCCTAGAACAACTAAATATAGTTGGACTGTAATGACAACTTCTGAAACTCAAAAACCGCGTCAATTTTTATTAGGTTTTCAAACTAGAAGAAATTTACTAAACACATGCTCTTCCTATTTCGACCATTGTAACATTAAATCTATAAGAGTTTTTTTAAATTCAATTTTTTATCCCTATGAAATGCCAACTTCTGAAATTGCCATAAATGACTACAGCGAGTTGTATGACATGTTTGTTAAATTTCGTAATGTATATTATCAGATCGATGATGTTCGTTCAGAGACTCTGGTTTCACGAGATGAATTTAAGTCTCTTTGTCCTATTATTGTAATTAATTGTCTCGAACAAGTGGAAGCAGTGAAGACATCTTCAGTCGATGTGCGAATTGAAATCGAGACAAGTGAGAATATACCTGAAGATACAACTCTTTATTGTGTTCTTATTCATGATCGTCAAATATCTTACAGACCATTAACGAATGAAGTAATTATCTAAACCAATATTTGCTAAGTTATAAGCAAGCAAGTAAACAAGTATTCTCACTTTAGTTGCAATCATGGAATTGACAACAACAAACTCTCCTTCTACTGATGCTGGCACGTGGAATAAGAAGCAACCAATAGTTGCAGACATTCGCAAGCTACCAAACGGCAGTTTGGAACTTGCTTACTGTATGTTAAATAACGGCAATATACCTTCATTCAGCCCCGTGATCACATGGGTTGCAGCATATTGTGAAAAAACTCTTTCTTCTTTTTTTGAGTCTATTAAGAATAAATATGATTATTTAGTTGTATATAATTTGCCACAGGAATTTTCTTTGTTTGCACTAAAAGCACTTTCCCCAGACTCATTATTCGATCTTAATACGATTGATGGAATGTCAGACCTAATGTTGAGGCATAGCCAACGTTTACCTACAGATTGTCCAAAACATTTACCATCTCTAGCATTGGGAAGCAATAGTTGTGCTAAATTCAACGTCAATGCTGTTCAACATTGGTTAAATTCTTCTGATGGCATCATGAAAATCGTGTGTTCGATAATAAACAAGTTTCGAAACAGTGGACTTCGAGGTTTTAATAAGTTTGATTGGAACTACTTTCCTATAAACGTGCTGACTATATATGAACCACAACGAATTCGTCTAGAGTGGGAACATCTACCAGATCATCTAAAGAGGAAATTTCAACTGTTTCATCTTCGCTGCAAATGTGACAACTGTAATCGCTATCTATAAAAGGTGAATAATTTAGATCTACTACTGTAGTTGACAGCTATACATATTTTGTTTTTAGTTTGCTTTTTAACACAGTGTATCTTTTTTTTGTCTACAGAAAATAATCATCTGGACAACTAAAAAGAAGAAGATCATCTCAACACAGCCACACTCATCTGGACAACTAAAAAAAGAATGAGATTACTTCAAGAGAAATAAAATTGTATTAATTGTAATTCTAAATGAATAAAGAAGAAAAAAAAAAATGTCTTTTGTACCATTTCATATGAAAGTTCTTATTAATGATCAATTACCTCCTCACTCTACATGTAAATAAAATAATAATAATAATAATAATAATAATAATAATAATAATATTGTCAGGTGAGGGATTCGAACCCTCGCTTTCAATTTCTGAAAATTAGATCTTAAGTCTAACGCCTTAGACCGCTCGGCCAACCCAACACGTGCATATTAGCCAACGTGTTTTGTTGATTCATGTCAGTTCGCATTTAGCTTTGTGTGGTGAACATCTTTTCTTTGTGAAGTAAACCAGCATCATGAAGTATTTTAATTGTGTAAAGTATTCCAAAAAACAGTTAATGCAAATGATATTGAGTCAAAAAGAAATGAATTTAAAATCTGAAAGAGATCGGCTAAAAACATTTAAGACCTGGTCTTCAGACAGTTTTACGAACACTGCATGGTTAGCAGCTGCAGGATTTTTCTATTTTGGATATAAGGATATGGTTAGGTGTGCTTTCTGTAATCTGCAACTTAGTTATTGGGAAGAAGATGATGATCCGTTTGAAGAACATAAGAAATGGGCTTTTTCTTGCCCCTACGTAAACAATATTTCTCCTAGCATAGAATTGAAATGCGAATATGAAAGACTTAAAACTTTTCAAAATTGGCCTCTTCCCTGTCCAAACGAATTTTGTTTAGCACCAGCAGGGTTTTATTATACTGGACATGGTGATAAGGTGAAATGTATATTCTGTAAGATTGAAATTGAAAATTGGAGGGAAAACGATAATCCTTTAAATGATCATGAAAAATGGGCGCCATATTGTCCATATATAAGAGGGTTTTACGTCGGCAACGTTGATTTAAATCCTGAAAATCCTACTATTATTCCACATAATACAAGTTATGATACGTGTGGAAGCAATATATGTTGATGTGATGTGATTTTTTGTGCAGTGTGCATTCTCAGACGTAAACGTAGACATGTTGAAGTTTGTTAAGCAGTCAAACACTCTACCAGTAATTTCATTTACTAATGCTGAAAACCAGAGTAAAAGTGAAAAAAGAAAGCATGGTGTTTTACTACCGAACACAATTCGATGTATCATTTGCGGTCCATCGAACTGCGGTAAAACAAACGTAATGCTAAATTTATTATGCCACAAAAATGGAGTTCGTTTTGAAAACGTTTATATTTATTCTAAATCACTTGCTCAAAGTAAATATGTTGAATTAAAAAAGTTTTTGGACTCCATAAAAGAAATAAAAAGTGATTTTTTTTCCGATAATGATGAAGTAATGCCTCCAGAAATGGCTAGAAAAAACTCTATATTTGTTTTTGATGATGTAGCCAGCAATAAACAACAACACATGAAAGATTATTTCAGTAGAGGTCGTCATCACGACGTTGACGTATTTTATCTTTGTCAAACATATTCTTGTATACCTAAACATCTAATTAGAGATAACGCTAATTTTTTAATTCTTTTTAAACAAGACGGAACAAACTTGCGTCACGTATATAACGATCATGTAAATACAGATATGAGCTATGAACAGTTCTTTGATATTTGTTCGTATTGTTGGCAAAACTCTAAGTTTGGTTTTTTGGTTATCGATAAAGATAGCGATTTACAAAATGGTCGATATCGCAATGGATTTGATGTTTATTTTCAGTTATAAATATGACTTCAAAAAGAGGTAAATGGCCATTCGTGTTATAGCTTTTGCGTGGTTAACAACTTAACTATGACATCGTTTAACAAAACCAATAATGTGTCTATCGGACGACCGACTTCACGACATGATATTGCAACTAAATCATATGTTGATGATAAGCTAGTGCAATATGAAAATCAACTAACAACAACAACAAGCGACGGACATCTAAGTATTAACGGCAAACGGTTAAAAAATGTTGGAATGCCAATACATGTTGAAGATGCATGCAACAAAGGTTATGTAGTGAAGTTATTAAATGAGCTAAATAAAATCGAGTCTAAAGAAGACATACCAACGAAACTTTAACGAGCTTAAAGGTTTAATTTTTTCAATTTGTAAAATAGAGAAAAAAGAACTTGACTTTCAAACAAACGTCTCGCGGGCTTAGCTTTACCATCATCTGCAAATGATGCAGTAAACCTTATTGCAATGCAGCAACATACATCGAATATAAAAAAATATCTTGAGACCCGAATAACAGAAGTGTTACAACGAGTAGAATTCATTCATGGTTTAGTGCGAGAATTTTCAGAAGATCACTTTCCGTATGATCAAGATACTCTCGACTTGGGTAACAAAAGAATAAGAAATGTTAAAGATCCAATTCAAAATCAAGATGCGGTAACGTATTCTTTTCTTAAAACTCATGTAACAAATGAACTCGATGAAATTAAAAAATCTCTTTTGAATATAAACAGAGATGATGAAACTGTAGATATGTTAAATAGAAGAATAACAAACATATCTCAACCAATCGATTCGTTAGATGCAATAAACAAATATTACTTAGAAAACTTTGCTGCCTCTCGAAAAGATCTAGAAGACTTAATCGCTAAATTTAATAAACAAAACGTTTTAAACGTAGACGATGGTGGAACTTTAAATATGATGAGTAGACGAATTACTCACGTAAACAACCCCATATACGATAACGATGTTGCAAATAAGACGTTTGTTGAGCAATATGCCGCTTCCCAACATGAATTTGATCAATTGAAACAAACTGTAAACAATCTACAACATCAAAAACAAACAAATGTTGAGTTCCCTGTTAACGACCAAGACGTGACAAATAAACGGTTTGTAGAACACTATGCTGCGTCACGAACTGAAGTTAATCAACTAAAAGAAATTTTAAGCAATTTACAAACTCGTATTGAGGGTGTTGCTAACAATCTCAATATTGTTAAAAAAGAAGATCTTGAAAGTTATGCTGCTGAATCCAAAGAAGAATATAACAAGTTAAAAACTGAACTGGAAAAAATTGAGCAAATGGTTAACAAAGAACCACTCGAAAGTTTTACTGCATCCAAAGAAGAATATGGTATATTAAAAGATGAAGTAAAGAAAAAGAACTTATCGAAATTTATTCTGAAATTCTCCAACACACCATCAATCCATTCACCAGTATACACGCTTCATAATCATAACATACAGTACCAACTTCCCTACAAAGGTGTATTAAAACCAATTTTTGTTTCACCAAGATCTCCAATTGTGTATGCAATTTTAAATATACGTCAAGAGATTGAACTGGATGGCAGTGATATTGTCGTTGAAGAGCAAGATGAAATTCAGTTTCGACTTAGAGACCCGAAAAAAACATAAAACTGATGATCTTCCTCTTCAAATCGATTTTGAATATACTATAAATAAGTAAAACAACCACAATTTCCGTTTAGTCATGGAGAAGAGCTCAAAGATTAAAGCTGAAAGTCGAGTAAAGGATAAACTTTCTCGCTTAAAAAAAGATGTTAAAGACAAGTATCTTTCACTTCAAGATGATGTTAGACGAAAAGAATTAGATATAGAGACTAACTTTAAACCAGTAACAAGTTCATTAAATCAACTTGTAGCTATTGCTAATACGTCGACTCAAAATAAAGAAAATCGAAAAAGAAAAGGAAAATATGACGATTCTGAATCCACTGCTACTTCAGACGAAGAAGATGGAGATAGCATCAAAATAATTTCACTACTTAACCGCTACTTTGATCCGTTCATTAAACAAAACGTGGATAGAACATTTGGTATAACGATAAGAAATGATAAACAATACTTGGGACGCGAACGAGTTTTCTTCGATAAAAAGTGGATAAAAGTTGGCGGTGAAAAATTTCCTATTACAGAAGGTCTACTTGAATTGATTCAAAGGAAAGTACCAGACCCCACTCTAATAGATAGGAGTCGATTTAAGTTCATATTTGAAATTATTAAATGTTTCAAACGTGCACAAAAGAAATTATACAAGCAATGCAGCTCCAAGAGGAACGCAATCTTATAAGTATAGACATATAATTGAACCCCTTCTCACTGAAGACATAGATAGAATTATAAAAACAGCAGATGAAAATGAAGAAGCAAATACTACAATGCATACTGGATATGGTCAAAAAAAACACATCGCGCCACAAGCCATTTGGAAATTTGAAGGCGGAAACAATATTGAATTCGTTCACTGGAATGAACCAAACAAATTGGTATCAAGACTTAAAACATTAATTGCATCGAAAGCTGCAGGTCACACAGGACTAGACAGCGAAATCTTTGCAATAGAAGAAGAACTAAGAAATGCTGGATATATTGAATAAAAATTCCAACGTTTGTAAAACAATGCACAGTATGTTATAAAACATTGTTTGGAAAATAACTATGAACGAAATCAGACGAGAAATTGCAAAAGAACTTCACGCACCGCTTAGAAAAAAGTTTAAAAGACGACGTGTTATTAGCAAAGGAATCGATGACCTCCATGAAGCTGACCTTGTGGACATGTCCAAACTTGCAAAATGGAATAATGGATTTAAATATTTATTAACCATTATTGACGTTTACTCGAAATATGCATGGGCAATTCCTCTTAAAACCAAAAAAGGAAGTGAGATTGTGAAAAGCTTAAAATTTGTTTATTCTCAAAGTAAAAGATTGCCCAATTATTTTCACACCGATCGAGGAACGGAATTTTATAACAGTGAATTCAAAACATGGTCTCAGAAACAAAATCTAAAGCATTATTCCACTGGCAGCTCCATTAAAGCGAGTGTGATAGAAAGATTTAATCGAACTCTTAAGGAATCGATGTGGAAAGAATTCACAACACGAGGTTCTTACCGATGGGTACATATTTTGCCTGAGTTACTAGTAAAGTATAATCACAAAATACATCGCAGCATTGGCATGAAACCTAATGATGTGAAAAGAAACAATCCACCCCGCTTGCCAACACAATATAATGAAACTTTAAGAAAACCAAAATATAAAATCGGCGACATTGTAAGAATATCAAAAATCAAGAAACACTTCAGTAAAGGGTACGAAGGTAATTGGACAACAGAATTATTTACAATTTATAAAGTTCAAAATACTAATCCACGAACATATCTTTTAAAAGATAATAAAAATATCCCAATATTTGGTGCGTTCTACGAAGCAGAGTTACAACGAACAAAACATCCTAATATTTACTTAGTCGACAAAGTACTACGTAGAAAAGGAACCCGAGCCTTCGTATCTTGGCTTGGATTCGATTCAACTCACAACTCTTGGATCCCCAACAAAAATATCTTATAATTAGAACAGTGTAAGTTTTTTTATTTTTATTTTTTATTCCTCACAAAAGATATTATTATTATTATTATTATTATTATTATTATTATTATTATTATTATTATTATTATTATTAATGTGTCTCTATATATATATTTTTCAGCTCACTAAAACCAACACACGCAAGAAAGAAAAGAATGATTGTACTTACCCCGTGCACAAGACCAGCATATTCCACTCTGCAAACAACACAGCATCTTCAATTCTCTCTGCCGCTTGTTGGAAAAAGAACTACTTACCACTTTAAGAACGAAGATCATATCATTTTTCACTAATTCATATTATATAATTAATGTAAACCACAAATGATCAAATAAATATATTTTTAAAAAAGATTTACACCACACAAATTATTATTATTATTATTATTATTATTTTTTTTTTTAATTTTTTTTTTTAAACACCCACTGTCCAACGTCCATTTAATTAATCATTTGGACTTCTTCTTCTTCTTCTTCTTCTCCACCTTCTTCGGCATCCATACGATCTTCACCCCCCACACTCTCTTCCTCCAGCGGTGGAAAATCGAGCAGCTCGATACTGTCGGAGTCGATTGATTCCAGCCGCTGAATGATCACCCCCAATATGTGGGGGGTTACGCCATCCGCCGTCAACTCTCTACAATGCTGGCGGTCTCGAATTATTTCCAATAACTCGCAATTATACATGTCCTGCTGAAGATTGCTAAGCCCGTTGAACCAAACGTCCTCTTCCACTTTGAACGCGCTCACTGCGAAGTTTAGCCCCAGCCTCTCTGATTGTTCTCTCAGAGATTTTATCTCATAGAGCTGCTGGAGCTTAACTAAAAGATTTCCATACATGGTCATGTTGATTGTTAACTGAGTTGCTTTGAAACTAAGTGTTACTTCATAGCTATGTGCTCTTATATATTGCGAATATCAAACTGCAAAAAGCTATTTTAAACATTTTCACATGGAGCTCTGGGAACCAACATCCAATCTCGTTCTCGCATTAAAAATTACAGACTTGACTAATGACATCTGGGAATCTAAAAACAAACAGATCGAAATTCATTTCACACACTCAAAGTTATACATGTCATATAAAACACTTTAACCAGATTGAGATCATGAAGCAAGCCAGAACACAAAAAATGTTAACATCATTTAAATTAAACAGACATAACATAGCGAGAAGGAGT